>JAVGVS010000002.1:8621877-9211050 GCA_032718565.1 Distichodus sexfasciatus | reverse complement strand
CTGGCCTAGATTTCATGACTCTAATAATTGGGTCTAAAACTTGTAGGTCATTAGTAAGTGGAGTGGGGAAGGCGTGTAATATCATAAGGTCTTATTAGGCATGTTAATAAGCACCGCAGCATTAGAGACAGTGACATAATAATTGCTTTTATTGTCTCTGCATTGTTCTTTGTCCCTTATTTCAAACACAGAAGGTCTGAAATTAAATGGTGACTAAGAGATTGAAATGCACGTCACCTTTAATTTGAGTCGTTTCACATTTTCATTTATCATATTCAAATCATAGTAAAAATGAAATTGCACAACTTATCCCATTGGATGCGGTCTTCAATATACAAGAGGCCTAGAGTTATATTGACATACTACATGTGTTAGAGAGTTTGCAGAAGTGTATTTCATTCCCTTGCATTAACTGATTTTTGATTCAGCTTTATCTTTAGTACTAGAGGTCGACTGATATTGGTTTTTCAGGGCTGATATCGATACCAATTATTGCTAGATAACAGGGCCGATAACCAATATTTGGAACCGATATGAGAAAATCTCAGTCAAAGGCTTCAGCTTTGATTATCTATTACTCGTGTGACATATAGTCCATCAGACACTGTTGTGTTGCAAGAGAGAAGAGAGAGAAGAGATGGCATTGGAGCCACAGTAGCGCACCTTGTAATTACTTAATATTGGTGATAGTCCAAATTAAACATCAATACTGATAATCGTGAAAATACCTAATATCGGCCCTCGATAACTGGCCCGACCAATAACCATTCAACCCTTAATCTACAATGTGTATCTGTATATTTACTGCTATGTATATACATACAGACACACACACACATGCTACGTCAAAGTTTTGACAAATCGAATGAATTAAATAAAAAGGTAAACATCACATCAAAATTTTCACAAATATGTAATTTCATTAAAAAGGTGCTCTCATCCCTGCATATTGCTGCATATGCATTTGGAATTTCATGAACCTTGTGTCACTACATGGTCACTCAGCTTTTACAGCATCCACTAAAACTCCAATTTTGAAACATCTGAGGCTCATTTGATCTGTATGCAGGTAATTCAAGTCTTCGAGTCAGAAAGTGATTCACTGGACAGTCCTGTGTGGCGAGGAATGTGATCCATTGTCTGGGAATGTGGGAGTCTCGATTTTTATTCTCGCATGGAAACTCGGTGGCTGCGACACACTTCGAGTTTCTCTCGTTTATTTAAACTCGGAGTTTCGATTAAGGTAATGATTTGTGTGTTGACAGACGTTCTTTTAGAGAGGAGTGGCAGTAATCGTGAATTATAGTGTTACAACCTTAATGTTTTTATTTCAAGCAAGTTTGCAAGTCCTCGAGGGACTGTGAAATTATGACATAACAAAACGCCTCGTTCGGTTCAGCTGAGTGGCTGTCATGGTGAAATAGAGATTTGTTTGAATGTGGATGTGTTTTGGAAAGGAACGCAGGCAGCTGGAGCAGATCATTTCGGGCCGGAGCAGAAGCTGGCAGCCTTATCCTGCGTCGCGATCTCAACGTCGCCCCCGTCCAAAATCCCCCCACCCCCCCCTTCTTTATACACGTCTGTTATATTTGCAGAGTTTTTGCATTCAAGTAACAGTTTTAATTTGTTAGACATCTCATTTAGGCAAATGGATGAGAAAAGAACTAAGAGAACTAGCAGTGGTTCTTGCTTTCCATCTAATAATTTCATCTACAGACGTTCTGTCCTCTTGTCTTCATTCTGCTCGTCTTCTCTATTCTCGATTCTGTTCTTCTGTTTTCTCTGTGTCTTTTCTCACTCCTTTTGTCTCATCTCTTTTTCTGTTTTTCGCCTTTCTTTTCCTTTTTCTATTCTTCACTTTTCTGATTGTCTTTTCTTATATTTTACCTCTTCTCTCCTTCTTTTCTCTTCTCATTTCCTCTCTTCTCTTCCCTTCTCTTCTCCAGCTTTTTAGAGCCCATTTGCTCAGTGACAGCAGTGGAAAGCAATCACTATTCTGTCTGCCAAAAGTCCACTGAATTTATGACTGCACGTCCTGCATACACTCACTCTCTCTCTCGCTCTCTCTCGCTCTCTCTCTCTCTCTCTCTCTCTTTCTCTTTCCCTCCCCTCCCTCTTTCCCTGAGCACTGATGTGCCCCAGGGCTGTAAATGTGCTGATGCATCATCAGAAAGACCAACGCGTGAGCCGATTCGTCTCTTATGCAGAACCGGTCGTCAGCCAACAGACCGCCGCCAAACAAATCATCCCCACGATGACAGATGCAACGTCCCTCCTCTGTATCAAGAGACATGATGTAGAGGGAGAGGTGGCTGGACGGAGGGGGGGTTCTGTCTGACTGAGCCAAACAGATGAGCAACAGTAATGTGCATCCACTCGGTTGCATACAGGGAAACTTTCCACGTCATTTTTTTTTCTCTTTTCCCCTCTTTGTTGCTCCGATAAGCCTGTGAGACCGTGATCCCGATACGTACTGCACATAAACACAGCCGCGAGATGCTGATGGCTTTAGAGCTGTCAAGGTGTGAAGTTTTACTGCACATAGGCCAGGCATTCAGCTGGAAATCTGCCTGTGACATTGTTCTGAGATCCATGGAAGTGCCTCTGTCATCCATTATGGGGAAGAACACAGACAGCTGTTCGATGTTTGGGCTTGAGAGAAATACTGATATTAGACAGTGATAAAAACACTGTCAGCTACTGCAATCGTAATGTGCCAAAATTCTGAACAGTGAAACATTCACGAGCAAAATCTCTTGTCTTTACGTATGTTTGCCTCACTTTGTGGCTGTGTCCCAAGCTGCGTATTACCGCACTTAATAGTATGGAAGGGAAGGCACTTTTTCCATACGTTTCTATGTTGTAGTATGCATCTCAGGAAATACCTGGGGTTGTAGCTTAACGGCTCTCTACGCACTCGGTAGTGCACGTGGAGTGTACACCACATAGGGCAGGAAATGACTTTTTCTTGAAATGTTGCAAACGCTGGCTCTCTACGCTGCAAATGCTCCGCCCTCGTTCCACTCTGCCTTCACGCTCGCTTGACTTGGGGCTGTGTAATAAATGCAATTTTTGTGCCAAAGTTCTGAGCGTGCAGTGGAACTTTGGCGCACAAAGTATCTTGTCTTAAACTCTGCCTTCCTCATTTATCGGCTTCGGCAGATATAAGCATGAAAAATATCGGATGTTGGCATCGGCCAATAAATCCCTTATCGCGCATCCGAGTTTTAATCGTGAGTAACTTGTAGCTTGAAAAGCTCCTTTAAAAGTAGCTTCCCCAACACTGAACTCTACAACTGAGTGAGTTTCACTGACTCAGCCCGACCTCACCTCTTTGATCTCTTCATTTCATTCAAGTTCATTGAGCGAATAGCACTCGAGGGAAAATGCTTCAGTATGAAATGACGCCCCCCGTCTCCCTCTCTCCTTTCTTACCCTTCCATCTTCCCACCAGTGATTGACAGGCGGTCCTGCTCTCCGACTCGTTCTCCAGGTGAGGCCGCGCCTCCGTTTCCTCCCCCAGGGCCTGGTTTCTTGTGTCAGCACCAGGCTGATTCATCAACACCGTTTGAGTGCTTCTCCCTCAGGCAGCTGCTTGGCCGGCTGTAAGCACCTTCAGATCTCTGGGAATGATTGATGTGATGTGGATTTGGGAAGAGAAGTGGAGAGAAGAACAGTCTTCACCCTTTACGAGTTAATGAAAGCTTGAGTTTTTCGATTGGGGTGGCTAGTGAGTGATTGAGGCTCATGAGTGATTTTTAGTGCAGAGGGAGGTTATAGTGTGCATAGCTGGCATAGCTGCTTGTGGAAGGTGGTAAGCAAGGGGTGTGTGTGTGTGTGAGATGCTGGAGATTGCTGGGATGTTTCCTTGCACCTGGTTGTGTGCACCTGCAGTCCTGAAACCGAAGAGAAGCTCACAACTTGGCTCAGAAGATATGGTGATAACACTCACTGATAACAGTGTATAAATATTTAACAGAGGAGAACCAGGCATGCTTTGACTAATCAAATATCTGACATACGTACATGTTACGGTTTGTGTACTCTACACAATTTCAGCCAAATAAACTCCACATTTTCAAGTGGATCTATAGGTTTTTCCACAGTTGGGAGAGATGGTTGATGCAGAAAAGCCACACTGACTCATGTTTTGCCCTCGTGGTAGAGTTTAGGGTGAGCTGTAGACTAAATCAGAATTTCACAACTTCGGCTATTGTAAATTCCAGTGGAGTGTAGTACAAACCAACAGATTGCAAAATTTACCTAAAATTTACACCAACCAGTTGGTAAAACTCACCAGTCTGTTTAGACTCAGTATGATTTTCAGGGCCTGTTTACATATATGCAGATATTTATATTAAAGCATATTTTTTTTACACGTTTGGGCCTTTCATTTACACGTAAGCTGAGTTTTAGCCACATCAGACGCATCTTTTTTAAAACACCCTCTAAAGTGAAGATTTTTCAAAACGCTGGATTCTGTGGATACATGTAAACGAAAGGCCCAAATGTATTTAAAAATGTATTTATAAAAATATCTGCATACGTGCAAACAGGCCATTTTTTAACCGAAAGTCGTCTAAATTTATATTTAGAAAATAAACATATAAAAAATGTTTATAAAAAATATCTGCATACATATAAACAGGCCCTAAAAGTCTAAAAAGATCTTACTCAGGTTATTAATATTCTAATCAGGTTTATGTTGTATGAAATATGACTAAAAGACAGGCATGGACCGGCATGGAATTATGACAGTACGATAATCTTAACAGACTATCGCTGCTGCTACTACTAAGAATAATAATTAATCATCCTTGAATGTTATTTAAAGTACATACATACATACATACAGTACGTAACGGGGGAGAGAGCACGCGACCAGTGGAAATAAGGCAATTGCTGAGGCAAAATCCACAAACGCCAGACATGCTGAGCGTGTCCAGTTGTGTATACATACTGCAGTGATAAACTTTTCAGCGGAGCACAAACGTTGTGGGCAATGGTAAGTTAAAAACTGAACCTGATAGCAGACCTGTAGTATTTACTTCACCAATGCTAGACGTGCTGGTAGCAGGTTGCAAGTGTTTATTTAGAGTCTTTTACCTTGAATTTAACAGAATGAGAGGTGGGGACGGTACAGTGCTCATGAGTACCTCAGTGGTACTTTTACCTTTACAGGGCCAACTCCCTAACCCTTATGCTACCAGCTGGCCTAAAAATACACCTCTTTGTAAAGAGAGATGAATAATAGTGCATTTTTGTAAATACATAACCTAGTGTTTTAAAAATCTGTAAACTTTTCAGGAGATAAGCAGCTCGCGGTCTGACCAGGTTCTTGACTGTAAGACCAACTAGGAAAACTGATTACAGCTATTAAAAATGTTGAAATGACCAACAGGAGGAACCAGCCTGTGGTCTGTGTGGAATATAATGGCCCTATGTAGAATCACTATGCTTTAAAAATGAGAGGTAAAAGCAAAAATTAGACGTAAAATGAACATTTACCACAGTTTGATTAAAGCTGAGTAACATTTATTGAGGCACAGTTGAAGCGCAATGAAAGCGACATCAAATTACCCGCAAACAGCTTTTAGCGCAACATCCCTCTGTTTCGTGGCCATTTCTGAACTCCTTTGCCAGAGATAAAGAAGGCCTCAAGCACGGCATCCCGTAGCGCATACACAATTAGCCATTAGCTACGCCTCTGATAGCAAAGCCGGTCTATGTTAATGAAGCTTCACTGACAGGCATGTGAATGGGGGCGACGGTTCACTTGGGCGACGCCGCGTCTTTTAAAAAAATTTTTTTTAGCCGTACTAAGTTTAGCCTCCCTCTCGAGGAGTCTGCAACGGCGGCGCTCCAGAAAGCGGTGGGTGGTAGGTCCAAACATTTAGTTATTTAATCCATTTGGCGGCGGGGGTCGCGGATCGCATCAGACTTGGCTCTGCCCGCAAAGAGCACTCCTGTCTGGCCGTCCGTCTCAGCAGGCCCTAGAAAAATCGCTAATGGCTAATCGTGCTGGCTTGGTTTGTTGACATGAAGATTTCCAATTACCCAACGTGTATGGGGAAAATGTTTCCTTTCAGAGGCCGATTTTTATGCCGTGGGGGAAGCAAGTGAATCTCACCTCGATGTCGCTGTGGAGGATTGAAATGAGCTGTTGGCAGCGGTAGTGTAGCGGTTTTGGAGAGACCCATGTGACCTTGGAGACACCAGTTCAAATCTTGGATGGGTAAAGGGACACTTGAGGTACCTGATAAGCAAGCTACCATCCCCATCCCCGCACTGGAGTATAGCTGTCCAGATGCCGCTGCTTGTTCATGAAAGGGTCAAATGCAGAGGTCACATTTCATGGTTGTGCACTGTGTGCTGTGGTGTTTTCACAATGACAAATAATTACTGAGTGGTGGTGGTGCAGTGGTTTAACCCTGTGTTGCTGACCATAAGATTGAGTGTTTAAATCCTGAGAGCCACTGTTGACCCCCTAAGCAAGACCCTTACCCCAAATCTTTCCAACATAGCTGTCCCTATAATTAGGAAATGTGCGTCACTCTGGTTAAGAGGGTGTTCTAAAAGCTGTTAATGTAAATGGTTATTATTTTGATTGTTTGCGGATACCAGTCTTCAGGAGAACTGGAATAAGGCTGAAGACGTCACATTGAGATGCTCCAGTTGGTCTACTAAAACATCAGTTTAAGAGTTCTGTCATTTTCCCTTGTCACGCTCATCTATTTCCATGTATAGTGGTAAGGGGCGTTGGTGGAGGAGTGATGTAACTGTCTAAAAGCCATGTGTTGGTCAGGGTTCAAAACCTGGAAGAGTTTACACTCAAATGTGTGGGTTCTGTCCTTTCCGGCTTTTAGAGTTGTGCATTTTGATAAATATAACCGTGGATTTTTGCCTCCATCGTCATCAGGATGGGCTCTATAGCCCCTTATAGCATTATAGCCTATCAGATGCCACCTCTGCCAATTGAACACTGATAAGAAACATCTAGTAGATAAAAAATATATATTGTCCTTGAAAAGAGGTAAAAATAATAGTACTATTTAGTTTTTTGTAATGATGTAGCATTTTTCATGTAATATCACAATTTGTAACAAAATACTTACAGGAAGCTTTTAGAAGTGACTTTGCCACTCATAAGCTACTGAAAAAAGCACGGTCACTAATTTTAGTTACTCTCTCCACAATGTGTAAATGTTTGTCTCAGGCATCTTAAAGTGAGAGATTAGCTGTTATATTTTTTTGCTTTCTAAATGCATTGCAGCTTCCACATGCACTTTACAGCAACACAAACAAATAGGGTGAACTCTCGTTATAATACAGTCGGACTCAGAGCTGAGACTTTAAGGAGGCTGGAGGTGAAGCTACTCATTTGTTAGGTAAATATGTGATTATGGGGAATTTCAGTCCTTGATCTGTGGAGGAATGGCGCCTCAGCAGGTCTTCTCGTGCAGAAAATCAAATATATTACAATATATTGTAATGCAAGTTGTTGAAATAAATAAATACATTTAAAATGTAATATGCAAAATATTCACATTACAGATATTTCTAATGTACTGTATGTGTATAAGAATAATATGATTGTGAATGCACTAAAGCATTGTTATATCTTAAAATATATATGTCATTCATTCATTATCTAAACCGCTTAATCACTATCAGGGTTGCGAGGTCCTGACGTCAGGTGGGTGGCATGACCAACCCTGTGCGGGCGTCAACCCACTGCAGGGCACACACACACTCACGCAAACACACTCCTATTCACACCTAAGGGGACAATTTTAGAGTAACCAGTTCACCTGTAACACATTCTTTTGGACTATGAGAGGAAATTGCCTAACTATGCCTATCTAGTGAAAATGGTTTTAATTTTACATATTAATTTATCCATCAAGTTGTAAAAATTAGAACAAACAAATGCATTGACCTGTATTTCTTTATAATTACAATACCATCTTTGGAAAATTACCCAATGACATTTTCATTAAAATGATTTGAACATAAGTTTGATGAACATGCCATTTTAATATATACATATATATCTTAAAAAATATTTAGTATATATTTATATTATTATTATAATTGGAATATTTAGAATATATTCAAAATATGTTTGTGTATGGGCAATGTGTATGGGTCGGCCTGGAGGACAACAGGACAGAGCTCCTTTATTAAGTGAGCAAGCCCTCGGGTGCTGAGTTGGAGGGACATGTTTCCAGGAAAGTGGCTGAAACGAGGTCCTTCTTCTATTATTCTGCACTGTGTACGGGAGTTCTAGCCACATACGGGTGGTCCTGGGCACAAAGCTTCAGTTCCTATCTCTTTTTTTATTAAAGCCCGAGAATGGAATGTTTGGACTTTGAGAAAGACGAGGCCTCTGAGGGCTGAGAGACACTGCTCCATACTGAGAGAGCGTACAAAAAGATGTAAACATTGGCTAATGCTGGAAATAATGGAGTAGAAATCCCCTAAACACTGCTATACTGTAAAAATGGTTTTATCGGTCATGTTAATATACTTCTGTCATTTACTTCAATGTTCAAGTTCAATTGCTGTCTTTAAGCTTCAAGTAAAATCACACTGTATATCCGAATTATTATTTCATGTGGTTTTAGCTTTGTATTGTTCTCTGTAAGTAGTCCCTGTAGTGCTTTTCTTTGCTGTTTTATGAATATCATATCAGATTTTTCTGTACTATGTTGTGTCTTACTGGAATGAACCACAAGGTATTTTTGTGCAAATTGGGCATATTACCTCACTCTTAAATATAGTCATGAAAACTCAGTCAAAAATAGAAACTGTATAAATTAGTTTTTTAAGTTTAATTAAATGAAAGAAGTTTGTTAGCATGACTAATTGGTCTGATCATTTTTTACGGTGCATGTCATTACAAACGACTCTCCAAATGTGCTCAACAGTGGTGTGGATTTACGATTGTCTGCATCAACGGAGTGATTTGATTTGGCTGTTTATGGAACGTGACAATTTTATAGGGCTGAGTAAGTGGTGTTTGCGTGACCCTGGCAGCACGGACCTGAATATGAGGAGCAGTCGTGCTGCAAAACAGCAGATCTGGCTAAAGATAGGCAGGAATTCCTGCGGTGTGTGAACGCTGGCCCACATGAGCCAGAGGTTCAGAGCGATATGGAGGAATGGCTGGAAGTCTCACACACAGTTTTTGTTCTGCAACGGAGAGCAGTCCAGACAGGCCTCTGAATCTGAACAGGAAACCCTCAGCAAGAGTTTGCATTTTAACGCACATAGCAAGCGGGCCGAGCCTCGCTAACCAGGGACAGCTCTGTAAACAAAAAACTGAGAGAAAGAGAGAGAGGGAGAGAAAGAAGGTGGGGCTGGAGGAGTGTGGAATGGCAGGGAGCGAACAAACGAGAGAGAGAGAAATGGAGGGAGAATAGGAGAGAGGAAGGGAGGAGTGGAAGGGGGAATTAAGGAGCGAGAGAAAGAAGGAAGGGAGGGTTAGAGGAGGCCCAAACTGTCTGCACCGGAGAGGGAGGGAAGGAAGGAGGGAGGGAGTTAGGGAAAGAGAGACAGGGCTGAGAGAAAGAGAAGGAGAGGAAGAGAGGGAGGGTGAACGAGAGGGGAACGGAAGAGGCTGGCTTTTGCCTTTTCTCTCAGCTGCAGCTGGAGAGTACGAGTGAGAGCAGCTCTTTGTGTCGGAGTGGTGCTGAGACAGAAAAGGCGGCTCAGCGGAGGCTCGAGAAGGCTGGCATGGTCTGAGAGCAAAGCCGCGGACGAACAGCTAGTCAGAACTTTGCATCACCGTTTGATAAAGGTATGGCATCACCCGGCATACGCCGTCCGGCCCGCTAGAGCCACTCACTTAGCTCCTGGGTGGTCCGGCGCTCCGGTCACGTACCCAGAAGTATATTTAGTAGAGTCTTTCTGCCTGACTGAGTGAACATCCTGTGCTAACATCCTTTCCTCGAGCTCTTTCTCCTCCTCTCGCTTTTCTCTACTTCTTCTCCTTCTCCCCCGCCTCCCCAATTTTTCCATTCTAAGCAGTAGTGTGAAAACGAACTCGCCGGTGCGTTTGATGTCGCGCCAGCCAAACAGTGTTGCTGCAAATGCCCGGCATATGGGAACGTGTGACTTTGCCGAAAGGGTTAAGCAAACAGAAATGCAGAAAGGCGGCCGGAACCTAGGTGGTCTCTGTGTAATTGAGCTCACCTGTGTTTACCTTATTGCCCTTTTTGTGAGAAGCCAGGCTAACGGATTGTGGTGTGCTGTGGTGTGTTGTCTTCGCAGGGAACGCCAACATGGACGACGACTTTGAGCGGCGCAGGGAGCTGAGGAGGCAGAAGAGGGAGGAGATGCGTCTGGAGGCGGAAAGGTAACGTCTAACCCCTTGTCAGCACCCCCTCAAACCTTTAAAAACTTAAAAAACACAACATGGATTATAATGCACTGATGTTAAGAAATGAGGAAAACCTGCACCAACGATCTGGTCCAAAGCGTTAAGATGTTTCTTGTACCTTTCCATCTTGGTTTTGGACTCATTTTTACATCTCGACAAGCATCAAAACAAGCGTAAGAGATTGAAAACCAGTGTTAGAAGAAAACAATTTTGAGAGCAGAAAGTGATTAATAATTTACAGCATTTTTTAGTAGAAGAAATGTATTTCCTCTTGCCAAGAATAAATCAACATACATATTTCTCCACAACAAGAACTAGCGCTTACAATCTTTTGCTACTAAAAAACAGAGTAGTGGAGATTGAAGATGAATCTTTTTGCTCGTTATTGTCAGTTTGATCGTTGCTCCAGAACTCAGTGTAGATGTTTTGTGCGGTGTTGGTGTTTAGAAATTAGGAAAACCTGACCTATGAAGGAATTCACTACCTTTTATTCATCACATACTTCATATATCCTTTATATCACTTATCTTGTTCTTCATTATTCCTGCACCCTTCCTCTACAGTCGTCTCCTCCTTATGTCCACACCCTCTTCCTTGGTCCCTCTCCTTCCTCGGTCCCAATCCTCCCACATTCCTGTCTTGTCTTAGGCTAAATGGTCCAAGCTGGTCACTAGCTTAATCAGGTCCATTTAGAGCCATTTTACTTGGGTCGGTTGATAACGTCTTTGGAGAAACTTGTTTTTTTGTGCCAATCCATCTTGATAAGACAATTTAAGCTGTGTTTTGAGCCTTTAACATCTTGCCAAGCACCAAAACAAACATATCCAGGAAATGACCATCATTAAAATCTAAATATTTCAATTGAGAAAAATGCTGTATTAAGATCTTATTCACGTCATTTGTTTGCTTTAAATTATAGTATTTATCTACTTGAAACTTGCAACAGACATGTACTCTTTATACAACTCTGAGGTGTAGATACAACCTTCAGATTTAAAATATCAAGGTTATACTGCAGTGCTTCTTTACTGACAAAAGGAGCAGATTTTACTGTGCACAAGATGGAAAAGTTGAAATTTTTTAAAAATGAAAATTCCTGCAAGGTTCCTTCCTACCCCATTGGAATTCAAGGGCCATGTGGGCACAAATTCTATTTAAGGTTCATATTGTCACTGATGGGTGGAAACCTTGTAAGTGCATTTTTGGTCATTTTTACTTTTCGTCATGAAATAATTCTGTTTGTCTTCACGTTGACCTGACACGTTGACCATGAGGATATGTTACTAGTAATTAACAAAATACTTATACTCATATACATCATATGCTTCTGATAAATTACTTGAAAATGACATGTAAGCTCCTGAAGTCCTGCATATTAATTTTTTGGGGCAGAGCAGCCCTTTAAGGGAACCGACAGCCAGAAAAGCGTTCAGGATTTTGCTTTCTGAAGCAGGACTGGCACAATCATGGCACACACCATGCTATAATAAGTCTAAGCATAAATGCCTCATATTTAAGCCTCTTTTATGGTGTTTGAAACCTGCATGTTATGAAGTGTGTAATTTTGCCATGACTTCTACAGAAGGGTGGGCCGGTGTTACAGAGGTCGGCCTTTTTTATGTCTTACAGCTCTAACAGCGGTACTGTTCATCTGTCGTCCTCTCAGGCCCGACCCAGTCCTAAAACCCCAGAAACCACCCACGAGAGACCTGCCTGCTTTGTGCAGCCCGAGTTTTGAGTCTTAAACTTTGTACAGTGTTCCTGGCTCATTTTTAGAAAGCCTTATTTACTGTACCTTTTGTGTGTCATTGTTATGAGGTGTCTTTTAGAGTAATAAGTAACTATTAAATCCTAGTTCGCTACATTAAAAATCATTCAACTTAGATTAG
Organism: Distichodus sexfasciatus; assembly: GCA_032718565.1. NCBI lineage: Eukaryota > Metazoa > Chordata > Actinopteri > Characiformes > Distichodontidae > Distichodus > Distichodus sexfasciatus. The sequence continues at coordinate 9,198,777 of JAVGVS010000002.1, read as the reverse complement.
ATCCTTAGCCAGTGTTAAAAGAAAAATACTTGACAATGGAGCACATTTAAATAACAGTATGTTTTAAATTGAAGATGGATTATATTTAGCAAAAAATGCTTTGAGCTCATAGACGAATAGATGACTCCTGCCGGTCATTTGCTGGTTATTGCTGGTTTGATGCTGGTCGGTGGATCAAAAATTTAGAAACATGCCGAGGCCTTTATGGACCAACTAAAACCATTTTACAGTTTTTCATCAGGGGAAGACTTACTTTGGTAATTTTTTATTTGTGTACATGCGAAATATGTTTAAATATAAATATGGTTTATTTGAATCGGATCGGATCAGAACCGTATGTGAATGAAAAATCATGAGTGTTAAATGAAAGTGAACCTCCTCTCTCTTCCCCCTGTTCTCTACATTACAACCTTCTATACATTTAAACCTTCTAGATTTGCTCCTAATTTCAGAGACTGCCCTGCGTCTTAGGGTTACGGGTCCTTCGCGGAGACCCTAGCTGGTAGTTCTGGAGTTAGGGTAGAGCTGGGTTTGAACCCACAAAGATGAATATCACTCGCTAGGCCCGCACCACCTCAGGGTATTACTGAACTGTACCAACGTGGTGAAATTGGCTCCAAAAACTCATATTGTGCTGTTTGATAATTCCCTTGTAAAGCTGTTAAACCTGCAGGGAATGCCAGTCACAGTACGTTTCATATTTGATCAGCAAGAGAGAGTTTAGATCCGTTTTCAGCTCGACTCGTGCTGTTGAGTGGAATATCGAGGGGATTTTTTTTTGAAGCTCTTCCGCTGACAGCTGCGTTCGCTCCCATTCTTGGCTTTTTCCTGACAGGCCTTAGATCGCGTGGAGCTTTTCAGTCTGATGGCTGCTCTGTGTGGGAAGCGCTCTGAAAGCCGGCTCTTTCGTGAGCCTGTTGCCCATTTAAGGGAAAAAAAGACACTCCCATAAACACTGATGGCAGCAGCTCAAATGGCGATTTCTGCATCAGCGTTCTTTGTCGAATGCCACATTTTTTTCCTCTCCCCTCCGATTTCAAAATGTTTCACAAACACGGACGGCGGCGACTGCTGAATGATTTATGCTGCTGTCAGAGGCATCGTGGGTAAAGAGCGAGCAGACCTAGCAGCCACTGCTATTCCCGGCTTATTCACTGCTATAAGCGCTGCATATTCTTTTCAGTAGCTAACGCCCATGTTATCATTGGCCAGAAAGCTGGACCTTGGTTGATTGTGTGCATTGTTAGGTTTGCGTGTCGAGTTCCTCTCCAGTACGTATTTTCTTTTTTTTTCTCCCCCTCTAAAAGAGCAGTACCATGCAAAGATGGTTCTCAGCGTTTGTTTTAGGACTCAGTATTTGCCATGTCTTCCCATAATTCTCGTCCAATGCCTGATGAGAGCAGAGGGCCCTTAAATTAAGCACCATTTTATTTTACTAATGTAGCATAAAAGTAATACATTTTACAGTATGTTGTAAATTGAGGAAATGTATTTTTGCTGCCAAATGTTACATTTAGCAAAAAGCCATGAGCTTACTGAAGAATAAATAATCATATTTCTCTCAGGATGAAAACTATAGAAGTCTACGTAATTTTGCTGTTAGAAAAAACAGCACAGTGTAGATTTTAAGATGATTCATGTTGGTCATTTGCTGGTTATTGCTGGCTTGATGCTGGTCAGTGGTCCAAAACTTAGCAGAGCCTTATGCCAAGCTGGATTGGGATCAAAATTGGATTAAAGGGTCCAAAACACATCTTAAGGCGGATCATTATGGACCAGCTTAAGACGGTGACCAAGTAAAAGCATCTTGCTGTTTTCAGCATAGAAATATAATTATTTTGTACACAGTTCACCACAACGAAACGTGACCTCTGCATTTGACCCATCCGTAAAGGAGCAGCTGACATGAGCAGTGCCCGGGGAACATGCTTGGGGATGGTACTTGTGAGTACCTCAGTGGTACCTTTACCAGTCCATGATACTAGGTACCACTCAGGTACTCATGAGCAAGGTGCTTGCAAGGTATTTGCCTCTATTATGCAAATAACATTTTCCTAGAAACACGGTGCCGGATTATCTCATCCAGATTCTAACGTAAGGTTTTAGGATTTTTTTAAACGTTTTTAATTCAAAAGGTTAGAATCACAATGAGCCATGTTTTCAGGCTTTATCAGACTATAGCAGGCAGCTCTGATGTGAAAGTGTGGGGGAGCAATTAATTGAAAATGATTTGACACTGATATTGAGAACTCAACGTAATTTTTGCTCATGTTGATTATTTTGATCATTTAAAAAATTCTGTTAATAGAAAAAAACACAAAATTGTTCATTAATGGTGGTGATGAAGGTAAAATGTTCAGTTAATCTTGGTACCTGGAGCTCCATGGAGAAAGCTCTATGGGGACCCAAAAGTGCTAATGCTGAAAGTGATTGAATACTGAGTAAAGAGTGAGTGAATATTTGTCATTGTGAACACACCACAGCACAACACACGGTGCACCGTGGGCAGAGCCGGGGGATACAGTGCTTGGGGACGGTACCTTGCTCATAAGTACCTACCTCAGTGGTAACTTTACCGGCCCCGGATTCGAACCTGTGACCTTCTGATCACGGGGCGAACATCCTACCGTTATGCCACCAACTCCCGGCTTGTACGGTTCGAACCTTCGACCCCTTGGTCCAGAGGCGAGTATCCTAACCTTTAGATCACCGCTTCTCCTTGCTCAGTGCTCCTGCATTGCTCATGTGTGCTAGAAGGCAGGGTTTGTAGGAATGTCCTGCTCTCTGCTCCTGTCTCGGAGGATAGAGGTGCTAGAGTGGGCGTCTGCAGCGGCGAGCAGATGTTGGCAGCGCTGGTGCAGAGAAGCGATAATGGCCTTGTGCACGGGAGCGCCTTGGCATCCGAGCCTGGCTGGAACTCTGTCAGGCGATGAAGGCCTGACGAGAGCCGTTTCACTCCTCCGTTCCAACAAGCCAAGATTAGATAGACAGAGAGAGAGAGAGGCAAAGATCCTTTGGAACACTTTACTGCTAGTATGCATTAAAGAAACTGAAGAAAAAAACATAAGAATGGTCCAGATGCGATGCAGTCCAGCACAAAAAAAATGCTGGTTCTCATTCACCATTGTTGTTTTTTCAAATGTGTTCTTAAGAAAGTTAAGACAATGTTTTGCCTAAACATGCATGCAGTAACTGCATAAGTGGGTTTTAAGAACAAATTCCTCTTCTTAAGAACGGGTAGTGAATTGGAACCTTTGAGTGTAGTGCAGAATTGTTGATGTGCATATAAAAATGAGGGAGAAATGTGCAATCATTAGAGGTGAGAACCTTTACTAGTCTCACGATTCGATTCAGTTACGATTATAATGTCAATGATTCGATTCGATGCAATATTTTGTTGTTGTATCCCATCAATTTTTCTACATTAATTCACGTTGTACGCAGATCAGGCAGCTATAATTGCTACCAGGATTTTCTTTTTAACTAGAATTTTTAAGCCGTAGCCAGAAAATCACCAAGCAATGTCATTATGATATAATCCAGGGGTTTTCAGCTGGTTCTGTCCCAGGGACCACCACTTACACTAGGCAGTAGTCTGCGGCTGTCCACTGTGTGTCCATGTAGGGGACAACAGACATTTATATGATTATTTAGTTGGGTTTTTTTTAGATATTTGCATTAAATTCATTATTCATAATGATGCCCAAATCACCTGGAAATATTCTGGAAAATAAATAAGATGAAATAATTGTTAAAAAGTGAGTTCAGTAGTGAAACTGGATTGTATGTCACGGACCTCCTACGTTGCCGCCACGGACCACCAGGAGGCCGCAAACCACCGGTTAAAACCTCCAATATAATCCATTATGGTCTGCCACTCCATCGATGCAGAACCGTCCACATCTGCATAGCTGTACGGATGGAGATAGACATGTACCTCCTCTGTGATGGAAGTGTGGGGTAAACTGAAGTTGAAGTTTGCAGCTCTCTTTGTCCTGGTGGTAAACAGATCTTTTAGTGATATTATCTGATAGCCGATCTTTTCAGCTGAGTGGACAACATACTGCAGCGTGGTGTGGGAGAGCGAAGAGGCAGCAAGAAACAACGCTCAGACACTGGGATTACAAATTAAAAGGTTTTGTTTCTGAGAACAAACATCAGGCCTCATTCACCAACCGTTTCTAATAACAAAACTGTCCTTTATTTGCTGTAGTCCTGATTGTGTATGAGGCTCATGTCTGTATTAGCTTTCCAAATTACAGAGACTGTAGAGCTTTCTCTCTCTCTCTCTCTCTCTCTCACTCTCTCTCTCTCTCTATCTATCTATCTGTCTGTCTGTCTGTCTGTCTGTCTGTCTGTCTGTCTATCTATCTATCTATCTATCTCTTTCTCTGCCTCTATTTTTCTTCCACTCTATTTCTCTCCCTTTCATGTAATCTCTCTCTCACACACAGTGGCTGTCTCTTTTCCCCTTTTCTTTTTCTCTCTTTCATTCTCTCTCTCTTCCCCTACTTTTTTTCTCTCTCTGTCTCTCTTTCTCTCTCTCTCTCTCTCTCTCTCTTTGTCTTTCCTCTACTCTCTCTCAAACACTAATTTTTTCTACTTTTCTTTTTCTCTCTCTCTCATTCTCTCTCTTTCCGCTACTTTCTCTCTCCTTCTCCGTCTTTCTTATACTCTCTCTCTCTCTGTCTCTCACACACACTTTTTCCTATTCTTTCTCTCTGTCTCTTATTCTCTCTTTCTGCTTCTTTCTCCCTTTCTCTCCTTCACTTTTCTTCTCCTTATCTTTATCCTACTCTCTCCCTCTTAATTTTTCTCTCTCCCCATCTGTCTCTTTTTCCTCTCTCATTTTCTCTCTCCTTGTTATCCTCTGTCTCTTTCTCTTCCCTTTCTCTTTCTCCCTTTCTCTTTTTCCTCTACTCTCTCTCTCTATCTGTACATATATATATGTCCCTGTGTGAGCGTCGTGGCCTTTCCCGGGTGGGAGCAGTGTGTTCCAGCATGGAGCCGGGTCAGTGACACTCGCATACACACACTCTGGAATGTTTTGACTGCTGCTTTTGCGTCTCCTCGGACTGTTCTGGTGGAATGTCGGTGAGAGTTGTGTCTAAAAGAGAACATGTTCCTGCTCTGTGCCTTTGCTCAGCGACTTCTAATCATGGCTGTGTGTGTTTCATTTCTCTTGGATTTCTCTAGGCCAGCTTCACAGCTCGCTCGCTTTCTCACACGGCAGTCGCTCTGGCAACGCACATCTGCGCTGCGTTCCCATGAGAGGCCAGGAAGAGCTCAGGAAATAACACCCATCCTTAACGAATGGCCCATTCCAAACCCACTCTCACAGCTCTGCAAGAACTGGCCCTGTGTGTGTTAGAGAGAGAGAGCGAAACAGAAGTAGTGGGAGAGGAGAGAAAGGGAGAATATGGAGGAGAAGTTGAGAGTGAGAGAGAGGGAGGAAGGGCGAGGGGAGAGAGAGATGAAGGGGAAGATATGGAGTGAGAGACAGGGAAAGAGAGATAGAATGAGAGGGAAAGGAGGACAGAAGGGGGAAGAGAGAAGGAATGAGAGCAATCGAGAATAAGTGGAAATAGAAAGAGAAAGGGAAAAACAGTGAGTTGAGAGACAGAGGAAGGGAATGATACAAGGAGAGAGAGGGAGAGAGAGAAATGGGAGATGGTGGAAGAGAGAAAGAGAGAGAATATGGGGGAGAGGAAGAGGGACAGAGAAGGAGTGCAAGAGGGAGGGACAGAGTGAATAAAGGGAAAAGGAAATAAAGCGAGAGAATATGGGGAGTGAGAGAGGGAGAGAGAGAATAAGTGGAGAAGTTGAGAGAAAGAAAGAGGGAGGAAGAGTGAGAGGAGGGAGAGATGAAGGGAAGAATATGGAGAGAGAGAGACGGGGAAAGAGAGATAGAATGAGAGGGAAAGGGGAAAGAGGGAGAGAGAAGGAGTGAGAGAGCAAAGGAGAGAAAGTATAAGGGGAAAAAGGGGAGCGAAAAAGAAAGGGAAGAACAGTGAGTGGGAAGAGAGATGAAGGGAACGATAGGGAGGGAGAAAGAGAGAGGGGGAGAGGGAGTGACAGAATGAGAGGAAAAGGGAGGGAGAATAAGGGAAGAATGGGAGAGAGAGGGAGGGATGTGGAGAGAAAGGGAGAGGCTCAGACAGAATGAGAAGCAAGGGAGAGAGGAGAGGAAGAAAACGAGAGAGAGAATATGGGGAAGATGGGAGAGAAAGAGGAGGAGAAGAAGAGCGATGGGGATAGAGAGAGGTAGAGGGTGAGACAGGGAGAGGAGAGAGAGAGAAAAATGGGGAGGATGTGGTGAGAGATGAGGAAAGAGAGAGGAAGAATGAAAAGAAAGGGGGAGAGAGAAGAAGAAAGAGAGAGAGAAAGAATAAGATGAAGATGGAGGAAGGGTTGGGGGGACAGACCAAGGAAAGGATATGGAGATAGAGAGACGGGGAGAGATTGAGTGATGTGGGGAGATGGAGAGAGGGAGGAAGGGAAGGACAGACCGAATGAGAAAGAGAGAGTTGGAGGGTTGAGAAGAAAAGAGAAGGGGGACAAACATAGAGAGAGTGAGTGAGAGAAAAGGGAGAGAGTGAAAAAGAGAGAGAGAGAGATGCCTGAAAACTGAAACATAGTCTTAATGACCTGAAAGCTGACTCTGCTGATTTTAGATCAGTTCTTACCTTTCTGGAAAGTGTTTGTATTCAGAAATATTCATTAAAGCACTGATTCCAGGTCAGCACAGATCATCACTTTAACTCCGAGCAGATTCACGCAGATTGTAAAGGGATGGATTCCAGAATTATAACGAATGTAGTTGAGCGGCTCGCAGTGGGCGTGATGAGAGAGCTGGACATGGCCGAGTGTGGGAATGAGGCAGCCTTTTGGCAATGCTTGTTGCTCTCATTTCTCTCTCTCCCTCTCTCCCTCCCTCTCTCTCTCTCTTTTAGCAGGAGTGTCAAACCCCCACTCTCGGGGGCCATTCCCCAAACTGTTTTCGTTGACATTTCTGAGATGTTTGGACAAAAGCATAATATTTAGGAACCCTAATGCCTCGGCTTTTCGGGTGTGTTCGCTCTTCCTGCCGTCCCTTGTTCCTCCAATCTGCCACTGAACAGCCAGCAAAGTTAGATTCGCCTTAGCGACGCGTCACACCCCCTACAACCCCAACCCCCTCACCCCCATTTATGAATTCAGTAAAACAAGCCTCCGACCACAAAGCCTGTTAAACAATTAATGTTACATCGAGCCGCAAGATGCGTTCCATATGGAGCACATGCTCGATCAAGACTCACGCTGACACACGAGGGCGGGGAGGGGGGAGCTCAATGCAAACGAAAAGGCGTCAGTCGCTTGGCTGAGTGAAACTTCCCAAACGTGTCTCAGCTGCCGAAGAATGCATCTGAAACCCCTCCTGAAATCTGTTGTTTCTACTCTCTGGGGGAGATTTATGTTTGCGGTTGTCAGTGTAGGAAAAAGTACTGAAGTACTATTACACTGCTGAAATAATACTTAATTAAAGTAAAAGTACTAGTGTTACAAGTAAAAGTAGAAAGTTCTCTTCTCAAAGTATACGTGTTACTCTTTAGCCATTGATATTAGATAATATTCCGTATCATTTTTTAGTTTGTTTGTGACATCAAGTTTTAAAAATGGTCTCACTAAAGTGGCTACTCTGAGGACCAACGATCACATGTGAACACAGGCTACTGAAAAGTGGGTTAAACTTTTGAATGTTCAGATTCAAATAGTAGGTGTATTCACTAAAAATGATATTTTAAAAGGAGTGAAGTAGATAGCTTACTGTAATCTGTATTCAACTTGAAATGACAGACGTAATATTGTACTCATAAAAGTGGGCGATATGGCCTTTGTTTAAGCTATATCGCGATACACGATACCTTGAAATGGTTAATTTATTGGTTGTTGTCATTCATCAGCTAAAATATGAGTTTTACCTGTAAAGAGGTGGTGGTGGTATAGTGGCTAGGACACTCACCTCAGGACCAAAGGGTAGTGGGTTCGAATACTACCATCATTGGGTCCCTGAACTAGACCCTCAAACAAGACCCTGTCTCTGAAATTAGGAAATGAAAGACGGTCTGGATAAGAACATCTGCTAAATGCTGTAAATGTAAATGTAATAATGGGGAAGATTTGCCTGAACTGGAGCTTTTTTTTGAGTGATGGCATTCCACATGAGAACTGTACACACTCATCCACACACAGCATGTGTGTACATTGTGAAGAATGTCATTTATGCAAGCCGTCTGCTTTCATCTTCAGTTAATGTCTCTGCATTTGTGTGGACTTCTCTCTCTGCACAATTGCTTCCGTCTGCTACCAGTAGAAAACGTGCATGCACAAGGAGAGTTTTCTGGATAAGCGGGACAGAGAGCTATCTGCTTTGAGAGGGCGGAGCAGCCATATTGCGAAAGTGAAGTACATGCTGTCTGTGTTTTAATGTGAGGATTTGTACTTGATGGTCATGATATAGTTATTTACTACATCGCACGTGAAACAAGATATATTGAGAGATATATTGAGTATATTCGCTATATCGCTCACCCCTAAGTACAAGTACACAAAAAGTACAGTAAGGAGCTGTAATTAGTTACTTCCACCCATGGCAGTGTTGATACAGCAGACGTGGGAATGTCGGGAGAGGAGGAGTCATGACTCCAGCGGAAAAAACTAGGGCTCGGAAGGTCAAGAATCTTGCCTCAGAATAACGGCGGTCGGTTTGAGTACCAGGCCTGTGTCTTTTTTTCTGGACTTCTGATTCCAGATGTCTCCCAAACGTTCTGTAGATGCAGATACAGGTGGGGAACATGAGCGTACTGTTAGCAGGGGAGAGAGAGATGGGGAGGGACTCAGAGACAGAGAGAGAGATTGGGGAATTTAAAGAGAAAGATCTCTCTGATGTCACTCTCCCTCTGGTCTTTCTTGGGCGTTAACAGAATGCTGTGTTCAATTACAGCATACGTCCCTCTGAGCGTACTCATTTCTTATATGTATGCTGGCTTTAAACCGGTCATGATATGGCAAAAAATGTGGCTGAATTGAATCATTTTGACCGGATTTCAGTCGATTTTAAAAAACGCAACACATGACCCAAATACCAAGTACACTGAGGAGTTTTCCTGTCCACTTTTCACCTGAAGGGTTATTGGGCCCACGTGGGTCCAGTTGCACCGTTTTCACCTCTCAAGGTACTGGACATGCATTCCAAACAAGCAGAGCAGCGCGCGTGAGCAGGATTTAACACCTGTTACCTGTAGAGTGCAGAGAGAGGAATGGAGAGCTGGTAAACAGAGGGTGCAACAGAAGAGAGACGTGAAAACCTTATTAAGGAAAAAGATAAGCAGGACTCTGCTCCTTATTCCCCCAATCGCTTCTTCCTTTGGTTTGCTCCTTATTGCACTTTATTCCCCAAATCAGTGCTTCTTTCATGGGCTCTCAGCCACACTGGTGTCCAGCCCCTCTCATCACTTGCCAAGTTTTGTTTGCACACACACATACACACACACTCACACACACAGATTACATCCAGCGGCCATTTGCCCTGAGGAGTAGCGGCAGCAGTAATAACAGTGATGGCTGTAAAAGTCACATTCACTGCCAACCTGCCTCCTAACATCTCTCCCTGGGATATCCGACTGTGTGTGTGTGTTAGTGTTAGAAAGCTGAGGTCATGTGGACCAGCAAATTGTAATTGCAGTGCAAATTACAGTGAGTGAATGTGTTTGCATATAGGATGGGGACTGTGTGATTATGGTGTGTGTGTCCTTTGGTGACAAATTTCAGACTCAGAATTTCAGACCTGCAGAATGGGTGACAGACCTAGTTTTTGGGACGAAAAAATTTCACTGCTGGTGTTGTGGTTAGTTTTAGGGTTATTGGCAGACATACAGTTATTTAGGTACAGTAATCATTGTATCTGTGTAATATAGGGATGCATGATAAGGGAGTTATTTGCCGATGTTTCCATGCTTATATCTCCTGATGCCGATACCGATGTCGATAAATGAGGAAGGCAGAGTTGAGCGTGTACAGACATGATAATTTGCTCGCCAAAGTTCCACTGCATGCTCAGAATTTTGGCACAAAAATAGCGCCATGAACTCTGACATTTCTAATCCCTAGTACCGAGTCAAGCGAGCGCGAAAGCCTTGAGTCGAGTTGAGAGAGAGTGGAGCATTTCGAGCGTAGTGCACAACATTTTAAGAAAAAGTCACTTCCCTTCTTATGTGGTGTATAGGCCACTACCTAGTGCATAGAGAGCCGTTAACCTACAACCCCAGCTTTTTCCTGAGATGCATACTACCGCATAGAAAAGTATAAAAAGAGCACCTTACCTGCCATACTATTAAGTGCGGCAGTATGCGGCTCCGGACACAGCCCATGTGTGTGCTCACGTTCTCTAAGGCTACGTTCACACTGCCAGCCACATCGTTCAATTTCGATTTTCTGCTCAGATCGGATCTTGACGGTTCACATTCATAACTACAAGTGACCTGTATCTGACTGTAATGTGAACACATCGGTCCTCCGAAACATCACGCATACGCACATTGATACATTTTGACACGGGTCAACTGCGACACCAACAACAAAAAGCGTCATATCTGTGGGACGACTCATGGCATTAAAAATGGAGGCGTTAGTAGCTCACGCATGTATCGCACTTTGCTCTGGAGGACGACAAACAGTGAATCAGCTGTACATGAGCAGGTCGAAAAGGAGAAAAAAGTCAATTAAATCCCCACCTTCTCCATCCTTCCACTGACTGTTATCGCAGCTCTCCTCCATTTTTACCTTCCCGCGCTGCCGGTGAAGGCTGATGATGTCAGCGCATGCGTATAAGCAAAAAGCCACGTGAATTCCGATCTGAGCGTTCACATTCAGGTCGCATGGCCGCGAATCGGATACGTATGCGATTTAGTACCACACATGAAAGTGACACAAATCTGATTTGAAAAGATCAGATTTGCGTGTCCACACAGCCCTGAAAAGATCAGATCTGTGTCACATTAGGGCAAAAAATCTGATTTGAGTCACTTCAGCATGGCAGTGTGAATGTAGCCTAAGTGAGGCAAACACGCAATTTAGTTAGTTTAAAAATTTTCGTGTGTGCAGTCAGAGTTGAGCAGATAAAGACAAGATTTTGCTCGCGAATGTTTGGCTGCATGCTCAGAATTTTGGCACAAAATAACACTGTACGTTTTAAGACGGAAGGCAGAGGTTGTATAAAATTCCACCTCAGACATGCCTGGCACAAGAGCTGCCTTTCCAACGTACAATAAATGTGTCATAAAATATCGGTTGAAAATATCAGGCAAATCCAATCGTTGGTCTGATGCTGATGACTTAAAAAAATGTGATTATCAGCCGATTCCGATATGATTCCGATATTATGGTGCATCCTTACTGTAGTATCCACCAAAAGTATAGTCAGGTACAAATGTGTATATGTGTGTGCATAATTCATATTTAAACTCACACTATCGCCAGCTGCTAATGTAATTAATAATAAATGAAATCCGGACTTTCGCTTCCAAGTTTATGTTTAGCCTTAACAAATGTGTGTGTTTGTGTGTGTATAGAATGGCCTACCGGCGTAACGATGAGGATGAAGAAGAGGCAGCACGTGAACGTAGACGAAGAGCACGTCAAGAACGCCTGCGTGGCAAGGAGGTCGAGGATACAACCAACCCGGTGGAGAGTGCTGAGCTGAATAACACCCACAGGTCTCTAACAAACACACACATACACACACACACTCACTCACACACACTGTGAGAATGTAAATACCAACTCTCTCTCCTTTGCTCTAAGTGTATGTCTATGTGTTGTCTTGAATCTTTATGCTGTTTGATTGTTTAAGATAAACATGACAAATAAAATCATTTGGAAAATGTATTTAGAATTTATTCAAGTTTTAAATTTAAGGTTTAGGTTAAAACATTGTTCATAATGATACTCTGTAAAGTGTTTGACCTAGGAGACAGGTGTCAAGATCTCTCAATAATACATAGAGGAAACTTTAGCCCTCACACACACATATCACTACACATATACACACCCTACGCACACTACACTGTACTTTTGGGACATTCCATAGACATAATGATTGCTGAAGTTAAATACACCAATGTCTGCCTCGAGATCTAACCCTTGCTGTAACTTCCTTTCCCTTTACGTTTTCTCACATTTATTTTAATGCTGTTCATTCATTAATAAAGGTAAGTCTTCTTGGCAAAAAGATGGAATGAAAGTGGAATTGAAAACATTTTCTGAGAACTTTCCCCAGAAGAAGCATATACAAGAAGAAAAGGATTGGCCCCAAAATAGAGCTCTGAGGAATCCCACAAGACAAAGGCCCAGCTGAGGACACATAGTGATTAGTGCTGGTAGAAAACAAACAAACACATACCTTTCAACCCAACACAATGCTCTAAACAAGTGATAAGAAGACTGGGCCAAGAGGTCGTGGGTTCGAATCCTACCTCAAGCACTACCACCACTGGGTTCCTGAGCAAGACACTTAACCCCACGTTGCTCCAGAGAGACTGTCCTTAAAATTAAGAAATACAAGTCATTTAGGATAAGAGCATCTGTATTATGGCATAAATCTTATGGAAAAGTTGAACTGAAACAACACAAAGAGACTGTGTATTTCCAAAAATATTTTGACACATTTATAATGAACAAATGTTTGCTCAAAAGAATTTGTTGCTGTTCCTGGTGCACGGCTGTTATTCTTAATACCTCTGAAAGCTGGTCCAGCAATTTCAAGAGAAATATGTCTCCAAAAAGTAGTCTGGGGCACACACACACACACACACACGGACACAAACATACACTCACTCATAACATTCATTATGACCTCTTGCACCTAAACTCTACCAGAGACTAATTCTAGCCCTGATCTAATCCTGACTAACCCTAACCATTGCCTTAGCACTGAAACAATGGCAGGATGCAGTATGTCCTGACCTTTATCCTCCTAATGGATCTCTTACGAATGCTGACATTTCAAGACTTTTAAAAGGAATCTTTGCTGATGCCACAGACACAGACCCACACATTGTTGAGGAAGCTACTTATGACTAAAAGTCGCTAAGCTACAGCCAAGGTATTGTTATAATATAGTAGTTAGCTACACTACAAGTTTAAGAGTAAAGGAGCTACATCAGTGCTGTATTAGGGACATGGATTCTTGCTTCCACCTTCACCAAGGTGTACCCCGTGCTCTGACTCCATGCTGCAGTTGCCAAGAGCATGCTGTGATGCATTAAGCATACACTGCATGAGCACACTACCCTTTCAGATGCCACTTCAACATTTATTTTATTAACACTTTTTTCCATTTTCATTTTTCTCATTCTCTGTTTCTCCTCATATCTCAAAACTACTCTGTCGTTCCCTTTCTCTTAGTTTTTTCCTCTCTCTTTCTATCCCCTCTTTCTCAAATTCTTTCTCATTCCCTCTTTCATTCTCACTTTGTTTACCCGTATTCTTGCCAGTGTCTCTGCTTCTCCATCATCTCTCAAATCTGCTCTATTTCATTTTATTTCTTTCTCCCAAATTATTTTCCTGTCTTTCCTCTCAATTTTGTCATTCTCTCTTTTCCTACCGATTTCTCTCCCTCTGTCTCAAATCATTTTTCTTCTCAATTTTTTCCCCATTTTTCACATTCTCTCTGTTTCTTTCTCCCTGATTTTTTTGTCCTCCCCGCTTCAGTGTGTCGGTGTCGACGGTGAGCTCGGCCCCCCCGGGTCCGGCGGAGGAGGTGCAGGAGGAGGAGGAGCGTGCCCTGCTGGAGCGCCTGGCCAAGCGGGAGGAGCGCCGGCAGAGGAGGATGCAGGAGGCGCTGGACAGACAGAAGCAGGAGGAGGAGGAAAGCAGCGCTTCCTCCAGGAGCCTTCTCCACCAGCGGCCCAGTAACAGCAGGAAGGAGGAGGAGGAAGAGGAGGAGGCTGCACCTGAGGAAGAGCAGGAACCAAGAGAAGAAGCAGAGGATCAGCAGGAGGAGGAGGAGGTGGAGGAGCCTCGAAGGTCTTACCTGAGAGAGCGGGTGCGTTACTTTTTCCTCCTTCCACCTCAGAGTGGGAGTTTGATATGCTCCGTTTTTTAATTTTCTTTTTTGATGATGGGTTGTTCTTTTCTGTCGTGGTTTCTCTATCTCTTCTGTCCCACTCTCTCAAATTCTTTTTCATTCTTGCTTTTTTCCCTATGATTTTTGTAATTCTCACTATTTCTACTCTTAAAATTACTCTATTTCATTCCTTTCTCACGTTTTTCTTCCTTCGGTTTCGATTCCTTCGGTTTCGATTCCTTCGGTTTCGATTCCTTTCTGTTTCTTTATTTTCCTTTACATTCCTTCTTGTCCTTTGTCTTTCAATCTCTTTTTCTCTGTAATATTTTCTCTCTCTCTCGGATTGTTCATTTTTAGGAATCAATTGTTGAGGAAAAAGCCCAAACAGAAGACAAGGTACGACTAGAGCATCTTCCCGTATTTTTCCGCTTCCCGCGTGCAGAGCAGCACAAACATGCCGCTTCCGCTTCCTTCTGTAGGGCGGAGACGCCGTGTGTCCGAGCCAAACGCTCCAGACTTTAAACGAAGATGTAGGTGATTCCGCAGCCGTTTCCCAAGCGGAAAAGGAGGTGGAGTCGGCGAGGGTGGATGAGCATGTAGAGGGAGTAGAAGAGAGTGAGTTAGACTCGTTAAAGCAGAACACAGCCGACGAAAACACAGACACGGCTGACTCGGACAGAACAGACAGAGAGGTTGCAGAAATTTTGGATTTGGTAAGAGTTCAGATGCTCATAAAAGACGGATAATTCAGGCTTTGGGGCTTTGTCGTGGACAAAATACGTCATAATCCAAACCTAAATCAAAGCAGAATGAAATTTTCGGCAGCGATAGAGCCACATTTGTTGTAGTCTTATCAGCTTTGCCCCAAAACTTGAACGTTATCCACACGGTGTGAGTGCAGTGACCCACATAGTCCTACTACCTTCATCCTTCATGCCCACAGTGCTCAGGAAGATCAGCTACAGTATGAACATGTGACATCACGGGATTAGAAACAGCTCAAGGAAAGAAAGCTAAAATAGACTGTCATAGAGAGACAGGGTGTTGGTGGCCTGTGGTAGGACACTCGCCTTTGGACCAAGAGGTTGTGGGTTCGAATACGACCTCTGGTGTTACCAATATTGGGTCCCTGAGCAAGACCCTTAACCCTAAGTAGCTCTCTGGGGAACTGTCCCTGAAATTAGGAAATGTAAGGTGCCCTTGTTAAAAGCGTCTGCTAAATGCTGTAAATAGAAATGGAGCAAAAAAAAATCAAGTTAATTTTTTTATATTGGTAAATAAGGCTCAATGTTTTATATAAAAAGGTTTTTATAAAGATAATGTTGTTTGTAAATGTTTCTGTTCCCTGAGCTGGTTCTAATCCCCGGTTTCCTCACCCCTAAACTGGAGTTTATCACAGAGTGTTGGGTTGCTGCATGTCAGGAGTGTGTTCTTCTCACATGCACGTCCTCTGTGACTGCTGTTCCTCACACTTTTTTACACCCCTGCCTTCCCCTCCCAGCTCGAGGCCGGACGACTCGATGGTCCCAGGAGAACGACGCGACAGAACAGTTCTGATCCTGGTTTTGTGTTGGCAGGCTGACGATGAGGATGTGGGGAGGAAGAGCAAGCAGCAGAACGGGGGAGTGTACGAGGACAGCAAGCATAAGAAGGCGGAGAGAACCCTGAGGTGTGTTTGTGTGTGTGTGTGTGTTGTGACGGTGATAGTCTCTGCCTTTCATCTGTTTAAGTACTAACAGACCATTTTGAACTTCACATTGACATCAATGGATTTTTATTGGGCTTGTCCAGGGAACTTCTACAGCACTTCCAGGGTTAGGGCACATATTTCAGAAATGTCCTAGGGGTTAGGGACCAAGTGCTCAAGGGCCAAATTCCCTCATTCATTATCTCTCCTTTTTCCTCTGTTATTTGTCATTTTCACTGTTTCCCCTTCATGCTCTCATTCTTTTTTTCCCATGCAGTTTTTATCTTTCTTTTTCTCACTCACTCTTTCAAATTCTTTTTGACTCTGTCTCCTTTTCCCCTCATTCCTCTCTCTCTCTCTCTCTCTCTCTCACTCTGTGTGTGTGTTTTGTCACTCTCTCTGTTTCTTTCCCACTCTCAGATTCTCACTCCTTTTTTCTCTTTTTTGGCTTTTTCTTTCTCTCTCTCACTCTCCAATTCCTTTCCTCTCCTTTTTCCTCTGTTTTTAGTCTTTTCTGTTTCTTTCTCACTCTTTCAAATTCTCTGTCTTTCTCATTCACCGTCTCTCTCTTCCTCTGCATTTTGTCCTTCTCACAGTTTCTCTCTCACTCTTTCAAATTGTCTCTCACACTTGCTTTCATTTTTTCTCTAGTTTTAATCTCTGTCTGTCTCTCTGTTTCTTTCCCACTTTTTCAAATTCTCTCTCACTCTGTCTCACTCGCTTACATTCTTTCTTTTACATTTTATCTCTCTCGGTAATCAGTGGTCCAAGGTCAGTAAGACAGCAGTGTGTCTGTTAAGCTCAGTGAGGAGTAGGAGATGTTTGTGTAGTTTAGAGATGAGGCTCGATGAGGCCGAACTCGTCATTTAATCCCTACTGTAACTAGACACTCTGTCACCATAGACAGGAGTGTGTCGTCTGTGTGTGCGTGTGTGTGTAACACCTTCTTGTACCTGTGTGCCTCTATTTTTAGGTGTTCCTGTGTGACAGTGACATTATAACCTGGGCTCATGTTCAGGATCTGTCCTCTAAAAGACAGGAAAAACTGATTTGTCCATTTAGTCGTTAATGGATAATATCTGTGGGAGTCAATGGAAGTACCTCACAAATATGGTAATACAAGTGTGTGTGTGTGTGTGTCTGTGTGTGTGTGACCCAGCCGTGGCAGCCTACGCTCTCCTGAAAACGAGGAGGCGGACGTGGAGGCAGCGCGGCTGGAGGCGGAGCGGAAGCTGGAGGAGCTGAAGCGGAGGAGAGACGAGACAGAGAGCGAGGAGTTTGAGAGGATGAGGCTGAAGCAGCAGGAGGCCGAGGCCGAGCTGGAGGAGCTGCGCAGGAAGAGGGAGGAGAGGAGGAAGGTGCTGGAGGAAGAGGAGCGACACAAGAAGCAGGAGGAGGCTGAGAGGAAGTTTAGAGAGGAGGTGTGTATGTGTGTGTTTGTGTGTGTTTACATGGCTCCCTTCTGTACCATACACTTGTAGTTTTTTGCTCTAAACTTGAAAAAAATGCTAAAAATGGTGTAACGGTAGTATGTTCGCCCCGTAATCAGAAGGTTGCAGTTTTGAATCCAGGACCGGTAAAGTTAGGTACTCATGAGCAAAGTACCGTCCCCAAGCACGCCACAAGGGCGCTGCCCTTGTTAGCTGCCCACTGCTCCTTCACAGATGGGTCAAATGCAGAGGTCACATTTTATTGTGGCGCTCACCCATGATTAATTGAATGTTTTACTTCTGTTATAATTAATGAGTGATTACTTTGTTTTGGGTGTTGTTTTGCTCTCATAGTTCACTGACAAGGTTTATACTTTAAATATGGTATTAAAGTTGGGATGTAAGTGTGTATCATAGCCTTACAATTTTTAAATAATTGAAGGAAATACACACAGATGTAGCGACACATTACACAGGACAGAGTCATCTGACGACATGACTCGTTAGTCGATGGCCGTTGTGAGCCTCTCAGATTACAGCATGGTTATTTCATCATTTACACATTCTCACCGTGTGCGATAGCCCGGCCGTTCTTGTCAGTGACACTGTATTAATGTCTTGCCACGTTGGGCAGACCATTGGGAGGACCACCTTTATCAGTGCATTCATCAGGGCAGTTGGTAGCCTAACAGTTAGGGAGTTGGCCCCATGATCTGAAGGTCACCGGTTCAAGTCCAGACTGGTAAAGGCACCACTGAAGCGCTCATGAGCAACATTTAACAATTTAACAATTAGCTGTTAAATACATAAATAAAATAAATAAATAAAAAGTACCTTCTATAGGCTACGCAGCACATTTGACACACTCATTCTTGTACAGGCTCAAAAAGCAAGCGTTTCAGAATCACTGGGTTCTAACAATGCTATCTGGCAAGAACAAAAGCACTTTAAAAGAAAATGTACTTTTGAATACTTGAATGTTGTTAAAAGCAAGTACTCCAATCAAGTCGTTTAACTCAAATAAAACTCTTTTTGATGAAGTAATATTTGAAGTATCTGTTCTCTGACTCAAGTAACAGAGTTGGTCTTGGTCAGCCCCTAGTCTTTGATGATCTGTATTCTTTTTCTCGACCACTCTTGCGTTGGCTTGTTTTCCTGGCCGCAAGTCAAGGATCCTGTTCTATTTTTGTTTGAGAATATGACCTTTTTCGTGACATTCTCCACATTCTTTTTAACTGCGAGCCTTCACTCTCCCCCTCACATCTTATCTCAGTGCAGATTACTTGTCATTTGGCAGGAGGATTGAGACTTTACTCAGAAAGCCACCATTTTAGGCACGGTTCACGCTACATTCCTTTTCGGATGTTCCTGCTGAGCGATATGACCTGAAACCAATATCACAATTAACTGCCTATTTTACCTTGATTATGATTCATTAATGATGATTTTGTGCTTGTTTTTGGTTTGTTTTTTGCCCTCATAGTTCACCAGCAAGGTTTGTACTGTTTAAGCTACATTATAGATTACTAATTATTGTTATTTCAAAGTAATTAGTTACATTACAGTATTAGTCCCTGAACTGTAATGCGTTATATTACTTTCACCAAAGTAAATGCGTAAGTAGGACTTGGCATTCTAAAATGATAAAATATAGCTTACTGCAGCTCATGATACATCCAGTGGGGGGCGATGTGGTGTAGCATAATGACTGTAGGAATATATACTGTGGAAAATAGCTATTTTACTCTCAGAATTTTTCTCTTGGCTCAGAAGTCTTACGGTGTTGATGATTTTTTTTATTAAACCAAAGCAACACTAAATCAAATGTGTTTCAATGTGCGTTACTGAAATATGTAACTAGTATAATATTCTTGAAAATGCATTAGTAATGTGTTAGTAAAGGGGTGTTGGTGGCCTAGTGGTAGGATACTCACCTCTGGACCAGGAGGTTGTGGGTGTGAATCCAACGTCTGGCGTTACTAACACTGGGCTCCTGAACAAGACCCTTAACCCTAAGTTGTCCCTAAAATTAGGAAATGTAAGTCACTCCAGATAAGAGCGTCCGCTAAATGCTGTAAACGTAATCCCTTACATTACTCTGTTACAGCAAAAAGTAATGTACAGTATATACATAAAGCATTACTTTTGTAACATTACTCCCAACACTGTCGACTACTAAAGAAGGCCTGTTTACTTCTAATGAAATGATACATATATTTTCTTTGCAATTTTAAAATAATTATAGGAAACACACACTGATGTAGTCACAGACTGGCCAGTCATGTGACAACACTCATGTTAGTATGTTATACATGAACACACACTGAGAAAGGCTTAACAGAATTTAAAAAATGCCGTTTTCTTTCATTTTAATGAATTTCCCAGCCCCGGTCATTACTCTTTATTCTCTTTCATCATTTATCAGTAGATTGCCGTTGTAAGCTCAAAGGTGAACAAACACACTAATATTGTTTGCCCCTCAGATTACAGTGTGGTTATTTCATCGTTTACATGTTTTCTCCATATGCGATAGCCCTGCCATGCTCCCGCTAATTTTATGTAAATGTCGTGCCACGCTGGGCAGAAATCCTCCTCGGCTTCACCTCATACCGTTGTGATGCTAATGGGTTCCTTGTTTCGAATTAAAAGGCGGAGTAAATAAAACAAGGGACTAATTAGACAACACAAGGCCTCGCGCTGATGGCAGAGAGCCGAGCCAGGAGCCGTTGTGGGCATGAGGGGGGGGGGAAGCCTGTCTTTATGATGCCTCTGCAGAGAATTCACTGGCACATTAGCATTTTTGATTCAGAACATTGTTTGTTTGTGGTTTTCCTAAAAGAACCTAGACTCCAAACATCTAGGATTTTTATGGCTTTGTGAAGACATTTTTGAATGTAAAGAACAGGCCATAAGGAATAAGGAGAATAAAGAAAAAATTATTTAAAGCAAAAAAAGCATTTTTTAAATGTTCATAAATAGAAAAGCCCATTTTTATTTTTACATCTGAAATTGCCTTTGATTACTGATGTTAACATTAGGGTTAGGTGTAGCTGTAGTATTATTTGGAGCTGTGATTATGGGACTGGTTGGAGTCAGTGGAAGTACCTCACAATGATTGCAGAATGCTTGTATGTGTGTCAGTGTTTACTGTGGCAGCAACTTTAGATGTAGCTGTAAACTCAGTCAAAAATATTTGGTATTTGTACCCTTCATAGTTTTAGTCTTGTTTTAGTCAACAAAAAGCTGTTATGTTTAAGTCAACATTTAGGGTTTTTTGGTAGTAAACTGTCACAAGATGGGTGGCACAGTGACGCGGTGGGTGGGAGTTCGATCCCTGGGTCAGCCATGGGGTCTTTTGGTGTGGAGTTTGCGTGCCCTTGCTGTGTTCATGTGCTCACAGTTCAAAAGCATGCAGCTTAGGTTGATTGGTGATTCTAAATTGTCACTGTAGATGTGGTGTGAGTGCATTGGTTGGTCCCCCACCATGTTTCCAGGATGGGCTCAGGTCCCTGTGACCACGATAGTGATTAAGCGGTTCTGATGATGAATGAGTGTTTCACAAGATTAAGGTTTAGATTTAAACACACTGATTTAGATATGTAGAGGTAGCGATATACTTAAGAAGTTTTACTTTACTAGGAGCAGTGGGCAGCTCTGCCGGGGAGCAGTGCTTGGGGATGGTAACTTGCTCATGAGTATCTCAGCGGTACCTTTACTGGTGTGGAACTTAAACCGTAAAAACTGTTTTTCATCAGATATTTTCAAATTCTGACGTCTCTTTGCATTATTTGATAATGGAACGTAGCACCATTGCTTTTGTTCTTCTCTTGTGTTTATTTAAGGTAAATATTGATTAGTGTTTTATCCAATAACCTGACCAAGCGTAAAGTTGTTCAACGAGGAGAATCTCAGGACAGCTTCACCATGCACCTGTTGTGAGAAAATTAAGTGCCTCTGTTCTTTTTAATTTAGTGACAAATTGTAAGGCAGCATACAATTTCAACACACAAAACGCCAGAATTCTGATATGATACCTCTAAAAACATAGGCATGTGTGAATATTTTCTGAAGACATTTTTACCAATAAATCTTTTCTAAAATCCATTTTCACATTTTCATGATCTTCTACCAGAGGGAACTGGAAAATACTAATCAATACGTAAACAAGACAATATGACTTTGGCCCTTAGTTTATGACCTGTGGACTACGAAAAGGAATAAAAACAAAGGTTGGGTGAAGCAACTGTGCTGATTTCGTGTGTTCAGGAGGAGAAGAGGAGGATGAGGGAGGAGATTGAGAGGAGAAGAGCGGAGGCAGCAGAGCGGAGGCAGAAGGTTGGAGAGGAGGTGGATGGAGACCCCGATAAGCCCTTCAAGTGTGTGAGTCCCAGAGGCTCCTCTCTGAAGGTGAGCTTTGTTGTGTGTGTTTGTGTGAGACAGAGAGAGAGCCTAACTGAGTCAGAATAGCACAGTATGTAGGAGTACATCGATTGTAGCTGAACACACTGATTCCTACAAATACACACAAACACACACACACACACAGATATACACACACAAAGAGCAGGGGAATGGACTGGACTCCTGCTCTCGGTCTATGCTCCTGTCTTAATGGAAGATAACAAATGATCACCATAAAGAGAAAGTACTTGTGTGTGTGTGTGTGTTTTATATAAATATGTGACTTCTTGAACCCAGAAGAATATAGATCTGTGTGGGTTTCCATTTACTTAAGTGTGGTAATCTAGTTATGGTCTGTGTGTTGTATTTTGCGTCTGTGCTGTGCTTTTCCACAGATAGAGAGCAGTTGTAGAGTTGTACAGAGGTTG
Organism: Distichodus sexfasciatus; assembly: GCA_032718565.1. Lineage (NCBI taxonomy): Eukaryota > Metazoa > Chordata > Actinopteri > Characiformes > Distichodontidae > Distichodus > Distichodus sexfasciatus. Next base: position 9,176,727 of record JAVGVS010000002.1, on the reverse strand, counting down.
GATTTGCGTGTGTTGTGTGACACTTTCCCATGTGTAGTATAAAACAATCAGCTTTTATTAACAGCACCTTGTCTCCTCTCTGCCCACAGCTTTATTTTGTCATCATGTTCACTGTATGTAGTGTATGCTGTGTGATCTGTAGGTGTGACATTTACATTCCTGTTCCTAGCATGCAACCCGTTCCAACGTTCTCCTCCTTCAACTCTCACACTGCTAGAGACGCTTTATCTCCATGTTCACAACTTGTCAAACGCCGATTTATCTCGCGTGGAGTACATTTGCATGAGTTCTGCCCTTGTCTATATTACCTGTGTGCTGCTTGTGAATCTGTGTGTCATTCATTCATACATTTATCACATTAAAACCGAAAACCAAATGCATGTGTGCCCTGTGGTATGCTGGCGCTTGCCCAGGGTTGGTACCCGCCTCGCGCCCAAAGCCCCGGAATAGGCTCCCATGAATATATTCTGTGTGTACATATATATATAGGCTATATAGGCTATAAGGCTCTTCCTCATCTGTGAAAATGGGAAACTGGAAAACAACTGATTATTCAATTTATCAGTTTGGTTTTGGAAACAAATATTGAAAAAAGACAATTTTTTTGTGTTTTGGTTTTAATTTGAAAAAGGAACGAACGAATGATTGGTGGATTTAAAGCCTATTATTCCAAAAAGGACCGAATGAGATAGAAGTGGAGCTGCTCACTTCAGGCTGAGGGAATGCAGGAAGACCATTAGCCTAATAGGATTACTGTAACCACATTCAAACAGAGCTGTTCCTAACATGCCACAGAATGGGGAATTTCCTGCAGCGAGTATTTTAGGAACTCCCACATTCAGTAGCATTCGGCGGTGGGGGTGGGGGGTGGATGGGTGCAGCTTGATGTAGCAGCAGAGCTGGGGAGAACGGCGGTGGGGGGGTTGTGTGTATGTGTGTTGCAGTGCGTGTGTGTGTGTTGGAGTCTCGGGAACGCTTGCCCCTCTCTTAGCTCTGTTGTCGTAGATCATAAACACAGGCCTCAGTTCCCACAGAGAGCTTGGGCTGAAATAGGCCCTGCTTTTCCTGGCCCAATGACAAGCTTCGGGCTGAAAGGAACAGACTAGTCTCGGGGCCTCTCAGAATATGCCAACTCCAACAGCGTGTGTGTGTGTGTGTGTATTTGTGTTTCCATATGACCAATGCTGTGACCTTTCTAAAAGTCTATCTCTTGTTTGATCTGTCTTCCCAGATTGGTGAAAGGGCAGAATTTCTCAACAAGTCTGCACAGAAAAGGTACCTGTTGTTGATCTTCTTGTCCTTTACAACCAAAATATATGAGGGGAAAGAAACTTAATTTAGTTTAGTTTAGATTTAATTTAGAATGTCTGGTGATTAGTGTATCACTAGACTGATTAAAAATAGATATTTAATTGCAAACTGTTGGTACAGTGGTGTAAGTAACTGAAACCCTGTCTTGGTGATCAGAAGATTGGGAGTTTGAATCCCAGGAACTACCATTGGGCCTCTAAGCCTTTAACCCTTTAAGGTACTCCAGGGAGACTGTCCCTGTAATTAGCAAGTAGAACTCGCTCTGGATAAGAGTGTCTGCTAAATGAAAGTGAAAGTGAGTGATTATTTGTCATTGTGAACACACCACAGGACAGCACACAGTGTACCACAGCGTAATGTGACCTCTGCATTTGACCCATCCGTGAAGAAGCAGTGGACAACTGACAAGGACAGATAGTTTTATCAAAAAAGCCTGACCACATACTGTATAACCATTTTGCTAGTTAGTTACAGATTTTAACATTCCAAACATACATTAATTTTATTGTTATTAATACAAAAATTAGTTGCATTACAATACAAAAATACTCTTTGTATTACTCATTGGAAAGGGATGATGGTTTGGAGAGAATTTGTCATTTCTATGGAAAAAAGAAGAATACATTTAGATGTACAGCATTTTGCAGACGCTCTTTACCATGTTAAGAGTCACTCCCATCTTTTAATTAAAGGACCACAGTCTTAAGCACCTTGGGGTTAAGGTGCCCAAGGGGGATTTAAACCTCTAGTCTTGTGGTCACCAAGACAGTTTTCCCTCCCGTACATTTCACAATTTACATTTCAGTTTAGTCTTGACATTTTGTGTTGCCACATAGCTTCGTTAAAATGCATATCGCATCTCAAATACTGTTGCATAGGATGCATTTTTACAGTGTGGTGTAACCTGTGTGTCTGTGTGTGTGTGTGTCTCCCCTGTGGTGTCAGTGCGGTGAAGATGTCTCACACTCCTGTGGTGTCTAAGATTGATAACAGATTGGAGCAGTACACCAGCGCTGTGCAGGTGAGCCCAAGCTGCCGACCCACCCGGATCCTCTACCATCACCAACACACACCCTTTCACATGTCACAAAATAATAAAAAATCTGAACTTTTGCTTTCATACGAGACAGTGGTTCCCAAATTAGGGCGTGGCTAGGCAAATTAATGACATTAAAAATGAACTAAGAGTAGCAGTCTCATGGCTGCAACCTCGATTATTCCAAATGCACCGGGACCCGATTAAGTTTTAAAGTCATTTAATGTGTAGGTTTTGAGAAAATATCTTTAAAAAGGATGGGGGATGTTAAATGTTAATCTAGGCGATGAATGTGGGAACTAGCACTTTTCAATTGACCAATCATATCATATTACCAAGTTTTGCTCAAACTTCCCTTGCTTATTAGACGGAAGTCTTTTTATACTTGGTGTGTTTATATTAAGACATGCCTGTAAACACTGGTAACACACAGAAAATGTAGCCTTTTACCACATCCACATAGCTTTTTGCAGTGACTCATGCTTGCGAAGAACATCGTTCTAAACCAGATCTGAGTGACAGAAAGGTGCAAGTGAGGCGATGAATGAGAAGAACTCCATGGTTCTATGAACAGCAAATTTTGTTTTAAACGGTGTGTAGATGGAACTTTAGAAAGTTGTGTTCACATACTGCATTTGATGAACTGATGCACAAGTAGCCTGTACAGCAGATGTTACTTGATGTGCTGGTCTGCTAATTAAGTCACAGTTCACTATGGGTGTTGTGGGCAATGGCAAGTCAAAAAGTAAGCTGTTTTTTTTTTTACCATTCCTTAATTGCTCATTTGTTTTATCTTGTTAAAAAAGTAATTGGAACTTGTGATTAGTCACAGTTAATTACTGTAATTATTGCATAATTTTTAATCCATTCCCAGCACTAATTGACTGCAGTGAATATGAAATCTGAAATGAACTTTTAATAATTCTGCCATAAAGGTGATTTGTCCCTTCCCTCAGACGTAGTCAGTAGGCCAGGACATGTTTGGTGTTCCTATTTTGTTTCTTAGTTCTTAGTTCCGCAGTGGAGATTTAAAAAAAAATATTTCATTAGCAATTAGCCAATTGATGCTTTTGACTCCAATAATTAACTAAATAGGACGGTGCTAATTAGTCAGTTTTCCATTACAGGCAGCATAGGTGTTCCATTTTAATAAGCATTAGCTTCTTAACACTAATAAATAGGGACGGGTACCGAAACCTGGTATTAAACGGGTCCCAGGGCTAAATTTTTATGGATAAGCTCTGATGTTAACTGTATTGATTTCGGTACTTTAGGAATTAATAAATCCGATTTATTTGAACAGCTCCGTTACTGATTAAGACTTTAATCTAGAGCTGTCTCCCGTGGTGCACGCCTTGGGCGCTGTACTGGGGGACCCTCGCGTCCGCGCCCACACACGCACACAGATGCTGGTGTCGCTGCTCGATCTGCGTGTGAAAGTTCTGCTCTGCTTATGGCTGTATGTGATTTGTACACTGACATTCGGTGGAGCTGGCCCGATTGGCGAGTACGCACACTAAACTGTAAAAAACATTGTGAGACATATTAAAGAATATGCGCAGTTACATGATATTTAACTTAATATTCGTTAGTAGACTTTGAAATATATGACAAGTACAGCCTGCCTGACAGCCAGATACACAGATTTTTATTTTATGTGATGTTGTAAAACATTTAAATAAATGCCCACCAACTCGTTGTGGACTGAGAAGTTGTTAGAAAGAATTAAAGCTAACAAAAATGATGATGTATGTTTGTATTTTATTATAATCATTTTAGTGTTATTGTAACTCCCATGTGAGAGGAGTATTTGTCAGCTTATTGTGTCAGCGGTTTGTTGAAAAATAATAGTGATTTGTTAAATAAACCAGTGATAATTATGTTGTTAATTTGATAAAAGAGTACTGATAAGGATATCAGTTAAGTACCCAACTGGTAAGCAGTACCAGTAAGAGTAGCAGTACCGTTAAAATCTTAACAATAACCTACTAAGAAAAATGTGAAGTAGTCTTATTTTGCACACAGATTGCGATGGCTGAAGGAATAATGTATTTCTAAGTAGAACTTAATGTACGCTCCTTTATTTCTGCCCCTTCTTCTCGTCTCCCGGCATGTTTCCAGAGTAATAAGGACGCCCGCTCCCCACGCCCAGCTGCCATCGACCTGCCCATGGCTTCAGATGGCGTTCGGAGTATTAAGAGCATGTGGGAGAAGGGCAATGTCTTCAGTTCCAGCACCGGCTCGCCCTCCAGCAACAAGGTCAGAAGCACCGCCACCTCTCACCGTTGGGTGGACAGGAAACTTTTCCTGTCTGTTTTGCCCTACCAACTTCCTGTAGAGTCTGACCTTTGACCCACAGGCCAGTTTGTCTTCTCTCTCTGCACAGGATGCAGCTGGGATCAAGGTGGGCGTGGCCGGACGCATCAACGATTGGCTGAATAAAACTCCAGAGGCGGGCAAAACGTTGGGAGGCAGGCCTGCGGTAGGACACCTGTTGGCACTCTTTGTACTTTTTTGTTAGACTAGGGGAGGAGTGGGGTCGAGGTGGTTGGGTTTTAAAGACAGTTTTTGTGTAGAAAGACAGTTTTGAGGAAAATATGTTGGTTAACCCTAACACAGTAGCTATGCAAATTAACCATATGACCATGTTTGGTCCAAACTTCCACTAGTACCTCCAGTACAGATGTGTATCTGACTGGTTTATTACATAGTAAAAGTTTCGCCTAGCTTTAGGGGCTTGCGCTCGTGTCAAACATCATTATAAAGCTGGCTTTAGTGAAAGGCGCCATCTATGTGCCTTTCAGTCAGGCTAAGGGGATAAATACTGAATATGTTCATGTCTATAAAAGAGGGCCCTGCAGAAAAAGTTTGGGAACCAGTGATTTAAGACATAATTAGGCATCCGAGTTGCCTAGTTGGCAAGTTGGTGCCGCCTAGTGGTGGTAATTTGTATAATTCAAGTTATGTAGTTTGTCTGGTCGAATTCTGGTTTGTCGCATACAGTTATACCATATTCAGTAACTAGTGACCGTAGTGGCGAACTCCAACCACTGTGCAGTTACAAAAATATATGTAGTGGAAAGAAGTACACCTAATAATCTATTCCAAACGTAAATATTAGTATGTGCTTTGTGGAAGCAGCATTATTTTGAATATCTGTGTGATGTATCACCAAATGTTGTATGATATTTAATATAGAGAAATAATATTAGATAAATGTTAGCTTGTCTGTGATGAATACAAATCTACAGATGTAAAATAAATGTTAAAAAAGTCAGATGCAATTCTAAATACTATTTAAATAGTATACGCAATACTGACAACATATAAGATGAACAGCACATGATATATATACATTTTAAGGGGCATTTAATGTTCATCAATTTGTGCCGGTGCCGGGGATGGGACGTGGGTATGGGAGGATCATTATGTGTCACCTTACAAGTTCTTCCACGGCTTTAGCCTCAATTTCCTTCTTTCGTCATCCTTCTGCCCATTTCTCTCCATCTCCTATTGAGACTTGTGACTTGTAAAACTTTAGGACAGATGTCAGTTGTGTGCCCTGGTGTCAGAGAGGCTGAGGTTTGCTGATGCCCAGAGAACACTGTCGACCATCAAACAGTACACTTGCAGCAACATGCCACAACCATCACAAGGTCTATCTCTAGTGGAGAGGGAATTTTAACAGTACAGCAAAACAGGCAGCAGTATTTATAAATGTAAATTTACTGTGCAAGCTGGTGTTGTTCTACACTGTGATTAAAGAACGGCGGCTGAGCTGTTAGATCACATCTGTATTGAAGATTAGATTTGCAGTTCTGCTCTACACCTTTTTGCAGCTTCAGATAAAAACATCCAAAATTTAGATGGAAAATGTCTTTCTGAAGTTCTTCTACCATAGTTTTTTAACTTTTAACTGATATAATTAACATTTTCACACAATATCATTTGCACTTAGGAGTTATGGCAAGTCCCTCAGAATCAGAGTGTAAGAAAAATAACTCTCTAAGTCTTTCTTTTGAAAATGATTGCACCCAAAAAATATGATATTATTTGCACTTAACAGTTATAATACAGTTTGAATTAGATGAACTCAGACTCATCTCTGCAGTGGATTAATCAGATACAGGAAAGTGTCCCGAACGACCTCTGGTGGTCAACATTGGCACTGCATTTATGCTACCTCACCATAAGACCATTTCTAACTTATATATTTATATTTATGGCATTTATTAGATGTTCTTATCCAGAGCGTCTTACGTTCTCACAGTAGAGGGCCAGACTGCATGGGGCTACTATGTTAAGGCTCATGATCTAGGCCTCAATAGTTATAGGGCCGGAGGTAGAACGGAAAAAGAAAATTTGATTACAGTATACAGTGTGCATGCTACTGTCACATATCTAATTAAAAACAAGCCCAAACAAATATAACTTAAGTATATTAATAGATAAATGACAACTTGTCTTTACCAAACATGGATCATGTCTCTGATTTTCTGCAAACTGGTTTATATAGGCTAGTTTACTTCAGAAAAGCCGGCTTTGCCTTTTGCTGTATTATGTTTTAAATGTTTTCTCCTCTGTGTATGTCCTCTGTCTTGCGCTAGCTTACGTCTCCTACAGCATTGCCTCCGTCTTACTTTCCTCTGAGCTGCTCTCTTGTGTCTTCTTCTTCTCTGTCTGTACTGAAAACCAGGTAGGAGAGAAGTGTGACTCTCAGCATGCCTCAGTCCTTCTCTGTGTGTATCTATGTGCTTATGTGTATATGTCTGAGTGTGTGTTTTGCGTGTTAAAGTTATACTTTCTCTCCCTCCCTCAGGACCTGAAGCCTGGCGATGTCACAAGCAAACGCAACCTGTGGGAAAACAAAGGCTCCAAGGTATCCCTTTAAACAACTACAACAGCGTTCCTCGTTGCTTTCGTTGTGATTTTTTTTTTAATTCAAAAAATCTTTTCATATCCCTCTAGAGATGAGTTCTGAGTGGTTTTATGGTAAAAATGATCCCCTTTGCATCTGCAATTAAGGGCTGTCTCATGTTTGTTAAAGTGGTCATGTCAGTTGATATGCCCCAGGATTGAAGGGAGATAAGCAAGGATCTGTGCCAGTGTGTATGTGTGAGTGTGTGAGCAGTAACGTTTGTGTGTTTTTGTTTAAAGCCCTCTCCCTGCTAGTTCTCTACACATTTGGGCCCCTTGAGGAGGTAAATGTTACTTTATCACAAAGGGATGTGCACTGATAATTGATAATGTCCACATGCGCTTATCACCAGACAGCTTTGCTCACTGTGTGAGAGAATGGCTTTGACTCTTACCTTGTTCTCTCTCTCTCTCGCTCTCTCTCTCTCTCTCTGACTCACTGCCATGGCGGGAGGGTGGGGGTTGTGGAACGTTGGATCTCTGATAGCCATTGGAAGGGACTGCGAGCACTTTCCAAAGCATCCTGCATGTTTAATGCACCATGTGGGAATCTGGTTACATTCAGTCACCACAAGTACTCATGCCCTTGTACCTCTACTGTTTTCTTTCTCTTTAACACACAAGCATACACACAAACACACACACACACTCCTCCGGCACAAACCATGCAGGTCGTTCTGTGACTGTCTATTTTAGCATAGCCTTTTTGCACTTGCTGTGGTGCAGAAGTTCTCTCTCTCTCTCTCTCTCCCTCTCTGTCTTTCTCTTTCTGTCTGTCTCTGTCTTTCTCTTTCTCTCTTTCTGTCTGTCTCCCTCCAGTCAACTCATAGAATCCATAATTCTAACTTTTGACCAAGTCCAATTCATAAGGGCTCAAATTGATTCAGTTCTGATTAAGATTCAGTGTTTAATCTGTTGGTAATATATTTAACATTAACAGGGCAGTTGGTAGTGTAACGGTTAAGGAGTTCGGGCCGTGATCAGAAGGTCACCGGTTCGAAACCTGGACTGGTAAAGATACTACAGAGGTGATGAGCAAGGCACCATCCCCAAGTACTGACCATGTCAGCTGTCCACTGCTCTTTTACGAATGGGTCAAATGAAGAGGTCACATTTCGTTGTGTTGCACTGTGTGCAGTGCTGTGGTGCGTTCACAATGACAAATAATCGCGCACTTTCACTGTGACCTATAAGTTGTTGACAAAAGTTAATTCCTACCATTTCATTACTTGAACATTTCATTTACATCATTGCCCCTCCTGATGTTCATAACATTGAAAATAAAATATCTACATAGACGCCTTGGTCTTCGCCAGTCTCAGCATCTGAACTTGTCCAGAACAAGCTCTGGCATAAGACAGCCGCATTAAAGCTAGTCCAAGGCTGTGGTCAGCCGCAGAGTGCAGTGTGGCTGAGGCCATTAGAGCTCTGGTTAATGCTGACGTAAAGAGGACTAATGAGAGCGAAGTCGTGGTTGTGGTTGCACCGTCAGCCAGAAAAAAAAGAGACTGGTTATGAGTAGGGGGGAGTGGGACGAGAGTGTGGTGCTTTATGAACCTTGCTGGCGGGGGTTTCTTCAGGTCGCCATGTTCTCTTTCCACATTTGCAAGGAAGGAGAGCTCTCAAATCAAAAGGGGGGTTCAAAATAGCCGGGGTGGCTGTGCCGTTTTGAGAGCCACTTTCACCTGTTTGCTTAGAATGCTTTTATCCAGTTTCTCCCTCTTTCTCTCCCTCTCTTTATTGACCATGACCTCACACAGGTGACAAGCAGAGGAGAGAGCAAATCTTTTGCCAACGGTAAGTAAAATTAGTCACACTATTATAGTCAGTAACTACTAAATTTGAGACCTGAGCTGTGTGCAGATGTGTGTGTGTGTTTACTCTTCCTCATGACCCCACTCCCAACTCTACTCACCAAAACATAAACCGGGTGTAAAACGTTTCTGTGTTTTATATACAAGTGTGGGGTAAAATCTCCACGTTTCAATAGTAGTGTTTTAATTTGAAGTGACGCTCTCACATATGCCGCCTGTGTGTGTGTGTGTGTTTGTGTGTGTCAGACTCTTAATATACCAAGGAATATGTCACCCACCCATAAATCATCACCTGTGGGCCCTGGCTGGAGGTGCGTGGCGTTTTAACGTGCCACTGCAGCATAGCATTCTATTTTCAAAGCAGGCCTTTTGTTCCAGTAGGAAAGGACGCAGTGGCCTTCAGGCGAGCCATACATGCTGGAGATCCCTGTGGACACACACACACACACACACACACCATAACCATGACACACACATACCAGCTTGCTCCTAACACTCCAACACTCACACACTGAAACACACACCACCACCACCATGACATACACATGCCACCTTGCTCCTAACAGCCCAACATTCACACACACACCCTTAAACACACACACACTCCACCATGACATACATATACCACCTTGCTCCTAACACCCCAACACTCACACACACACACACCCTCAAACACATACACACTCCACCATGACATACATATACCACCTTGCTCCTAACACCCCAACACTCACACACACACCCTCAAACACACACACACTCCACCATGACATACATATACCACCTTGCTCCTAACACCCCAACGCTCACACACACACACACACACACACACACTCCACCATTACATACATATACCACCTTGCTCCTAACAGTTCCCAACGCCTCACACACACACACACACACTCCACCATGACATCCATATACCACCTGTTCTAACACCTAACGCCACACACACACCCTCCTAAACACACACACACTCCACCATGACAGCATATACCACCTTGCTCCTAACACCCCAACGCCACACACACACACCCCTTAAACACACACACACTCCACCATGACATACACATATACCACCTTGCTTCTAACACCCCAACGCTCACACACACACACCCTAAAACACACACACACTCCACCATGACATACATATACCACCTTGCTCCTAACACCCCAACATTCACACACACACCTCTTAAACACACACACACTCCACCATGACATATATATACCACCTTGGCCCTAACACCCCAACGCCACACACACACACACATCTCCACTATGACATACATATACCACCTTGCTCCTAACACCCCAACACACACACACACACACACTCCACCATGACATACATATACCACCTTGCTCCTAACACCCCAACGCTCACACACACACACACTCCACCATGACATACATATACCACCTGTTCAACACCCCAACGCCACACACACACCCTTAAACACACACACACTCCACCATGACATACATATACCACCTTGCTCCTAACCCCCAACGCCACACACACACACACCCTTAAACACACACACCCACCATGACATACATGTACCACCTTGCTCACACCCCAACGCCACACACACACACACACACACTCCACCATGACATACATGTACCACCTTGCTCCTAACACCCCAACATTCACACACACACCGACTTAAACACACACACTCCACCATAACATACATATACCACCTTGCTCCACACCCCCAACGCCCACACACACACACCCCAAACACACACACACACTCCACCATGACATACATATACCACCTTGTTCCCAACACCCCAACGCTTCACACACACACACACACACTCCACCATGACATACACATACCACCTGTTCTAACACCCCAACACACATACACACCCCACACACACACCTAAACACACACACACTCCACCATGATAAGAAGGAATGCACCTTGCTCCTAACACCCCAACACTCACACACACACACCCTTAAACACACACACACTCCACCATGACATACATATACCACCTTGCTCCTAACACCCCAACACTAAACACACACACCCACTATGACATACATATACACCTTGCTCCTAACCCCACACACACACACACACACACCCTAAACACACACACACTCCACTGATGACATACATGTACCACCTGCTCCCACACCCCAAATTTCTCACACACACACACACCCCTTAAACACACACACACTCCACCATGACACACACACACCACCTTGCTCCTAACACCCAACGCCACACACACACCCTTAAACACACACACACACACACACACACTCCACCATGACATACACATACCACCTTGCTCCTAACACCCCAACACTCACACACACACACACTTAAACACACACACACTCCACCATGACATACACATACCACCTTGCTCCTAACACCTCAACATACACATACACACTCACACACACCACCACACACCCTGTTCCTGCCTCAACACACACACCACCACCACCACCCATTTCTAACACCTTCTCACACACACACACACACTCACATACATACACCACCACAACCGTCCTGTAACCCCCACATACACCACCTTGCTATAAAAACAACACACCTAAACACACATGCACACAGCACCCTGCTCCTAACACCCTCAACACACACACACATCCCACACACAAATACACACACACACACATCCCATTGCAACCCTATTGCATTCTAGACTCAGTCCGAATAAGCATCTGTCTGATTCTCACATTACTGAGTGGGGTAGCAAAAGATTAGCACGCTAACACAACATACAGAGAGGTGCTGAGGGAAAGGTTCAGTCTTCATATCCACTGCTTCTGACCACACACACACACACACGTGACAGTGATGGATGGGGACAAGATCTAACCTTGGCTCCCGTCACCATTTGATAGACACCTGCTGATTGGTTGGAGAACTACAGATATGAAAGATAAAAACAAAAACCAAGGTCTGTTCTTCTAAATGTGGTTTCAAAGGATTCTTTGTGCAGTGTGGGGCAAATGCCAAGCTAGCTAGCAAAATAAACCCCTTCTGGAACATTCCACGCCCTGTAGGTAGTCTGTACGTCTCCAGCTTCTGCCATTAAACGCCCCTAAATAACGGCGGGAGAGAGCAAGCTACTTAACACCCTTCCGGTGTGCGATTTAAAAAGAATTAACACCCAATCAAGAGGATCCATAAGAAAGCAGCTACGGATTTGGCTTCTTTCGTAATATTTGCACCTGTCGCGCCATAAGAGCTATCTGAGCGCGTGCTAATCCCGTACAGGGCTAGAAAAGTCCAACTTGGAAAAGCCAAACAATCTTTCCAGGTTTTCCTTCTACATGTTCACTTAAAGGGCCACTGTATCCAGAAACGCTAATGAAAGTTAATTCATTCATTCATTCGTTCATTATCTTTACCGCTTAATCTCTACTGGGGTCGCGGGGACCAGAGCCTATCCCGGGAACTCTGGGCAGGCACCAGCACACGGCAGGGCACACACACTCACACCATCACACTCTCATTCACACTTTATGGGGCCAGTTAACCTATATTGCATGCCTTTGGACTGTGGGAGGAAACCGGAGCACTCCACGCCAACACAGGCAGAGCACGCGAACTCCACACAGAAAAGCCCTACAGCTGGGATCGAACCCGGGACCTTCTCGCTGTGAGGCGGCAGCGCTAACCACTGCGCCACCGTGCCACCAGTTAATGAAAGTTTTAAACAATTTAACAAGGCAAATGAGGATTGCAGAAAGTCAAGTTTTACTGATGCCAAGTTCTTGTGATCAGCGCAGGATTTGTCTTACAGAGTCTGTTTTTTTTTTCTACCATCGATCCTGTTTTTTAAATGCCTTTTTTTGTTAAAACAGGAACGGGCCACTAACCTTTCAAAGAAGACACAGCACCAGGGACCAAGAAACAGCAGCAGCAGCAGCATTGTTCTTTGTATATGCATTTACTCATACCAAAAATAATTATTTTGCATTTTTCACTACCCAGATAAGTTTCAAAGAAGAGAGAGGGACACAGAAAGAGAGAAAAAATTGTAATCATCACATCAGACAAAGGCCTCCTTCATGCAAGGTCCTTATTCGAGGGTAGAGTTTGGAATAAGGCGTCTTTTATACACTAAACAGGTCTAATATTGAACATTTGGGCGAATCTAATTTTCAGGAGAAATGAAACATCAAATAACTCAGTTGTTTTTCTTTAATAAGGACATATCTTGCATTATATGACACCATATTAAACATTTTAAAAGGTCTTTCTTTCTTCTATGATGCTCTTCTCTGCTAGTCACCCTTCACACCTTTTAATTTATATTTAAAGCAAAGCTTCACATCGGTATTTTATTAATTGTTCACCAAGTTCAGTGCAGGATATGAGCACCCACAGAGTAGTGTATGAGTAGTGTATTTTTTACTTTTGTCATAATGACACATTTTAATAGTAAAACGATGGTCTTATTAATATATGTTAGCACTTAGTGTATGTTTTGTAATTAACTATATATTTTATATGTTGCCGCTTCATACAAGATGTTGTCCCTGCTTTTGCTCTCCACATTATGTTCAATCAACTTTAGACTTTGCAAACTCTCATTATAGACATTCCATGATTATTATTCCAAGACATTTCAAGTGCTTTTAAAGTCAATATAATCACTATGATACAGTATAATCTCATTTTTAAGGGGGGTAAAGGCTTGGCTCTGCACTGATTAAAGGGAACATTTATTTTTGGACCAATTTTTTTTTTTGAAAGACCAGTGACTTCATTAAAATCGTCTTTGCCATTTTGCATTTAGTGCTTGCTTTGTTACCAGTAAGGCTTGGTTAGCCTTTATTATTATCAAAAAAGTGTTATGTTGAGCGGTGTTAAGAACAGGAATGGCTTTGAGCCACAATTGAGGACCAATTTATGTTGTTTCTGTTATTTGTCTGTTTTGTCATTTGCTCTCCAACAAGGCATTTAGACGTTGGCAACTGTAAAAAAAAATGGACCAAAGTGTTTGTCCCCAGATCAGTGACATCAAGATTTGTGTTGTTAAAATGTGAACAGTTTTGGTGTTGTTTTTGGACAATCAATGGTGAGACGAAATTTATCTTGTATAATCTCAGTTTTTTTGTTGAATTCTGACTCATGAACATGTCTGGGTTGTATCGGGGTGACTCTATGCAGATCAGCAACTTTACTATCAGTTGCCTTGTTAAAACTTTGACCATGTTTATTGTAGCTGATAGTTTCATACGGAACAAGTTTTTATATTGTAACATTGACTCAGCCACAGCAATAAAGAGATCGATGTAAAAAAAAAAAAAAAGCAAAAAAAGATCTTGTGTGTTCTTGTTTTTTAATCTTTGTTAAAGAACATGAAAAGCTAAGACATATTTAGCCTTGCGGACCCTAACCGTGTTACATCATCGTCTGTTTAAATGTAAATCCTTTTAAATTAGGCATAGTGTGTGTTCATTTGCTGGCTTGACTTTTGTCATCATATAAATACCACTCCCCCAAACTCTAACAATAGACCGGGAGGCATTGTCCAATCAGAGTGCAGCACAGAGGGTCACATTGTCTCAGGTCTGTATTAGGTGAGCTGTGCTTGAGTTTGCTGGAAACTGTCTTCATCTTGGACCCTCGAGAATAAGACTCCATCTCTCTTATCGTGAAGAAGAGCTCAGGTAAGAGATTCCACCACACGGCTTTGCTTTCATCCGTGGGGATCCCAACTTTCACTCTGATTAATAAAGCATGTTGTGTCTCTCCCAGTAACTGATACTCAACTCAAACAACACTTTATCTGCATAGACACTGGCTCCAATTCAAGACTAGTGATGTAACTGTTCGCAGAACTTTTCCCGAAAAGCTGAGAGGCCCAACGCCTGGGCTTTAGACCCTCGTTGCGGAGGCAGATCTCGAGGGCCAGCAATCCAAAGGGACTGGCGGTTTGCATGCTTTGGGGTTGTGGCTTAATGCAGCTTAATGCAGGAACTTTTGTTGTCTGCATTCCAGCAACTGCCAAGGCTGGGTTATTCCAGACATTCTGCCAGGGCGAAAGTGGCCAGCACTTATTAAAGTAAAACTTGTTTAATACCTCGGAGAGACGCTTAATCTGCTGCAAAGACTGGCCGGATTTGATCAGAGTTGTAGTGGGCTTTGGAACTCACTACCTCTTATTACAGGGCAGTAATATTGAATGTCCGCAGTGCCGCAGCACGCCTTAGCTCTGATTAATGTGTCATGTCCATGAATAACCAATGGGAGACCTTTGTCCAAAAGGATTGACCCGATGATTCCTTCCCAGCAGGCACCCAACAATGCCACATCATTGAAATCAAGTCTTGAAGATGAAGGGGGGCATTTTAACATTTCTCTGATTGTTAGGTTTGGCTGTCGTACAGTGTTGGCATATCAACTTTAAAGCAACCCTGCACTGTCGACTTCATCCTGCCCTTTGTGTGTTTGTGTGTATGAGTGTGTATGTGCATACTGCCTACATTTTGCACATATTCAGCATGTTGTCACAGTGTTGTCTGTGTAATGATATACCAGCCATGTGCAAAATAAGCACACACTCCCAACCACACACACACACTCACAAATTGCATTTTTGGCCTCATTATTTAATCTTGGGAAAATAAAAGTAGACACAACATTGTTTTTAACATTTAATTGCAAGAACAAAACATATGTAAAGCAGCATACTACTGGAAACTAAGAAACATGAAGGCATAATGAAGAAACAATAGTGCGCTCCACATGAAACAATGAGCCGACCAAATGGTGCTTGCTGCAAAAATAGACGACAAGGACACATGCCCTCGATTTACAGTGTGAATGAGTGGGAGGCCTGGGTGAGATCAGCCAAGTTCATTGTCCATATGAGCACGTAGCACCTGTTCTAACGCATAGTTCTTTATTCTTAAAAATAACTCCTTGTGACCCCTGTATCACCTGACACTGCTCTTTTACGACCTGCTGACTTACTTTCTGATTTACCGCGTGAGCAAAGCCATCCAAGTTTTAGTGCCCAGACTAATACGCATTCCCTTGTGGAGGCTTGTTAAACTTAGAGACAGCAGATGTCTTTTTTAAAGTTTCCACTTCCAGATGTTATAGATGTAAATCAAGTCATGAATGCAAGGAAACTCAAAACCTGCTTAGAAGAAACAGGACATGACCACGGGAAGTAGTTGTAAGGGAGATTCAAGCCTTGGGGCTAGAAAGTGCTGAAAAAAGTTGTGTGACCTGAGATTTGCATGATTGGACAGCATTCAAACAAGGCGAAAAGGCACTTGCATGTCTGCAACTGATAATCTCTTCCTGGTTCCTTTTAGTCATGGCTGACACAGATGAAATTGTTGAAGAAGTGCAGTAAGTGTGAATATCACACCTTCCGAGTGTGCATCGACTGATATCAATGATATTGTCCTCATCTATACTTGTGTGTCTAATTATCATCATACATCATGTCCTCTTCTTTCTTCTTCTTTTTCCTTCTGTTTTCTTCTCCCCTCGTCATGCTCTGGTCACATAGGGAGGAAGGTAAGGGTCCGGAAGTAAATGATAATATCAAACATAAAAAAATCTAATCACCTGATGGCGAGTTAGCATTTCCAGCATGCAGTGTTTTTGTGTGTACCATACTGAAAATTTAGGAATCTGGAATAATCATGTTGATATATGTCACAGCATCTAATTTGCATTATTTATGTGTACTAATGTGCTAATGGGATGTTCGTGTTGTGTGAGTTTTTTTAATCTTCATTGTCACAAAGCAGGGGTTTTCAACTGGCTCTGTCCCAGGGACCACCACTCAGAAGCAGTAGTCTGCGCCCCGCACACGTGTGCAGAAATAATAATAGAAGTAATATAAATATATTTTATTATTTTTAGATATTTGGATTAAATTAATTATTCATTAAAAAGCCAAAAATCATCTGTGAAACTGGATTGCATGTCACGAACCATCTGCATTGCCGTCTCGGACCACCAGGGGGCCACGGACCACCGGTTGAAAACCTCTGTCACATAGCAAACCAACATGACTTTAAACTGACAAGATCTGATACAGTGCCAGATTTTATACCAATATGAAAAATATTACATCCAAGCATCATTTCTGTGAACATCTTTTAATCATTTGTTGTGTGAATCTCAATGTTCTGACAGGTGATAAGTGAACTTCTTGTTATCAGTTATAAGAATTTAACACTTACTGTTCTTATTAATGGAGCTGTAACGTGTGGAAACTGACCTGAGGCGTAGTTTGGGCATCTTTTATTTTAGTGAATGAACTTTTTTGAATTTTAGTGATGCTTTTTCTTGCTTATGGCTGTATATGTCTACTAATCACAGTTATGTCCACACAGTCGAGGAAGAGGAAACAGAAGAAGGTAAAGCTTTGCCTCTGGCTTCTGTGAATTGCATGCAAAACTATTAACTGCTGTCATTTATTTATTTTTTAAATACGTGTTGAGGTAAAACCAGTCAGAGGATAACATTTATCAGTTCCCTTGTGTCTTCGTGGTTTCCCAAAGAGTGCTGTTGTGCAGTTTACTAATGTTCACACATCAGTTCTCTACTACAGTGTGTCATTGGAGTTGAACTCAAACTGCACAATAAATGTGTTTTACTGCAAACTGCACAAACTGCAGTTGATACATAACACATAAGAATGCATTCAAATTCCTTTCCTTTTAAAATGGTCATATTTACAGTTATATTGTTTTAGTGATGTCGGATTCTGTTTATTAAGTTAAATACTTATTACTTAGGATTTCTTTACTCAATGAATCATCTTTTTAGAGTAGATATGGCTGTAGTTATTAATTAATCAATCAATCTGGTCTTCTTATGATAGCGCCTCCTCCTGAAGTAGAAGGTAAAGCATTTATTTTGAAACTTGTGCATGTCATTCTTCATCATTTTTTCAATTTTTAATTCTTTCATCCATCTAGACATCCCTTCATTCCCATTCATACTTCCCTTTTTCATTATTTCATTCTTTGACTGTAAGTGGATCACATGGTAGAATAACAGCTAGCACTCATATCATATAACTCATTTTCAGTATTTTCCTAAAAATATTTTCAAATTAAATTAAATATTTCTTTTTTATTCTTTACATTTATACTCTGAAATATCTTCTGCATCTTCGAAAATGTTTTCCTATCAGAACCAGAGGATGTAGTGGAAGGTAACAACTTTACACAAATTTTATTTTTAGGTCATTTTATCTGGAGTCTTTTTTCTTTATTACATTCTCTTCTTTTTTGTAAATATTTTTTACATTTTTTATAACAGAAATAGAAGCTGAAGAAGAAGGTACCCACTCAGTTGCACTCAACACATTTTCTTTTTAATTTCTATAACTTACCCAGACAAAGATGGCAAATAAAATATGCCAATTTTCAATAATATGCTCCCTTCTCTACAGGTATTTAACGTTATTCCAGCAAATCAAACTCATGCAACAGTGTTCTCTAATGATATTTTGTATTACTGAGGCCTGATGAGCTGCTGCATGTAAGTCAGTGATGCTTCACAGATGTCTCTTTAGAAGATGTGCACTGTATACAACATTTATAGTATCTGCATAGGGTTTGATGAAGAATGCCATCACCAGTCAGAACATCGGGTCGTGATCTGGCTCAGCACAAAGGGAAATCGGCACAAAGAGTGGCCCACAGTGTTTTAGATTCTGCTTTTCTACAATAGAATTATGTCTCTGTGCCCAGCATATTTAAATGCTAATATGATTTAGTTGGACGCTCACACACTTCTACTTAAATTTCAGGTAATGATGAATGAAGTCTATTGTTACTTAAAGGAAATGAGGCCTCTGTGTAATCATTGTAATATGATTTGTTAAACCCCACTTGTTAAAAAATTTCTAACTTCCTTTATTCTATACTGCAGCACCTGCTGAGGAGGAAGCTGCAGGTAATTATTTTTTTACCTCATTCTATACTTGGTGTCCTGAAGTATATCTCCATCTGCACAGTGCAGACTTTGCCTTGTTCAGTTCATAATTTTTCATTTTTTCTTTCTTACAGAGCCAGCCGAAGGTAACAAAAAATAACTTTTTGGAAATGTTCATCATAAAAGAGGAGGAAAGAATGGGAATAGCATAAATATGTAAACATTTTTTGAGAAACTTAAGGTTGTAATATTCTTCATTAAAAAATAAATAATAGCTTTAGTTTACAATTTAGTTTCAAATATTAAAGGGACAACAAATGCCTTTCTCTGCCTAATGTTGATGCTAATACTGTTTTTTTCTGATTCAGATGAGACGAAACCAAAGCCAAAGTAAGTACTTCCTTTAGTAACTGAAGTCACCTACTTTATATATAAAGAGCAAACTGGAATTTCACGGGGGAAAATCTTTTACAGGATGTTTATGCAGAATATTACAGCTCCTAAGATTCCAGAGGGAGAGAAAGTGGACTTTGATGTGAGTTCCTAGAGCTTTGGGTCTATTAAAAGCGTTATTTCAAATTATTCAATGTGGGTACATGTGCAGACTTGTACTTTTACATTACATGCAGTATGATAGTAATGACCCAAATCTTCTGTAGTATCGTATAGTAAAATATCATTAATAAACAGAAATAGTGCTATACCACTAAAATGTTTTATTTCCAGTTTAAAAAAAAAAACATTTGTGTGTGTATGAGACAGGATATCCACAGGAAGCGTCAGGAGAAGGATTTGTCTGAACTGCAGTCCCTGATTGAGGCTCACTTCATTCAGAGGAAGAAAGATGAAGAGGAGCTTATTGCTCTAGTCAACAGGATTGTAAGTATTGTATATCCTTGCATGAGCCTCAGCGTTTTAATGCTAAAATGGTCTAACTGCCCATTTCTTCTGAAACCACCTGCAGGAAAAGCGTCGTGCTGAGAGGGCAGAACAGCAGAGGATTCGTGCAGAGAAGGAGAAGGAAAGACAAGCTCGCCTTGCGGTGAGGACACGTCTAGCAGCCAGAAACATTCACTGTGCTTCAGCTCTGTAGTGCCTTGGCGATGAGAAGGATGACAAAATGATTATATGAAAGAATGAATTAATTGACTGCTTGCTTTTCCCACAGGAGGAGAAGGAGAGAAGAGAGCAAGAGGAACAGAGGAAGAAGCTGGATGAGGACGCCAAGAAGAAGAAAGCTCTCACCAACATGACTCACCAGTACGGTGGAATACAGCAGAAGGTAAGAAGTCCAGACCAATTTTGTATCCAGCAATAATGATATCAAACAATCATTCTTTTTGCCATCTTCTATTTTGTAGCAGGGTTTTCCACTTCAGCTACTCAATACTGTAAGAGTAACAATCCCAAGTTCCGGTTAGGTTGTAATCCTGCTAAATGTATGCTTATCTTTAAAGCAATTGGCTGATGCCCTTATCCAGAGTGAGTGCCTTGTGATCAACCAAGGGGACCTGTTCTTGTTTATTGTAAACCTTAAGAAGTAGACCAACAGCTGCAGGACACCTAAGTCACCACCAAAATGACTTACCTTTCCCAACCCTGTCAGCGTGGAAGTCAATATCTACACAATCAAGAATGAATGCATGCTAAGTATCCCCTTCTGATCTCCTCTGACAGATGGAGGGTCGTAAGGGGGCAAAGAAACAGACTGAGAGAGAGAAGAAGAGGAAGATTCTGGCCGAGAGGAGGAAGCCACTTAGCATCGACCACCTGTCTGAGGACAAACTGAAGTGAGCCTTTGCCTCTTGAAGCAACATTTTCATCATCAAACTGCTCTGACAGCATGTCACTTGGTGTACAGTGCTTTCAGACTAAGTTGTGTTTGTTGAAAGTGTCTGATGTGACTCTTCAGGGAGAAGGCCACAGAGCTTTGGCAGTGGATGATGGAGCTGGAGGCTGAGAAATTCGACCTCAGCGAGAAACTCAAGAGACAGAAATATGATGTAAGTGATCTATTATGTTTATGCCATTTTCCACCACCTGCTTTTTTAAAAGAGTATCTGAATTATGAATATTATATTTGTGTAATTTCCTTCAGAACACTGTGATATGTTTGTATGACCAGATCAGAGACTGTGGAAAACGTGTGCTCATAAAAGTGATATTACAGCTTTTTGCCTCTTTGTCCGCCACTCAAATAGCTTGCAGCTTCCTTTCTATAGCAATGCACACAGGGGTCACCGCAGTACCTGTCTAAAATTGTGACTTGCTTCCAGATGACACTTCTCCAGGCCCGAGTCAATGAACAGCAGAAGTTGTAAGTAACTGGCTGTGAGGACGGTGACCTCACAATTTTGTAGCCTGCTGTCAGTTTACAGTTGTCAGACTTATCTCGGGTCTGGAGTCTCCCTCAATCGTTGGTGCAGATGAAAAGGCAGGTGACTCACAGGGTTGGGTCAGGGCCAAGGATGTTTCCTCGAATCCACAAGTTACCTCTCGGATCCTCAGGTTCCCTTTCTAGTGGGCTTGGCAATATGTGTTGTTGTGTTGTGCTTAGCGAGGCTTCCATGTCTGTCCCTTACAGATCACTCAGCTTCTGGCTCGAGTCAGGGATCACCAGAGGTAAGTGCTCTGGGTCACGCTGGTCACTTTCCCCCGGTGTCAAAGAGTCATGGGTTGGTAGAAAACCTGAAATCTTGTCATTCAGAAAAGATCTGCTCAGTACTGATGACACTGTGTAAGTCAAAGATTCTGAGTTTAGCCTGACTGTCAAGAGTGTGTTACTTATGAACACATGCAAGCAAACTGGCCAGACTCTTTGATACCACAAGATGCCCTCAAGAACGAGCTTGGAGCATGTGGATCAGCTCAATCCCAAAAAACGCCAGCTGGCATTGATGGGGGGAAATTTTAGGATCCTTCAAGGGGATCCTAATGAGACCAGTTTTGTGGCTCCTTCACTTTGTGCCTCCCATTTGTTCGAAAACATTTAGACCCAGAATATTGACGACTATTGATGAATCCTATTGCTAGATCAACCACAAAGTCTAGGTTTAATGTGTCAAAGAATCTTTATTCAGTAGCTACCAACTTTAAACCTGACCGCTAAGAATTCAATACTGCTTAGGTAAAGGTAAAGGTTGATTTTATTTTTTGGCCAATGGTGAGAAGACCTCATAAGAAAAAGGTAAGTTTATGATAAATGACTAATCTGAAAATTATTAACCAAAGGCTCAAAAAGGGTTAGAAGCAGTTGAGTATCATCCTTGTTGCTTTAGTTTTCTATCCGGATTGTGCAATTATAGGTGTTGTGTGAGTTTCTTTAATAATTTCTTTTTGCACCTAGAAATAATAGCTGGATGGTGTGTTTGTGGTGTGGGCACCAAGTAACCTCTCTAATGCTTTATTCCTGCAATTGTCCAGTTGTTTCTTTTATACTGCATATAAAGATATGGAGTCATGGGGATAAGGGGTTTCATACTATTAGTAATAATTTATTTGAGAGATTCTAGAGATTACTACAATGTATTTCATTAGTAGTCAGTTTGACTGGTTTAAAGATGCTGAAGTACTATTAAAACTACCATTTATCTTAATTATATTAGAGAACTAGTACAATGCCACAATCAGAGACATTTATAATTTTTGAATACTGTTAAATCAAAATGTTTTGTTTACTTGCAGTGCCAAAGGTCGTGGCAAAGGCAAGGTGGGAGGCCGGTTGCGGTAAACATTCAGCAACTCGAGGTGTACCAGGAACCCAGAAGACTACATTTGTGCCATGTGAAGACATTCAACAGTCACTTCAAATCACTGCACTGTTTAACTGTACATGTATCACACATAGAGGCAGTAAAAAGACGGTTTGTTGTACTGTTTTTCTCTTTGCTTGCTTTTTTCACATTTCTACACACTCGATCAGGTTTCAAAAGAATGACATGTACCTTTTAACTACAGATTAGATACTCAAGACTCAGTGACCCAAATTTCTTTCAACATCTTATCATAAAAAGTGAACACACACACACATTACCAAAGTGTAATGTCCAGTTGTTTAAGAACTGAATGTACATCTTTGGAACAGAATATCTTGGTGTCATCGTAGACAATTCAATGAAAGCAATTAGTCAAGTGTTTTTTGTGGTCATTTTAGCCACATACAGACATATATTTCACAGTGACATAATTACAATAAATAAACAGACTATTACATTTATTTCAAACTATGATGCTGAAACCACATGGACGGGCACTAGAAAATGGTGGAGAGGTTTCCGAAAGACTGGATTGGGAACCACTGTTGTATAAAATAATCTGTAGCAGAATACGACGCTGCATATTCTGAAAAGAGCCTTCTAATTATCTCCAGCCTAATTATTAGACCTACAGTAATTACTTGCAAATAACACTGAAGGGTTTAATTTTTTTATGACTATGTGTACTGTTTTAGACTCGTCTTTAGGTGGAGTATGGTTTAAGAAACGTTTAGAAATGATGAATCCGCGAATCGCGATGTTAAGCTAGTGTCACCAGAAATGAGCGAATCTGTCGCTGTGAAACGAAACGCGCACTGACACGTCATATAGTTTAGCGTAGGAGGAAGCGATCCGTCACGTCTGCGTGTTACTGAGATTAATCCCTTCAGAAAAGCGTGGCTATCAGTGCAGAATGGGTAAGTACAAAAGCTTCTTTATTATGCTTTTTAAAATAATAGAGCCAAAGTTGGGACGTTCGCATTTTCCTGACATTTTGGTCAACTCCCCCTTCTTACGCTAGCGATGTTCTTAAGCTAACGCACTCGCGTCGTGTTATTATCCAACGCTGAGGCTCTCATTATGACCATAACACTACCAGTACGATTAAAACATGTTTCACGCCGTCCCCAGATAAATTCAACAAGGGCTGTTTATGCTGTTTAACCGCAGGATCAAGTTTAGCTAACTAGTATTAGCAGGTAAGCTAGTTTCTCCGGCGACTTTCAGATGCTTTAATCATGTCTCTGCGATTATAAGGCGAGTTTCTTTATATTATTAATGTAACATTACCACACACGCATATCGTTTAGTGTGATTCACAAAACACATATTGAACCCCACAAGTACTAAAAAATAGATCAAATGAGTTAGGTTTTGACAGACACTTCTATTAAAGCATGGAATGTAAAACGTTCAACGCCACTTGCCCTGTAGAAAGGTTAGTCGAATTTTCGTTTTTACTACTAAAGCCTCCTCCTAGACTTGCCCTGAAGGCTGTATAAGAGTTACACATAACTAAAATTACAGTACAGAGACTCTCCAAAAGATAATCTATAAGTTCCTCTTCTTTAATTATTCTACTCTATAGTCGACTATGGCCACGTTTTAAGTAAAACAATGTAATGTTAAGAAATTATAATATTTCGTTAAGTCTCATGTTAGATATAAACGGTGTGTGTTTGTGAGCCTGTATGTTGTGCTGTATAATACAAGACATTCTAAGTTGTTGGATTGTTGTACAACTCATAATATTAAATAATTATTTGACATTATGAACACAGCACATAGCACACTACAACAAATCACCTCTGCATTTGACCCATCTGTGAAGGAGCAGTGGGCAGCTTTTTTGGGCAGCGCTTCGGGACAGTAGCGGGACTCGCACCGCCAACCTTCCAATCATGGGGCCAACTCTCTAGCTGTTACGCTACTAACTGCCTTATATTGTTGCCTTGCATTTGTGATAAAACTTTACAAACTGCCATACCGGTTAGGAATACACGTGAGAATAAATCTTTTGTAACATACACGCACACTTCTGTGGACACTTTAAATGCAGGTGTTAGCCAGATCAGGATGGTGCTTCACTTCTGAGTCTTGGCTCCTCTCAGTGTTTCTTCCTACTTACTACAGAGGGAGAATTTCCTTGCCACTCTCAAAACATTTAGGGGTTTGGATGTATAACACTGAAAATACAAGCGCTGTACAAATAAGATTGGATATGGGTGGAGGCTTAGTAGACCAAAAGGTGTGTTAGTTTGTCTCATTTGTACCACCAGCACTACCCCTTTTGAGCTCTTGAGCAAGACCCATGTTTCATCAGGGCTGTCTCTGTAATTAGAGAATGTTAGTCACTCTGGATAGGAGCAACTGATGGACTGTAAATGGAAAATGAAATAGATAGAAACTTCAAGTTTTTGTCCTCTCTGAGGGTGGGCAATTACCTGAAAATGTATTTCCAGGCATTTAAGCTCAAGGCTTGATGCAGTGGTAGTTGATGTAAAATTTCAGTGTATTTACAGGCATTTGGAACCTCCAACTTAACCATCTTAACCTTGAACAGTGACAGATTATTGACATCTTTAGTTACATGTGTCTGGTTCTTCTGGAAAAAAATCCTGGAAAATCTCTTAATTGTAATGGAAATAATCTTTTTTTAAAAATCAAATAGCAGGTCCCTATTCTTCCTTTCTTTATCACAAAAATATTTGAATCATTATAGAAAGTAAACAACTGAAACAACAGATGCTAAAACTGTATGAATTTCAAGTCTGTATGTGATGCTTTATCTCTGTGTTCTTATGTTTGGTGCTTCACAAACTCCTTACCCACAATATGGAGAACCGAAAAAGGGCATTGGTGCCACAATTCACCCACATATTTCTGTATACACAGGGGGTTTTTTCTCAAGTTTGTTCTCTGGCCTTTTTGGCACAAGAGAAATGAGAATTCTTATCTTGGGTCTGGACGGAGCTGGTAAAACTACAATTCTCTACAGGCTGCAGGTTGGAGAAGTTGTCACTACAATTCCTAGTAAGTTTACTGCACCACATCCTCCGTTAAATCATGGAAGTCATTAAATGGCTTAGAACACTGCTTTATCTACACCATCTCTCTTCAAATTCACAGCTATTGGTTTCAACGTTGAGACAGTGACCTACAAGAACTTAAAGTTTCAAGTATGGGATCTGGGCGGTCAGACAAGTATCAGGTAAGAAAACCTGTTCATTTTAAATGTAGAATGCCTTTTAATCTGTTCTTGGTTTAACCATTCGTTTTGACTTATTGTCGTTCCAGACCGTACTGGCGCTGCTATTACTCTAACACCGATGCTGTAATCTATGTAGTGGACAGCAGTGACCGTGACAGGATGGGAATCTCAAAGTCTGAGCTAGTGGCCATGCTGGAGGTGAGTAATGTAGCTTGGCTTTATAAGAGAAGTGTAGGTTGACTTTTTAACGCAACTTTTGACACCGTTATTTACTTTTGATGATAACAGGAGGAGGAGTTAAAGAAGGCCATTCTAGTGGTGTTTGCCAACAAGCAGGACATGGAGCAGGCTATGACACCCACTGAGGTGGCAAACTCCCTGGGCTTACCGGCACTCAAAGACAGGAAGTGGCAGATTTTCAAAACATCTGCTACTAAAGGAACAGGCCTGGATGAGGCCATGGAATGGTAAGACTGATGTAAAATGACATTTATGACTCAAAAGTATATTTTCTCCTTCATAGGTCAGTCTTACATATATTTATATACTTATTAGTTCTCATATTTTCTCTCATAGGTTGGTGGAGTCCCTCAAAAGCAGGCAGTAATTGAACACCCTGCGCCCTGTAAATACCCCTTTTGTTTGTGACTGTTTTGGAAGATTTACTGGGTGCCCTTTTGACTAGTGACTGCAGTCCCACCTATTATATGAAGGCCACAGCCTTGCTTTCCTGGCCTCACCTGCTAAGAAGCTACAGTAAGGGCACAAGTGCGAGGCATCATGGCCAAAAGAAAGGACATGATCCAAGTGAAGGTCAAGAGGCTCCTAGTTTAAAAGGACTCTGCACAAATAAACTCCATGTAGTTAATTATTGCCTACATTCTGATGCTTGTTGAACCAGTTTTGCCAGTAAGACTTGTCCACTACAGTGTCTTTAAAGTTCTGTTATTTTGCTTTGTGAATTTCGCCTCTTTTTAAACCTGGTACCAGACTGTGATTGGGACATGTTATACCTGTCTTACAGTTGCTTCCCACGGTTTGATTACCTAGTCTCGCAGCTATGTTATCCGGTTTCCCTTTGGTAGTTTAGTGGGTTGTTATTTAATACTAATTGTCATTTGTATGCAGTGGGGTTTACTGATTGCATATTTATATACAAGCATGTACAGTGACAATGCCATGGAGATTGGTTTGCATCAACACTGAAATAAACCTATGGTGTCAGATTTCATCTGGTGTGAGGAACAACTGCACCCTGATTCTAACATGATATTCATTTTTAGAAACTGATTTTACAATGATTCTAACGTTCATGTTAAGAAATTGATTTTACAATGATTCTAACATTCATTTTAAGAAAATTCTTTAAAAAGCATACATTCTACTGCACAGCACCACACGGTAGTTCCGGTGTGATGTAATAATTTGCTCATTGTGTTGTAGTCCAGTAATTGGCCCTTTACCACTTGCAGCACAGTTGATGCTCATCATGTCCACTGCAGTTTGAGTTTCAGACATGACAGTGGTTTGTCAAACCCAGTCCCTGAATGCTTTCCAGGCAGCAACAAAAATATTACTGCACCATAGCCAAGTCTTTCAATGAACTGCCTCTGTGTTTCTTCGCCTTGTGCCCTGGCCGCAAAAATTCAGTTTTCCTTTTCTTAGCCTCAGCTTTCTTCTGATGTTTTTTGATCTTTTTGCGAGCAGCAATGTCAGGATTAGCAACAGCCTGAAACAAAATAATCAAATATATTATCACTACGCTACACAAGATTACAACTGGTGCATTAGGCATGTGCTAGAAAACATGACTTGAATCAAATAAAAGCAACATTCAACACAAGGTTTCATCTCTTACCTGTAGTGCTCTCTGTTTCTTGCGTGAGGCTCGTCTCTGCGTGGCCTCTTTCTGCACAGCAGCAAAGGCAAACGAGAACTTCTCCAAACCAACCAGCTTCTTCAACATCTCAATGAGCTCCTGGGCCAAGTTCTTCAGCGTTGGGTCTGAGGGAATTGAGCCAGATTAGATCACAGAAAGGGTTCTGCAGATGTATAAAATATCCCCCATGAGCACTGCAAAAGTCTCCAGACCTTAATGGACTGCACACTAGTCATACAGTTACTCACCTTGGTCTGAATATGTGCTGTCCAGTTCTCTGTACAGTGGAGCAATGATCGTTGTCAGGTATTGGCCAAGACGATCTTTACCCAGATCTACAGCCAAGGCTCCCAAGAACTTGAACACACACGTTCTCTTAAAAAAAAAAAAAAAAAAACAGACAAAAGTTCAGATCAGTCACTTCCAACTGGCATCTCATGACAACAGCTACAGCAGGATAATTTAACAAGACCCTGTAAGGACAAGCTTTTTTTGTCCCAACCCTGTAAAGTAAAAGTGAGTAATTGTCATTATGAACACAGCACAGCCTGCATTTGACCCACCCGTGAAAGAGCAGTGGGCAGCTGACATGGGCAGCGGTGCTTGGGAACAGTATTTTGTTCATGAGTACCTCAGTGGTACCTTTACCGGTCCAGGACTCGAACCATCAACCTTCTGGTCATGGGGTGAACTCTCTAACCGTTACACTACCAACTTCACCAAGTAGACCTCTACTTTATTCGCTAATACTCAGTTGTGTATTTTTCACAGCTAATGATACAGGGTCCAAGATTTGGCTCACAAAGCTGCTTAATATCGCACTGTGAAAAGAAGGACGGCAGAATAAACTAAGTCATACAGATTTTAAAATGCACCTTCAAAGGCTCTTTGGGCGTGTTGGCTGCCTCCCTCTTAGCCAGCAGCGAGAGCTTTCTCATCACCCACAACAACGACGGTGGTCGATTCTCATCCTGCTCTTCTGCTTCCTCTTTCTGTTGCTGGTCTTCCTCATCTTCCTCCTTCTGCTGCTGGTCTTCCTCATCTTCTTCCTCTGTGCCATCTTTATCCTCTTCTGGTTTGTTCTCCATTTCTTCATTTTCCTCTAGCTCTCCCTCTGTTGCACACTCTACTGAGTCGGACTCGGGGGAGATGAGGTAAATGACTTTGGCCACAAAGAGTAAGTTCTTTATTACCTGTTAAAAAAAGATTAGTTAGAACAACCCATTTTTACACAGTGGGAAAGTTCTACAATTGACTATAGATTAGTGAGATTCCTGACCTGCTCTCCAGCAGCAATGTCCAGAAACTTCGACTGGAGCTGGTGACAGAATGACAAAACCAGCTCCCTCATCTGAGAGATGGGGGGGGAAAAAAACCCATAAAACAGATAGCATAAGACACGGTCTGGCATGTAGCAGATTTAAAAATCACATTAGTTCTGTAATGTCAGTCCAAAAGGCAGAGAACGGCCTCACCTTCTTGTCCAGGTTGGTTGAGAGGTAAGAGGAGGCCACAGGCAGGGCTGTTTTGTCTCCATTCTTTTGAGAGCGCCACAGCGCCGCAAGTTCCTCTGGTTTCTGGGCAGCAAACAGCAGGCCAAAGATCTGGGAGGAGGTCAGCCACACCCAGGAGTGAGGGTAGCTCAGGTGAGCCTCTATGTGACCTAGGAGAAGTGTGTGGGATGGATTGAATAAGTCTCTCCACAGATTAAGAGTGCAAGCGTTCAGGTGAGTGTATGAGAAAAGCAGTATTGGGAAGCAGCTAACTACAAGTAGCAACACTACGAACTTGAACTACTTGTTATCAGTAGTCTACCAGTAGTGAAGTTATTTTAAATATGCTGTCACTTTAAAAAGTAACAAATGGTGATGTACTGTGTCAAAATTAGGGATGTACGGTAATATCAGAAACTTATCGGAATCAGCCAAATATTCCCTTTTTAAGTCATCATGGGACCGATACTTACATTTGTCTGATACTCTATTACGCATTTGTTGTACGTCGGAAAGGTAGTGCTTGTGCCAGACATGTCCAAAGTCTGAGGTAGAATTTTATACGACCCCTGCCTTCTGTCTTAAAATGTATGCCGTTATTTTGTGCCAAAATTCTGAGCACACAGTGGAATGTTCGCGAGCAAGATCTCTTGTCTTTACACACTCATCTCTGCCTGCACATGGGAAATTGTTTTAACTAACTATATTGTGTATTTGCCTCACGTAGCAAATGTGAGCTCACACGTGGCCTGTGCCCAGACTCACGTATTACCGCACGGAAATAGCCAGGGTTGTAGCTTAACGGCTCTCTATGCACTAGGTAGTGCACATGGTACACTAGGTAGTGTACATGGTTTTTGACTTGCTACACCACATAAGCCAGGAAGTGACATTTTCTTAAAATGTTGTGCACTACACTCGAAATGCTCCAACCTTGCTCCACTCTGCTTTCATGCTCGTTTGACTTGGTGTTAGGGTTAGAGATGTCAGAGTTCATGACGCTATTTTTACAGTGGAACTTTGGCGAGCAAAATATCAAACTCTGCTTTCTTTATTTATCGGCATATACGCGTGAAAAATATCAAATATCGGCATTGGCCAATAATTCCTACATTGTGCATCCCTAGTCAAAAAGAAACATTGTTACAAAAATAATTTTTCCTCTCTTTACAAAGACAGACATTTTAAACTAGCTGGTGTTTCTGATTGCAACATAGCGCACTCTTGGCAGCTGCAGAAGTCGGAGGTTGGCGTCCAGCTTGACCGAGATGGAAGCAACAATCTGTGGCCTTATCTATCAAAATTCTCATTTGACTGTGAGCGTTTAAACATTTGAGAGTAACTTAATCAAGCCGAAAAATCAAAGCACTACCTCCAAAATATCACTGAAACCTTACTGTGATTGGACATTATATCATTAAAACATACAAAATTTCACATTTCACATAACGCTTCATTCCTATGATGAAACACGGTCAGTGTAGTTTAACAGTAGCTTCCCCAACACTGGAGAAAGGGCACGTGTGAAAGGGAGCTCATACCCCAAATGTTGTGGAGTGTGTCAGCAGGTTTGTGGAGTTCCAGTAAACTGCAGTCTTTAATGAGCTTGGTGAGGAGAGTGAGGTAGTTGAAGAGCAGCCTGTCTGCAGCTTTCTCATCTTCCTCTTCCTCAATCTGACCACAAACACAAAACTGATGCTTAAAAGATGCTTTTAGATTGAGTATAAAACTAAAGGAGTTATTGTCTTTTATAATGTCACACAATCTATTAACCTCACACACACACACACACACAACTTACATCCTCAAAGTTGGCAGTGTGTATCTCTCTCTCTATAAGCGGTAGAAGTGAATCCAGACGCCGGCTAAATTTTTCGCCTTCAGCTTCCACAAAGAGCCCACAGACCTGAGCACCAAGCCTCCGCAGAGCCACCTACACACACACACACACACGCAAGATGTATATCAGCATTGCAAAACAAACAAGTAACCTCCTTTTCAAACTAGTACAAACTTCATCTCCACCTTTTCTCCTGTCAGCCAGCCGTTAACCAGAGTGAACATGGAGTTTTGGCGTGTCTCATCCAACTGACCCAACAGCGACTTGATGGCGAGGGAGGCCATTTTCTTACAGCGCGTGGAGTCGTCGTTCACCATGGCCAGACACAGCGGCACGAAAAAGAGGCCACAGTGATTCAGCAGGAGTGGCTGTGGACGCAAAACTAATTTAAGCATGGACTAAACATGGACGCTTTTGTCTTAACTACACAAGCTAGTGTAAAGGCAGGGAAGAGAGGAGGATACCTGAGGGAATGTCTGGAAAATGAAGGCCATCATTTCAAGGGCGGACTGTCTCCCGGTGTCATATTCATAACTGGAGAAAGAAGAAAAATGAATGTCTGAGTGCAAGGCGACACGTTTATTCCACAGTTTTGACAAGTTATGTTTAAAGAAGCTTAATTTTACAAGATGGTGGTGAGACCAGCTATGTTACATGGATTAGAAACGGTGGCACTGACGAAAAGACAGGAGGCAGAGCTGGCAGAGCTAAAGATGTTAAGATATGTATTGAGGTAGACAGAATGGACAGGATTAGGAATGAGTATATAAGAGGGACAGCTCACGCTGGACAATTTGGGGACTAAGACCCTGTTTACACATAGCCGGGCATCTGGGAAAACGATGATACATCAATGCGTTTTTACACGAAAATGGAGGTTAAATTCACTGAAAATGACTATTTCTGAAACCAAAGTGGAGATGTGGGAAAACTTTGTTTTCACGTCTGCATGTAGACTGAGTTGCCGAGTAAGTTTTCAAACGTCACAGTATGCGACAGAGAATGCATTAGCATTAGCGTAAGTGCCCAACATTTGTATACAGCTGATTTGGCTGATCGTTATGCCAGTAAGAGAGGACATGTGGGTTATTGATGCGAAAGAGGAAGATGTAGAGGACAGGCAGAAGTGAAGACAGTTGATCTGCTGTGGCAACCCGAAAGCCAAAGAAGAAGAAGACGACATTAAAAGAAACTTACTTAAGTTGTGCAACAATGAAGTCAAAGTGGTTTATTAACTTCTTCCCCAGGGGATAGTCCATAAGGTACTTCAGGTAGATCTAGTGGAGAAATGAAAGAGAATTAAGAGAACGTTCATTGGGAGAGGAAAAGTAAACACATTCAAAAAGATCAACATAAAAACTCATTCTTAAAACTATGAAGAAGGGGAGGAACGTTTCTCACGACTCACCTGTCTACAGCGAACACGGACCTGCTCATTGGGCCCATTGATGGACATCTTGGCCACTTTCTTCATGACCTCCTCCATCTCCGGCACCACCAGCTTTCTGGACAGGATCGCCTAAACAGCACATCCAATAAACACAGTAGTCACTCCATCATTCCAACTTGCTAAATCAGCAATCAGGAACTAATTAGTTTGCCTGCTAGTTTGTTTTTTTCTAAATTCTGTTTTATTTTTTCCTGAATTCCGTTTTTTCCATTTTTATTCTTCTGAATTCTGTGTTTTACGTTCTAATCATATTTATTCAGCTAAAAAGTGTCTAATTATGGAGTGGATGGGAAAAAAGAACAATGCAATAGAAAAAATTTCACATTAAATGACATTCAACTTCAAGAAAGTGCTGGGGTTCAGCAGAACTGTTCTGCTTTGGTAAAACCTTTACCTGTAAACAACAAAAAACATTAATTTTTTCGTGCAAAACAAAACATTTCTGATGTGACTGTTTGACTGTAAGCGGTCGTCACATGTTCTTGTGGGTGCACTCTATCGTGTGCTGGCAAAACCTGATTCATAAAAATTGTTTGGGTATTGTTTGGGTAATTTTTAAAAAAACTTCGGTGTTTCAGCCTTTTCGCCATAGCTGACCGTTGACTTTTTCCCGTGTCTGTGCGTGTGTGTGTGTGGAAAGTCCTGCCTCAACAGGTAAAGTACAGGGGGCTGCAGTGGCCAAAACTAGTTAGAAACCATTGCTTTGCTTTGCCCACACACCGATATCAGCAAATTATACGACATTCCGCGTGTTACAACAGAGTGCATTTTATTTGTTGAATTCCGCGATTCCTTCTGCGTTTTCTGCATCGCGGAAATCATAGGGCCCTATTTATCCATTTATCCATCAGAATATAAAATGTTTTTTTGTATAAATATTTTTTTCCTATTGATTACTCACTAACATTATAAAATTAAAAAATGAATTTCAATTGAAAATGAAGAAATGCTGAATTTTGGGCTCTATAAAATGAGCTGCATATAGCCTTTTTGGGAGACAACTACATTTCCCACAATCCCCTGATTCACGATTTCACGAAAAGTGACTAGTTTGCAGGTATGTACTTAAAATGTAGTTAAAAAACGCTCTTGATTTTATTAATTACTCATAGAGATGTAGTTTTCTACATATTCCTTTGCAATACTATGTTTGCATTTTTTTTTGCATCTTATCCATTTGCTTTGTACTTTTATAACTTTGTACATTATACGTTTTTACCACTTTATCATATAGTTCACAAATTGTAGATGGTTTGTTTTGGAAATTGTTAGTCAAATGAGAATATAAAACATGTGCACATCTGACATCCTATTAACTGTGTCGTGCTGCATAGTCAAATTTCAGACTGGCCTTTAATTTGAACAATCTAAAGTTGGAAATCTGAACAGAGTGCTGGAATTTGAAATCAGAAAAGGCTACAATAGCATCCTGCACCCCCATGCTGTTCCAACAGGCAACACACTCATTGGTCGTTCTTTGTGTAAATGTAGCTGTCAGCAATGAACAAAGTGTATTTAGTATTTAGTAAATATTAAGTGAGTGGCATTCAAATGTTGACAATCCCAGTGTGTGCAAAAACCTGTGTACGTGGCAAATAATCCTACACCGTAACAGACCTACCTTAACCTTTAGTCATTATTAACTTGGGGGAAAGAATGATTTTTAACTGACGAGTATCACACTGGGCCTTAATCTCATTAAGCATGTTTACAATCACGTGAAGTTTGACGACCCAGCAGAATTATTTACCCTCAACAAGCCAAATGCAGTTGCTTGGCGTGAATTATCATAGATGTCCTCCTCAGCGTATCCCAGCAGAACTTGCAGCTGCGTACTGGAAATGCTGTGTACAGTCACACTCTTCACCAGGACTGTTATGGCCTACAAGACACAAAAAAATGCCTTTAGGAGCCTTTTCATTACGCTGACTTCGAAAGTAAGTGTGAAGATCCATCTGTACCTTAAAACAATTCTGGACGAGTTGGAAGTTCTCTCCGTGTCCCGCACCCGCTTTAGCGTAGTCCTTCAGCAGGACAAAGAGATTCTTGGTGAGCTGCTCAGCAGTCTGTGTTACAGCAGGCAGGGGAAACTTCAGAATCCAGATCAGGGTCTGCAGAGCCTCAGTGATCACCTACATGCACAAAAACACAATCCATGTATAATAACGATTTGACATCTTGATGCATCATGATACATGCCATCAATTTTTCAACCTTACTTACACACTGCCTGCCAACTGGGCATGAATCACAGATCGAGTTACTACCGGCATGTTCTTTTTCATTAGAATTTTTATGCTGTAGCCAGAAAATCACCATGCGATATCATTATGATATAATCCAGGGGTTTTCAACTGCTTCTGTCCCAGGGACCACCACTCCAGACTAAGCAGTCCACTGCGGCTGTGCACTGTTGTCTGTGTGTGAGTGTTTCTATTACTTTTTAGATATTTGCATTAAATTCATTATTCATAAAGACACCCAAATCATCTAGAAATGCTCTGAAAAATAAATCAAATTAAACAATTTTTAAAAAGTATTTAAGTAGTGAAACTGGATTGCATGTCATGAACCACCCACAATGCCGCCGCGGACAACCAGGTGGGCAGCGGACTGCCATTTGAAAACCCCCAATGTTATCGACTATGGTCTGTCACTGCATCGATGCAGAACTGTCCACGCCTGCATCGCGATGCATCGATTATGTGATTAATTTCAACACCCCTCTCATCCAGGTCCTTGCCCAGCCCTAATTTAGAGAATCCCCTTTAAACCACAAAGATGAATCAGACCTTGACATGCATGGAGTTGAGACAGTCTAATAGGAGAGGCACGAACGGATCCAACATCTCCAGTACAGACGCCACAGAGGAATTGACCTTTGAACTTTTCAAACTGAGATGTAGTAGCTGGACATAAAAGATAAAAAAAAAACACGTAAGGTCAAATCACTGAATAGATATTATTTTGACATAGCACACGTTCTAGTGCTTAATTCTTACACTCAGGCCGGTGTCCACCAGGATGTGCATGTTGGTGGTGGTGTTAACAACAGCTTTCTGGCCTCCTCTTTTCGGTGTGGGAGGCAGCAGGAGGCAGCTGGGGGGAGGGCGGCGGGGGTCCGGAGGAGCAACAGGCTTCACTCTGAACCACAACATAGCACCAGGTTATTCAAAAGCATTTTAATACTATAAAATGCTGGTTGCTTTTGTGATGATGTGCATGTCCGTGTGTGGGACACAAACCTAGGTCTCCCATACAAAAACCCAGGGATGTTATATTGTGATGTGTTCTAGAAACATACTGCACTAGGAACGTGTTTGCAACGTACTTGCTCTTGCTGGTGATGAGGGGCAGACTCTGGCTGATCAGGCCGTGGCTCAGCAGCAGGATGGACTGAGCACTCATGTTCTGATTGAGCAGAAGCCCAGCTACTACTCTCTTCAAAACACTGTGGACTCGCCTGGACACCTTCAGGCTGGCTGTGTTCTCCAGCACCTGCAACAAAGGTGCAACATCAGACACACATTTTGGGCAAGAGAATTCGTGCAAACTTATGGAAAAGCACAAGCAGAGAGGTCTGCGTGCCTTGCATTCACTGTGAAACAAAGCTTGGAAAATGCAAAACAAAAGAACAACAGAGCACTTCCATTACTTTTTATCACCATAAAATAACTTTGGGTCATTTCCTCTTTTTCAGCATTTAATCTAGTTCCTCAAACAAACACAATATCAATTCATTCAAAATGTTACTTTTCAACAGCAACACTGAGGGTTGCACATGGTGTGGCATAAGAGACAGCTGGAATTGGGCAGCAGAGGACAGTCTCAGAAAATGGTTTCTCACTAGCCCTATTGCAATTCAATAAACCAGATCTCGTATTAGCCTTAAACAGAAAAAAAAATCATCTATTAAGCATATGCGTTCAAGTACCTCAAATACTTAACAGCTTTTTTCCAGTCATATTTCCAAGTTAATTTAAAAATAAAAAGTTGGAGATAAAAATATTACAGCTATGGTTCTATAGTTTATACTACTTATATATCTCTATAAAGTATGAGCCATAGCTCTATAAAGCAGAGCTACTGCTCTAAATGCAATGCTGTATAAAGTAGAGTTATGGCTTTTTTCCCCAAGTAATGCTTTGTAATTCATGAGCAATAAAACAAAACAAAAAGTTTTTAATATCAGCTCTTGAAATCAGTTTTCTGAAGTCAGGATTCTGATGAATACAAGGTACTTTCTGATGAGTGTTACTAATAATAAATCACCAAAGTCATGCAATGAATTATGGGATTTGTTTTTATTCCAACAGATGGAATTAGTCTAGTGGTAGGATACTCGCTTACACACCAAGAGGTTGTGGTTTCAAGTCTCACTGCATCTTATCCTCAGCACTACCCCTTAGACTAGTGCTTAGAATAAAGACCCGTATCCCTCAAGTAGCTCTAGAGAGACTGTCCCTGTCACTAAAAAAAACAGATTTATTCCGCCCTTTTCGTGCTGTATTAGCCACTTACCTCTTTGAGTGGCAGGATCAGCTGGGTGACGCACTCCTGGCTACAGAACTGTGCCAGTAGCTCGTAAGAGTCTGAGCTCTTGCTATGTCGGGCCTCCATCACCTTAGAAACAATGCCTTTGATGTCCTTCTCCTCGGCAACGGGGCCGAACAGCTCATTGTTGAATATCTAGCAGAAGAAGCGTATCGTCAGCCGAGCAAGAACAACCGCATACGGCACACAGCAAAGGCCAAAAACAGACTGTTCCTCACCTCTACTAGCACGTCCAAACACGGGTCGAGTTCCCCTGCCTTCAAGGTTGGTCTCAGGCTCAACAGCAGGTGGTAGACGGTGAAAGTCAGCACATGGATCTGAAAAATACCACAAATGACTACCTCTCCCAGCAGTTCCAGCAACACAATCTGCCCCATGTGTAATCACACAGAGGAGTTGTGCACTTTGTACCTGGTAGCCTTTCACAAGGATCCCCTGCATCTCACGGAGGAGGTATTGTAGGTAGCGATGCCCCAAAGCCTCGATGATTTTGATAAGAGTGCTGCGGGCAACGTCACGGATCTCCTGGAAGCGACTCTTCAGGTGGACACACACTTTAAGGAGCACTCTGGGTGAACAAAATGTCTCACATTAACAAAACGAATAAACAGAATCCGATCAACTGAAGATAAAATCTTTGTGAATAAACCAAAACAGACATGTGTGTACTGTTATTTATTAGTGTCTGCTTGCTTATTACGTAAATTACACATAATATCAATGTTTGTTTACAGTCTAGACATCTGTGCAATGCACTCAAGCTAATTTTATAGGACGGCATGACCTGAGAGAGCTGGCTTGATTTGTAATCAGGGCGGAGAGAAAATCACAGAAATCACAGAGCTAATGGTTCAGACGGGGTTCCCCAAAAGGCAAAGTGCCAGGGCTCAAAATTCTAGAGCTGTATAAAAATGTAAATAAGGTATGAAATTCCTGAAGGTATTTACAGCATTTAGCAAACACTCTTATCTAGAATAACCTCCATTTCCTAGTTACAGAGAAGTCTCCCTGGAACAACTTGAGGTTACGGGGCTTTTTAAGGGTCATCTGATTGTGTTTCTCATAAACACACACATACACACACACACCCAGGCAAGTTGGCTTCCATGACTTCCTGTGGAAGAGACTGCATGATTCGCACCATGGCGAAGGCAATGGGCACTCGGACCACCTCCTCCTCCTTAACGTCTTTCGACTTCACTGTCTTATGTTCATCATCTCTTGTCACCTGCACACATATAAATTAATCTACATGTATAAGAAATCTGGCAACAAATCTTCAGCTAACAAACTATTTTAGGGGGAAGGCAAAGCCTTCAAACATTTACATTTATAATTAAGACAATAAAAATTGGAATTTGTACTGTTTTTTTTTTTAAAGGCACAGACACGTATCTTCTCTAAAAAAAAACAAAAAAAACCCCAAAACAAACCTAACATAAAACCCCAATATCCCAAAATAAGCATTCAAACAAATTCAAACACTTTTACTACAAATTAATGTACAATAAACTGCTTAAAAGATTGTGCCAAAACACGGTCGATGGGTGGCAAAGGAGGCAGTAAAGACAGACTGACCTTGGCTGTGAGACACCTGTGTAACCTGGGCAGAACCGTCATGGTGACCGTGTCATGTATGGAAGAGATAAGAGTCTCCAGTTCCTCTTTACTCTGAGGAAGGCCACTGCTGATGACAGGGGCAGCTTGCTTTGGCTGAGATTCTGTACTTGCTTTGGGCCTGGCAGAGTCACTGACACCTGGGTCTGAAGCAGCTGTCTCTATGGCGACGGCCTCAGTATTGCCGATCTCCATGGCATCCTCAACATCACTCTCTTCAGAGTCCATGGCTTCAGCCTGCAGTTCTTCTTCCTCTCCATCAACGGCAACTGATTCTAAAAAGAAGAAAAAAGCAATCATTTATACACAGTCACTATCTGTCTGAAGATGTTATGGACAATAATAATTTAATCCCCTCTCCGACTCACCATCAGTCTTTCTGTTCTTGGCTGCCTCAATTTCTTTGCTGAGAGTTTCATGGTCAAAGTGGAAGGCTTCCAGCACGGTCACCAGCAAACTGTACAACAGAGTAATCCAGTACATTTATGGTTAATTATGAAATGTGAGAAACACAAAAAAGCCACATACACGAACACGAACACACACACACACACACCTCACGGCAAGTTTTTGCTCTGCTAGTCCCATCTGCAGCACATGGATGAAATACTTGAGGTAGTACAGGTACTTGGACCAGGTTAGACGCTTGCACACTGCTCCAATAACATCAACAGCTGCAGATGTCACGGCTTCATGCTGCAATTGAATTAAAATGAATAAATTAATTAATACATGGTGTTTCACACTCCACACAATGGAGCTAATATTCTCTTTATAATAGAGAGTGGTGTAAATCTGTTACACTGAGTTTGCTGTGAAATCTCCACTCAATTGTAATTTTGTGTTTGACAAATAAGATACCATAAAAGATAGCAATTTTTTGCCATTTATCATTTTAGTTTGGAGTTTGGATGATTGAGTGGATCATTTACATACTTAAAGTCACATTCACCGTTTTAAATATACTACTTTGACCACTACCTTTAATAATTTCTCATCCAACAGCGCAATCATAGCGTAGGGCATGATGTAGTTTTGCATGGAGCGTGAAGACATCACCACGGTGCCCTCTGTCAGCTGCTTGGCCAACCTCCTGAGAGCTCGACCCCTCCGGTGGATCTAAACATGTACACAAACAAACGCAAAATAACATTAAAAATAAACAGTAACACCACGGGAAGCCACCGTGTGTGCCCACCTTAGCCATTCTGCTTCAGATCATCATAACCATAATCCAGAATTTCCAGTTTCTCAGTGATAATTTTGCTATGTAAATATTTTGATGAAATCTATTATGGCTTATTTTTTAGGCTGGCTGACATGACTCAAAATTGAAATCATGTTATTTTAGATCAAATGTTGATATCCATTGATGTGTTTCCAATCCAGTTTTATTCTAAAAGAAGTCACACTTATGTATTATTCTTGGACTTAAATTATGTGGATCAAATGGCACAGAACAA
Source organism: Distichodus sexfasciatus (assembly GCA_032718565.1). Taxonomy (NCBI): domain Eukaryota; kingdom Metazoa; phylum Chordata; class Actinopteri; order Characiformes; family Distichodontidae; genus Distichodus; species Distichodus sexfasciatus. The sequence continues at coordinate 9,136,458 of JAVGVS010000002.1, read as the reverse complement.
TTTATGTTAACACACTGTTTAAAGTCAGTTATCATTCTGTACTAAGGCCATGAAAGAAAATAAAAATAAAAGTTTCATCATGCTCTTTTAAGCTATGGTTTGTAAACAAAGAAATCATGGCAGGAACAAGCATTTGTGTGCCCTCAAAAAGTCTGTTAACTGCTTCGGACTTTAAAGATTCTAGGCAGCAGACAGGGCTTTAGTTAGAATGGACTGCCTTTTGGCTGGGCCGCCATTCCAAAAAATGACCCACTGCAAACTGTGTTTGTTTAAACCTATTACATTAAATATACTGTGAGTTTTAACAAAACATTTAATTTTCGTGGCCCTCAATAAATGGCCGAGGCCTATCATTTACCTGAATATGCTTCATGTGCTCAAAGAAGTCTGATTCCGGGTCTGTGTAGTTTGTGAGCTGCACCAGGTCCCTGAACTCAGCACGGCTGGGGAAGGTTTTAACCAGGCAGGCCAGAACTGTGGTGTAGTCACTTCTAACACTCTGCAAACGGAAACAGACGGTTATTAATGCTCATGTCTGATGCTGCATTAAACAATTAAAAAGTTTTTAAAGGAAACTAATAAAGTCTCTTTCTGTACCTCCATCTTGCTCTTTAAACCTTTTCTCAAAGCATTGAGCACAGTGTGCTGCACAATCTCCTTATACTCCGGCTCGGGGCAGCCAACTGCTTCCAGCTGTGTAATTACAGCCGAAAGGCACAGGGTGGCGCTGTCAGCCAGAGACATGTCCCCAATCTAGTGGACCCAAGCAGGACAATTATGAGTACATAAACACTGTGTCAGAAAGTGGTGTTAATAAGAAACACTCCTACAACCACTAAACACAAACACACACACATTTACCTCAAAGGAATAGAAGCAGTTGTGCATGACAGCCGTGAGGTATCTCATGTCCAGCACACTCATCTCTTTGATGTGTTTAATGACCTTCTGGAACTCCGTCAGGCGCACGTCAAAGTGAATCTCATCCAGATGGCGGCTGTCAAAGGCATTGAGCTGGAGAAAAAAAGCAAGAAAAGGAGAGGAAAAGGGAAGCAGAAGGATGGAGGAAAGAGACGAGGTGAGGACATGATACAATGGAGTGACAAAGATCAGAGGCAATCCCAGACTTTTTTTTAATTTCCTCTCACCCGCACTGCCGTATCGGTGATGTACTTCAGTTCACTGTCCAGTTCAGACAGAGTCTGTGAAGAGAGAGTGAGAGAGGTGAAGTGGGACAATGAGAGGAATCAGAAACAGAGCTGGGAAAATAGCTGAAGATTGGGTCACTGAACCTGGAAGGTCTCACACAGGGCCTGGCGTGACAGCTTGCTCTGGATAACAGAGAAGAGCTTGCTGAGGGGTTTCAGGAACACAGCAGGCTCTAAACATTGCTTCAACAAGTTCTGCACCGTGCCAAGAATATCCATCTCCGTCTCCTGTCAAAGGGAGCACACACAAATATGAGAAGCTCAATAAAACAAAACTAAAGCCAAGCACAATGTCCTACTACTGCTATTATAGATGTTGACCTCCGCAGTCTTGGGCTTGTGGAGGTACGGCAGCAGCAGGCTGATGAGGGTTGAGCTCTGCTCCTTGTTGGTGACAAAACTGCTGATCCTGGAACAGAAGAAAAACAAACTTTCGACTAGTGATAGATGGTTTACTGTTCGGCACTAATTCCTACATACTGATATGACAATGATCAGAACAAGCAACGCAACACAGAACAACTACAAAAGCAAATCACATGATTATACCATTTAATTTCCTTAACAACAGCATCTTACAATCTGTGTTTCTGATGGTTTTAGCGCAGCAGGATTAGGGGTCATCACAAAACCTTGAATTGTCTCTAAACAGCTCATTTTTGAGATGTTATTTTAACAATAAATAATTTATCATATACATATGGGTGTAATTAGGGGGCCATGCAGTGGAACACTGCGTGGTACCCTATTGGAATCGTGCTGATTTTTTTTTTTCTGCACTAAAACACGTTGTGGAGAAAAAACTGTTAAGACCTACAGGTTTGAAATTTGGCAGGTAGGTCCGGTACCCCACCCACTACTCAGGCACAAAAAATTGCACCAAAATAAGCTATTTTGCGATTTTCCAAAAAAATTTGCATTTTTTCAAATAATTTTTGAACCCTATTTCCAATTCTCAAAAATCTTATATCATCTTATTCCATGGGTTAAGACCCTCGCATCTATTTCTGCCATATTTGATTTTTCGCTAATTTGCATAAAATGAAAACCCAACTTTTTCCGAACTAGTCCCTGGATTTTTGTCCAATCTGCATGCAACTGGTATCATTTGAATCCCAAGACACTCTTCTTTAATTATTATCAAGCACATTTTTAATTTAGGCCTTCATTTGACTGTAATATGCAAATAAATGTGGTGGGCTTGGCATAGGACTGCGATGCCACACACTGAGTGTCATAGAAATCCGGCTCTGGGTGGGCTACAGCTTTGAAATTTGGCAGGTAGGTCTGGTAACCCTCCCACTACTCAGGCACAAAAGAATTGCACCACTCTGCCAGTTGGTGGCGCTATAATAAGCTATTTTGCGTTTTGCCTAATAAGTTTTGAACCGTAGCACCCTAGGTAAAAGGATGAAACGTGTCATATTTCAACGTCTGTCCACTTCAATTCATCAAAAACTGATAAAGCTGCAAATTGCATAGTTAGGAAAACAGTATTTAGGTCAAGTATTTCCTTAAGCATAACAGGATAATCTAAGTCTCCTCCTCACAGAGAAATACACATCTTATTCATTAAAAACTGGTACTCAGCTTATTCATTAAAAACTCAGGATCGACCGATACCCAACGTCCAAGTTTCGGCATCGGTATTGAAACTAAGAAGTTGGATCAGTGCATCCCAAGTTTACACATTGGGCAAAGCAAGATTGTGAGAGTAGGGAATTGAGCAAACAGTAGTGAGAAATTTAGGACTGGAAACGGAACAACCTAACCATTAGCAGTACAATGCAATATGTGCTGAGCTTTCACTAACAAAATCTATCAAACTAAAAAAATGGCCAGGATTTATATTAACATTTATTCTATTTACACCCACAAAATGAATGACAGAAGACAATCTGAAATGATGTGAGTGATGGGTGCGAAGTGCGTGTGAAAAAGAACAGAAAAAAGTTGCACATACTTGGAGAGGATGTTAAGGTCTTTGCTGACTTGAGCTCTGAACTTCTTCTTTTTGATACGTTCAGAGTTGAACATGACCCCACTGAGATACTGCAGCAGAGTGGGGATATGGGGTAAGAGCAGCCTCGAACCTACGGTCAGAGAGTCTGTCCAGAAGCAGAGAGGCAGACCATTAGGATACATGCAAGACAAAGAAACCTTATAGAGGAACAAAAGTGTTACTCTGCTGTCCGGACCTGCGCTGAGGCCAGACTCTTCAGCGGGCTCTGGGATCACACAGCAGCGCACATTAAGCTCTGTCTCGTTTTCTGATGACACAAAGTCTGGTGTGTTCAGCAAACTCTCACAGATGTCCATAACCAATGCCACTGTATTGGCAGAGACGTTCTTGGCAGACAGCAGGGAGAAGACGTTGAGCAGGACATCACATTCAGGGTGGTCAGGTCTCTGCTTAGCCAACAACGGGAAAAACCTGACAAAGAGGAGCTTAGAGTCACATTATGAAAAAAAAAAACAATTTTTCTGACATCCATTTGAGTCTGTACTAACTCTACACACAATGTTTAAGCTTGATAAAAAATGATCAATTTTGTTGGTATTAATTTACAAATGTCAGAAATCCTGTGCTTAAACGAGTCCTTTAGATTTCTCTCCTACTTCTACGTCACAGCAGTGGATATTTTAATCAGTCTGAATAAGTCTCCGCCCACCAGGTAGAAGAACTGTTAGTTATTCCTGACCCATAATATTTTTTTGCGAGCGCTAGCGTAGGAATCGCAATGAAGAAGTCTACCGGGGGAGTGTTATGTTGAACATGTATGGCTGTATAGATGCTCTGTTAGCTGCAGCCATGTCGATTATTGTACACGTGAGGTAAACTCTCGCCGTGCTGTTTACACCCCAGTTTCTGGAGGAGGGCGTGGGGAGAAGCAGCTCATTTGCATTTAGGAATACTAATGAGAAACAGCCTGTTCTGAAAGGGGCAGAAATAGAGGAGTAAGAAGCAGGTGACAATGCCTAATTTGAGAGGTATTTGCAGCAAACTACTTCAGAGACATGTTTAGGGGAGCTCAGAGACCTATTTTAACTTGTTGAAAAAAAGTATAATATGGGACCTTTAAAAATATTTATGAACATGAATAAATATACTAGTAACTAGAGATTGCCAACATGTAGCCACAAAGTTATCGAACCAGGAAATGCGGAAAAAGAGCAAAAATCCTACAGAATAATTAATAAATATTTTGTCTTTAAAAGAGATAAAGTGACTATCCTATAAAGCTAATCTTTGGCTTATGCTGGAAAACAAAGCCAATGATGTTTGCTTAAGTGTGTGTTTGCATGACACCTGGCTTCCCTGCTCCAGATGTGGATGAGCTTGAGAAGAGGAGTAGGAGCATAGGTACTCTCTGAAGACAAACGGCACACCTGAGGGACAGCAGGAGAAAGGTGAGCCTCTGACAGTCCTAGGACACACTCTCACATTGTATTTAAACATCATACTGACACACGAGTACTGTTCAGACAGTACTAACATTGGACACACTCAGACACTTCATACCTGAGGCCAAACCACGGTGTTGAACACGGCATCCAGTTCATCAGGTGTAAAACTGTAAGACTCAAAGCTATTGAAGAAATCTTGGATATGTAGGAAACCCAGACGCCTCAGGCTCTTTAGAGGATTGATACAGCCAGTCTTCAACTACACACACACACACACACACACACACACAAACAGTATTCTGAATTAAGTTTCAACTAAATTTGGAAGATAAACATGAAGTCTGTGATGTTTCCGTGTTCCACGGGAAATAAAACTATAATTTATTGAATTCACTGCATCTACTGCTTCCAGGAACCATGCCATGCCGTGACTGTACCAGGACACTGCCAATAAGTTAACTGCGTTAAAGGTCCATTGCATAGCTAAGCAATGCTAAGTTTAAAACAATAGCAATAGCAACAATAAAAACCACAGAAGTAAACAAAATGAGTTGACAACAAGTATCTCTCTGGTTTTACCTCACTGTCACACTGCAAATGCCTCAGTAGCACTGTTGCCAAGCTAAGCCTTATTATAACAGAAAATACAAGCGTCTTGAATGTTTTAGATATGCCACAGTTACTGTACACAGGGTGAAAAGCACCATTAATTTATCAGATTTTCATTTCTCAGTCGCCCCAGAACTTGATTTCTGACCAGTTGTTTATCAGTAGACACACAGGGTTGAGGCAGCAGCGTACCTGTTCTCTACGTTCCAGCAGCTGGACTATGGAGGCAGTCACACACAGCACGATCTGCAGCAGCTTGGGCAGGTAGTCCTCGATCAGGTGGCCTAGTTTGTGAAACACCACCTCGATGACGTTGAGCAAAGCGTGTTGGCGACCCAGAGGGAGAACCACAGAGGGGTCAGTCTCAGCCACGGCCCTCTCCAAAGCAGCCACACACGGTCCTGCAGGCAACATTTGGGAAATGATATGTTTATTTACACGTGTTTAAATGTTAGCCATGTTATTTTTTCTCAAAAAATGAAGCTTTTAAATAAACAATGATTATTGATTACTGGTTTAATGCCTATTGGTCATCGCTAACGAGTACCTCACAAGTGCCAACTTTTCATTTACGGGTTTCGTTACATTTAAGGGTAAGGTTAGAATGTTAGAATTAAGTTTGATGTTTAATAGAAGTATAACAAAACAAATTTCCAATGTTTTTTAATGTAACGGTTTTCTTTCAATAGAAAAAATGAAATCCAAAATAGTTTTCCTAATCAAAATCAAGATGGCAAAAAATCCACATTGCCTGTTGTCTAATTTAGAAATATTGGCCCTCATTCACCAACCGTTCATACAAAGAAATGTGTTCTTAAAACCCCATCACAGTTTTCATGAAGAGTCTCACACTCACCGACGTTTTCATATTTAAGACTCTTAATATGAAACGTCTTACTTCGTAAGGGAACTCTTATACATATATTATTGCACACGTTTGTACAAAACATTAGCTTACATGGTTTTCTTTAATACTACAGTTGTATAATATACAATATAAATGTCTTAACTTTGTTAAGAACAAATTTACCAAAAAACCTTTAAGGTCCATTAAGTATACCGATAACATGAAGAGCTTTTTCTGTCTTAATTTCAGCATTTATAAAATCCCTGTGGTTTACTGCATACATGTTGAAATGACGCAGAACGATAGAGAAATAAGGTAAAAATGTGGGTGAGTGTACCTTGGCCATGATGACTGACAGGCTCCAGCAGCAGATCTATGAACATGGCAAGCTCCTCAGACTGGCAGCCTGCCAGGAAGCGCAGTACGATGGAAGAACGCGAGGCTGTGGCTGCTTTGCCCTGGAACTTATTACCAGTCTTAGTGTGCATGCGGCCATACAGGATCCTACACAAACACAATCCCGTCTTCATTAAACAAGACAGGCTTATTTAAACAGCACCTTATCATACACAGAGGTTATTCAATCTGCTTCATAGCTATAGAAAAGAATACAATCAACTTTGAGCATAATAAGATGTGTAGATATTTAATTTCATGAACTTCACCCAAAACATTACTGTGGCTAACAATGAACAAATTAGATAATCGTGCCCCATATTTTAGTCGTTTTGAGATTTAGTGAATTTTTTCTTCTGAATGTAATCACCACACACACCCACACACAAACAAACAAACCTCATGAGCACAGGAATGAGTTTAGGCCGGTGTGAAGCCAGCACCACAGCACTTTCTTCAGAGATGTTGAAGTGAACAATCTCATCTTTAAAATGTTTGTCGTCCAGCAGCCTCTCAAGATTTTCTCTACAAGCAACAAAAGCAGCAAACAACCCTTATTTCAGTACTGGAGATAAAGTCAACATTTCAAAAAGCCCAAGGTTGCACATTTTCTGAAACTGAACCCTGACTAAGGCCCAGGAAGTAGGTCATAGAGGGACATCTGCACACTAAATCTGATGAGAGAAGTTGATTTCAAGCAGCATGGAGATGTGAAATGAATCCTATAATGGACTAGCAGTGGTGACAGTAAGGGCTTTTTCCACTGATTATGGGAGCAGCGCATGCATTCCTCCTTCCTCAGACTGTAGAGAAACACGAGACATGCCGGGAGATATCATCAGCATCCGCTCCAGCCATTATGAGTTTTCCTTATGCACCGAGTTGGAATGTCTTTCCCTATCAAAGCACCATTATTGTGTCAGAAGAAAATAGCAGTGGAAAATGGAACAAAAATTGCTTTTACAAAAAAAAGATTTTCACTTTAATCCAGAAACCACTCTCGGGATTCTCCAAAACTTTTATTAAAAAAAGAGTTGGACTTTGAAATAGAGGGCTGATGACAGTCCAGTACGAGTAAAATTAAGTAAAAACCCAAAACCATGAATCAGATCCGGGCAGCACGGTGGTACAGTGGTTAGCGCTGCTGCCTCACAGTGAGAAGGGCCTGGGTTCGAACCCTGGGTCAGCCATAGGGCCTTTCTGTGTGGAGTTTGCACGCTCTCCCCGTGTTCGTGTGGGTTTTCTCCGGGTGCTCCAGTTTCCTCCCACAGTTCAAAGGTATGCAACATAGGTTGATTGGCGACTCTAAATTGGCCCCGTAAGGTGTGAATGTGATTGTGAGAGTGTGTGTGCGCCGTGCGGTGTGTTGGCGCCTGCCCAAGGTTGGTCCCACCTTGTGCCCATAGTTCCTGGGATAGGCTCCGGTCCCCGGGACCCCGATAGTGATTAAGCAGTTCAGATAATGAACGAATGAATGAATCAGAACCACATAAACCTTGAATCAGTACCTCCGCAAAAAGAAAAAAACATTACTGGTCAAGCCCTAAATAAGCCTACTGTAATTACTACTATAGCACAGGATTATGAAAGAAATGAAATGTATTCTCTAGGTAAAGATTTTCTACAAAATAGAGTGAGGGACTCATTATAAAAGTGTATCAGTGAGTAAGTTGAGTAAGACCCCATGTGCCTTGCTTCTGACTGCTTAGCATTCTCTCCTGATAGGACCAACAACTTACTGTCTGCTAAATCACCAAGTACCACACAAAGACTGAAGCACATGAAAAGACAAGAATGATTTAGGGTCTGTGTCCACAAAACTGTGTCCATACAAATCCTATGAACTTCAGCGTTCAGAGCACTAAGCGTCTTCAGCAGAAAAAAAAAGCCGGTGGAGACGTTTTTGTTGCAGCGCTCAGAGCGATTTAAGTTGTAATCCATTCAACTTTTAAAACAGCGCTGCGCTTGTCAATGTCACTTGTCTCTTACTAGCCAATCAATATCAAGGAAGGGTCACGCACCCAATCTCGTCTCGAAGACGTGAGAATCTATATAAAAAATGTGTTTGGTGGACAAAGGCCCTAAAAGAGCAAAGGAGAAAGGAGAAAGCATAGAGCACATACTTGTATGGGAGGATGTTTGGGTCTTTGTATGTCATCAAACAGTCCAGAGCCACTTTCTGGATCTGCTGGTCTTTGTGGCAAAGAAACTATAGAGGAAAGAAAGGGGAAAGTGAGGAGATATTGCTGGATGTAAAGTGGCAAACTGTGGGAAACTCAAGGTAAACTCACCTGGGTGTACAGTTCATGTAAGTCAGGCTCCATGTACAAAGCTTTGGGGTTGGTGAATTTGGAAAAGACTTTCAGATGAGCAATGAGCTGCCTACGAAAGAGGAAGGAATGTTATGATATATTATCGTCTATTTCTAAAGGCCTGATACTGCTAATTTCTCCTAGCTTGTAGTAACTTTCTTTGGAATCTATAAAAACTACAGTGACGTGTTCACACCCAGTGCTGGTGAAAAAAACAGCATTAAAGTAGTAAAGAAGTGAATCATGACAATACAATATTATTTTGATTTAAAGGACAACAATTGAATGCCTGCCGATATCACTAAGTCTACTAAGATATGCTTTCAATTCAATTCAATAGCCAGTGACTTATATGAGACAATATCATATGCTGATATTGTCTCGTATAATACTGTCTCCTATCAGTCACTGGCTATTATATCATATACTTTATCAAATCACAAAAAGCAACTCAGATTCCTGAACTTTAACATTCAAATGAAAAATAATCTTAATAAAAATAGACCTACTGTCCAATAAAAAGTGATGTTACAATATGTATGATGTCTGATTGATGTTTTCATTTTGGATCAATGCTATGGCCTTGTGGATCACTGAATCAATGCATCGATACAACGAGATCTAACACTAGAATTGATCTTACTTGGCTGCAGCTCTTCTTGGTATTTTTCTCTCTGTTTGCTTGGACTCTTCCTCTTCAGCCTCGTCATCTTCCACTCTCATGCTGACATCCTCCTGCTGTTCATCTTTGGCCATATCTTGCTGTGGTAAAGAGCAGCTCCTCTTCATTAAGTTCTGAGTGGGGGCCATCTGCAGGTCAGCTGAATAGAACTCATTCCTGTCAATCAACCCAGACAAGCACGTCAGCCAGTCGGTAGGACAGCGTGATTAGGAGCAAACCAATAAAATAAAAAAAAACTCTCTCACACCTGATGAAGCGCAGCAGTAATGGACTGAGCTCTCGGCTACGAGGCTCCACTCTGTCAGGGAACTGGGACATGGCTTTCCACAGAAGGCTACGGAAGTTGGTGAAGTCTGTGCGATCGCTGGAACTGTCTGTGTGATCCAGCTGTTCCTCAAACAAAACCCCTACAACCCTACTGCCAATCCCATCTGCCCCGAGTCCACCATGTTTCTGCCCTGCTCCTGCAGACTGATTATCATTGTCATCAACCTCCTCCCCCTGCAGCTCTTTCTCTGAAAAACAGTTTTTTGTCATTTGCAACCATAAGCGTGTGAATCCAAAGAAAACATTAAAGACATTAAAAACCAATTAAACAATTATTTATTCAGATTAATTAGTAACCCACCAGCCAATCCTGCAACCAACTCCAGATGTTCATAGTAAACCTTCCAGAACTCCTTATTGTCCATGTCTCTAGCATGGCTCCTGAAAAAGCAATAAAGCCATGAAAAAGTCAAAAACAAATCAAAGAAAAAAATATAGTTGTATAAATAATTGTATAAACTGTATTTTAGTTGAAAAATTGTACTTACGTGAGAAGATCAATAACTGCGTCCCACAGTGGCTTGAAATTGACAAACAGCATGGCGATGAGATACCGCACAGGAACCTGGGGTACAAACAAAAGTTTGTGGCAAACTTGTGGTAGATGTCTAGCAAACTTTGTTCACCTGGCAAATTTGTCACCAAAGGTTCACTACAACTTGTGGCGACATAACTCCACTGTTTGCTACAAATTAACCCACCCTGTGTTTCCAAGATTACATCTGAAGGCCATAAGCATAGCAATAAGCATTTCTATAAGTAGAGCAGCTCAGTATATAGAATGTGTGATGAAAAAGTTCCTCCGAGAGGTTTATCTTTTATCTGTTCACTCCAAGGAGATGAAAGATAAAGATAGGAATCTAGTTTTGTTTATTATCAGCTGTTTTGGCTGCCCATGCCCGATCAATTCCTGAACATTTATTTTCTATGAAGATGCTTTTTAAACAGAGCAACTTCCATTTTCAAATTACAGGAACAGTTTCCCAGGAACAAAATGGGATGGTGGGGCGTAAGGTAGGATCTGAAGCCACAACCTCCCCAGTTTTGTTCGGGAAGAGAGTTTGCACCTGGTGAAAGGGCCCCTGTGGAAGGCACTGCTGCACCAGATCATGGCGCAGTTTACGAAGGTGCAGCAGTTTCTCCCTGTAGTCGTGCACCGTTGCTGGAACCTGCTCTGCTTGCAGACAGACTGAAAACACACTTTGTACACTCAAGCTGTCATCCCCCTGTGGATTAAAAAAAAAATTCTGTCAGGTTATACATATAAACAAGCAAGTACAACAGCTGATATCTCACAGATGTCACAGAATCTAAGATCACCTCAGCTGGCTTGGGAAGTTCAGCATCAAAGTGTGTCATAATTCTCAGTGTCAGGAGCCGAATCTGAGATGTGATAAGAAGAATTTCAGCTGTATTGAAAATTTTCACATTTTCACAAGGAGAAAAAATCTATTTAGCTATCGTTTAGTGAACAATAACCTTGGCGATGTTGGAGGAAAAATTGGAATGCAATATTTGGTATAGTTCCAGTAGAGCATTGTGAGACAGCTGGGAAGAGCAGCCATTGAGAGACAGTCTGGTGTAGTACAGGTCAGCCAACAGGAGGGCAGACAGATCAGTGGGGAACTTCCTATGTGCAAAACAAAAATGTTACTTAGCTCCAAAAACTAGGACAGAATCTCATGGTTTAAATTAGTTTTATCTGAAATAAATCAGGAACTTACTTTACGACTTGCCTGATCAGCTCATTGGGGAGTAGAGATCCGACCAGTGCGGTCTCCTTGAAGCTCAGCAGGGTAGTAAGAGCCTGTCTCGCCAGAAACAGGCCTCCTGAGGCAGCGGAATAAGTGGGTGTTATACACAGTGAGGATAAAGGTATAAAGACAAAACTGCAAAATGAATACTCAACTGATTAACAAAACCTTTTGGAACAAGCATTCAGTCTGACATTACTCTGGCAATCTTTGGTGGTTCTGATGGAACATGGGCCCTTCCTTTTCAACACAAGACAAGGCCTAATTACAGACAGGGCTTCTGCCAAAAAGCAGTACTACTGGAATGAATGTCCTGCAAATCTCCATGCTTTTAAGAGCTGGCTCAATCAGTTGGTTCTTGTTACTAAGGTGAAATAGATTCATCCCAGCATTCAGGAGTGGGGAAAAACATTTTCTGAGCAGTGTGGCTGCAACTAACCATTATTTTGTTAATCGATTAATCTCCAGATTATTTTTTCAATTAATCAATTGAGAACTACATTTCCCACAATCCCCTGCACGCCCCTCGGAGTCGCGTCACCATAAAGTGTTTAGCACGTGTTACAGAATAAACTATGGAAAATCTATGGGAAACTCAATAACGACTGTACTGTGAGTAGAACGCTGGTTGTTGTGGTTATTTATCAGCTAACATATGCGTTTTGTCTGTAATAAAGGGGACGTTTAAACTGAACTGCAGCGTTTTAGCGAGTAACACGGGCGCTCACAAACAGAGCGCGTGTTTACATCGCAAAAATGTCATTTATGGATTTTTACGTATTTACTTCTGGTCTTGTGCACGGAACATCTCACAAATACTTTCACATACTGAGGGATCAGGTCTTTGTCTTGATCGTGTCTCTAAAAACGTTGTGCATCATTAATAAGCATCCGTGTGAAACACAAGCGGCGCATGCACTAGAGAGTACAATGAATTAAACGAAGTTTCGATTCTGGAAAAATCGCCTTGACCATTTTTTGTAATTGAATTATTCGAGTTATTCAAATAATCGTTTCAGCTCTACACGTCACAATAACTCGGGAGGACATGCCTCTGAATAATCACTGAAAATATACTAAATGGCTGTATTGTGAGTCATGCGCACTAACAAACAGCGCGTGGGTTTACACAGCGAAACTTCAGGTTTTGTGACAGTAAGACAGAACTGGTTCTCGTCTCCTTCTTATTCTTCTTTTATGGCGGTTGGCTTCCAGCTTAATGGTGCTTTACTGCTACTGCGGCTAGGGTTAGTTTACTGCCCCCACATTAGGTGGCAGCCACTGTACATATGTGTATAATAACGTAGACCCAAGTAATCAATTATTAAATTAGTTGCCAGCTCTTTTAATAATCTATTTTAATCAATTTAATGGATTAGATGTTTCTAAAATGCCTCTTCTCTGACAGCACTGACCTCTTCCAAGCAGGTCACTGTGCACTTCATGTAACAGCCTGTTCAGCAGAGCAGTGAGAAGGGGGATCACAGTCACTGTCTCCAGAGGTCTGCAAAACAGGATTCATTTCAAGGTCTATGCTCATCACACATCCACTCGAGAACGCCAATGTAATTGTTAAGGACTCAAACATAGACATGGGCTGGTATAAGATCCTGATGGTGTGATAAAACAACACTTTACTGTGTGATTTTCAAAAAAATCTTTTCACATTGAACAGAGTCCGTTTTATTTGTAAACAACATAGTGAAAATATGGAACATTAGTCAACATGTACGTTAAGTTAAAATAATAATCCCTGGTTTAGACCACATAATTCTGAAAGAGGTCAGATCACTGTACTGTTCGCACTACACAACTTCGAGACTCCCTATTCACAAGTTGTATAGAGTGAACAGAGCAGGTCACCAAATATCCTATAGTTCAACATGACTGGTCCACCTTTTCTACAAAACAACCCTCTGACAAACAAGTTAACAGCAAAAAGAATGGACACAGGAAATGATGCAGACCTTGTAAAAAAAAAAACAAATGTCTCACAACAGATGTCGGACATAAACAGGTTCTTATGTATGCGATGATTAGTTCAGATGCTTTTTGATTTCTGAACTGAGATGAGGTCCCACTCCTCTTTCCAATGACTTGTGTCCTGCCCTCTCTTTGGCTGTAGCTTCCCGGTGACTAGATATCTAGTTGGAGTCAGCGAGTTTGTTTGATCGCATTTTTGAAGTGACATCTAATTGCTGATCAGAAGTGGAGTCGCACCCGATCAAGGGTTTTTGTCCATAAGGCTCAATAGCAAAATTATAACTCCTTCACTTTTACAATCTCAAAAACAGCTCATACTGCAGGAAAGTTATGACAAAAATTATTCAAAACGCAGTATATCTTGCAACCATAACTGACCCGTGCCTACAAGACATGCATTCTTACCTGATGTGTGGCAGCAGCACCAGGGCAGCCCAAAGCTGTGACAGATCCGTCAGTGGCTGATCTTCAGGGATGTCTATGAGAGAGAGGATGAGTTGGGGGATAGAGCATGACTGGTCCACTCCACTCAACCTAAAGTAAAACACAAAATGAGAAATGGTTGTATAATCCACATAAACATATACAATAAGCACTCAGACATGCTCTATGGCTCCAAAGAAACAACGGGCCTCATTCATCAACCGCTCTTAAGAAGAAATTTGCTATTAAAATCTTCACAAAGATTCTGATATTTACCAGTGTTTTCTTATCTGAGATTTGTTCATGGTTAAAACAGAATTTATGAAGAGCATTTTAACACAAATCTTACTGTGTGTTAGAGCAAAATATGATTATTATTATTATAATGACTAAATAAAGAAAAAACAAATTAGGTGGAAGAGGTTCAGTGTCGTTATTTAAATGAATTCTTACCCCACAGATTGTCCGGTGAAGAGTAGTGGGTATTTCTCAAAGGCCATGGATCCGTCTGTGGGAGGCTGGGCCTTGGCTAGGATTAACCTGACCAGCAGCTCTAGGGCCATCATTCTGTTCACACAGTCTCCGCTGCCGAAGAGACACTCCACAAACTGCAGCAGGCTGGGGAGAAAGAGCTGAGAGAAAAGAGAGCATATTTTTTGATTAATCAATAAGTTGGTTGTTTAAAAATACACTGGTGCCATGTGCATGTAAATCTCTTATATAAACTCACCTGCTCAAACTGCTTCATGCTGAACATCTCCTTGGCAAACAAAAGAACAAGATCTCGATCGATCCTGCTGGTGAAGACCTTAGAGAACAACAAAAGCAATTATTGTTGGAACTACATACTACATAAACTCAAGATGCATTTCCACACATATGTATGCACACAAAAACACTCACCTTCTTCACAAGTTCCTGGATCATGCAGGCGGGTAGTGAGATGTTCTCTCCCAGCAGGAATGATGACACAACCTGCAACAGAAGACTGAGGCAGGAGTGAGACAGGCCTGGAGCCTGCACCAACTTGACCAAAATCTGCAAAGATAAATAAGGAACACAACACAATTAAACCTCAAACACCATGTCCAACACATTGGGATCTCATTGTCATGTGTTGTGTGTGTCTAGAAACATGTGAAGCTAATTTTAGACGATTAAACCGCTGTTCTTCTTGCATACCATGCAGTTTAAAATCACTTAAAGCTGAACACTGTCAACACCATCAACAAGTATCTGTGCTTTTCCAGTGCAGTCTTATCAATAAGAGCCATAACGGTTACTTTATTGAAGTGCACAGGGAGCAAAAACGGCAGAATTCACACCACATACCTCACATACAGACTGCGGTCTGGCAATCTTCGCCCCTTTTCGGTGCTCCACCAGCGTGTGATAAATGAACAGGATCCTCTGGATGTGTTCACCGACATGCTTAGGGTCTCCCTTCTCCAGCATGGGCAAAAGGTCTTTCACACATCCCTGATAAAAAAATAAATTTTAAAAAAAGTTTGACTTTAACGTAAAGCAGCAGCCTGTTCCTTGATCACCTTTTTTGTCATGTCAAGGAACAAGCATAAGGTTTCATGGCTCCTTCAGCCAGTGCACTGTTGTAACTAAATTAATTGTCTCTGAATGATGCTGTCTACCTCTAATGATTCCCAAAGGACAGCAATGTTCTCCTTTTCAACGTAACTGGCTGATGACTCAGCCATGTGATCCAAGGCTTCTTTGACAGCTTCCCAAGGCAGAGTAACACCTTCTTCCCCAGCTGGGCCAAGTTTCAGAAAAACGACCGGCAACGCCTTAAATGAACACATAAAATAACAAACTCAATAAATGCATTAATGATTAAATAATATTTCAGCACTCCAATTTTCCATTAATGGTGCTTTGGTCTTTCATAACACTTTCCTAATATGGATGGAGATGACAGAAATGTTCCATGGTCTCATGACGTAATAACACCATTTTAGTTTGACAAGTGTTCCAAATTTGTTCCATTTGTTCGAGGGTCTTAAGATGATGGTAGACTCACAGTGTTAGCACAGGAATGAAACATTTTCCGCACGCCTTTGCACATCTCAAAGATGAGCTGCCCCATGCCGTTGGCCTTTTGTGGATGCTCCTCTAGGTCCACAAACATCATGGTGAACAGATGATCAAAATCCTGAACCTGTCCGTGAAGAGAACACAACATTGATAACCTACCAGCTCCAGAGCTGTCAAAAGTCAAACATGCTAACTACAACTCATACAGCTCTTACCTTCCTCATCAAAAAGGAAAAACTTTCAGCAGCAAAGTTGCGGATGTGTTCTTTCTTGTGTGCCAGAAGTTTACTATAGAGACTACAGAAGGTCATGAAATAAATGATCACAATCACAATACATGACAATAATATTTACAAAAAACTGTATTCCATGACCTAATCTTTTCACCAAGATATTAGTGTCAACATCATTTCAGAAAACTGTTTTATTTAAAACTTTTTTCCTCCACTCTTACCTATAGATCTTGTCCATATCCTTCACCATCAGCCTCCAAAGGTACTTGTACAGGTAGGACAGGCAAGTAAAGGACCACTCCAGTATCTCGGTATCCTGTGTCTCAAGCAACGAAGTGATGATGATGAAGAAGTCGGAGAAGTGTGGGTAAAAGTCTGTCTGGAGGTCCCGTGCAAGCTGCACTACGAGACTTGGGAAACAAAGGAGTGCAATAAGACACTCACGAGCAACTGATCTAAATCTAAAATTTTACCCTGAGGTATAATAACCCCAATGTAATAAATACTTACTCCAGCAGTGGCTGAAAGGCCATGCTGTTCTTCACCGACAGGTGAGTCTTCAGACTCTCCACCACTGTATTTTGGTGGAAGACCAGCATATTGAAGGACTGAGTCTTGTTCATCACCTCCTTCAAGAAGGTTTCTGTGGAATAAAATAATCAAGACAAACATCAGAACTGGACTTAAAAATATTAAACTACAAAATAAAGACAAAGGAATGTGTGCTCACTGAAGTGATCCGTCAAATTCAGGTCCTTCCATTTCAGTAAACCTTCAAAAAAGTAGGTGTCCACTTCCTTCGAGAGGAATAATAAAAGCACTAGGCGTTACATAGATGCACAAACCAAGAAGGAATCAAATGGTTACAGTCAAAAACAGACTTGAGCTAAAATAAGGTAACATTCACCACGTCAATGTTGTCTAAACCTACATTTCTAGTTAAATTTCTAACCATACCACAGAGGCAAGAATCATGTGTTTACTAATGTAGACCCAACTAACCGATTAGTTGTTGCAGGCCTACTTGCATTCTTGTTCTTGTTTTTTATTTGTTTATAAAACATTGCTTAAAAAGAACATGTTGAAACATCTTTACTTTCTTGTTTGTTTGTTTTTTAATTGGCAAATCTATTAAAGTACTTAAAGCCCCTCCTGCTACAGCCCCCAAGTGCAAAAATGTCAGATGCTTGGATTTCATGCATTAAAATTTTCAATGCTTTCTGTGTCAATGTACACATTTTGTTTATGCAACAAGCCTGTGCACTAAGATCACAATAATTAAATATAAGAACAATAAATGCATGACTTTTTGAGTAAAATTAGACAGAAAAACATACTGGTACAAAGCATTTATCACCCATATTGATCTCAAAGTTCCAATCACGATGTATTTGGGTGATATATGCTTTGTACTGAGCCCCTGAAATTCACTTGAAACTCATAACTGAAGAACTGAGAACCACTGGATTATGCAATCAAACATTGTTCAGTAGCTAATATTTGTTTTTGTGCTGCTGTCATTCTATGTGAACATACCTCAGAGTAGCTTCCTGACCGGTCAATGCGGTGGATCACATCGATGTTTACGTTCGCAAGCCGCTCGGAAAACGTGAGAAACTGAAACAAAGAACAAATACCAGTTCTTGATGAAACATCACATGATGTGCAGCGTCAAGTGAGACGCGTTTTATCAAACATGTCATGCTACTGTGCCGATGCTGCAGAATACACAAGGTACTGACTGGTAAAAGAATATTACATGAATACAGTAGGGTCTTGTAGAGAAGCCATTCTTTTGCTTTGGGTATCGGCCAATATTCAGTACGGATTCTAAATAAGTATTTCATTAATAAGCTTTATGTTGCACTATGGGTAAGAGGCCTGGAACTTCATTTAAAATATAAGTATCAAAGCCGTGCATCCCTAATGTTATGATGAGTTAACCAGAATAACAAACTACTTCATTTTCCCCTAGATACCACGTCAGTCCAGTACTTTCTGTCTAGGTATTTTGGTCATTCCTACATTAGGAATGTTTCACAATACACTTTTGACTGAATTAAAGGTATAATTAACAACTACCAGAGCTATTTAGTCGTACAGAACACAAGCTTGCGAATATAATATTGCTAATAAAATTCTCGTCGCATTTTATTTGGCCATGCTCGAGCTTTTCATTTCGATTGTACTTCAAAAAGGAGCACGTGAAATAAAACTTACCCGGTGCGTGTTCTCCGATTTATGAGACAGGGGTTTCGTTTTTAGCTTCATTTTCTATTTTCTTGTGCAAACCCTTCTATTTAAGCGGCAATTTAATAAAACTGTGGTGTTAACTTTCAGTAGATGTGGACTTATTGGTACACATGCCGTCTCAGGAGGCGGCCATGTTGAAAGAGGGACTGTTGTAGTAACTCCATTTCAAAATAAAAGTCCCTCATCGGTTAATACATTGATATGACCTTTTGTTTTAGCGTCTGTAAAATGGTGATGATCATGAGCACTGATTTTGTAGGTGTTCCTTCAATAATGTTGTGAAATATGAATCGCCCCCGAATAATTTGGAGCGTTTACTGCATTTTTCCACATACCCCAACGCGCAACTCGGAGTCGCGTCACAATAATGCGATGCAGGGCAGAAAAATATTTATCACTTGCGCGTTTTTACGCAGGTTTTTTCTGTTTTTTTGCACAGAATTACTTACATAACTTAAAATTTTGTTTTGTGATGCTGACGGTATGCGTATGGTTTCTGTACGTTCAAGTGATCGTAAGTTATTCCAAACCAGTTAATAAACTTAATGCAGCTTGTGTGGTGAGCTCTCAAAAACAAAGGGCGTGAGATCCAGTGTTCTTAAGATTTTCTGAAATCTAATTGACATTTGAAGATTGTGTGAGTTTTAAACTTCCATGTTCTCTTGCTTTTAAACCTTGTATTTTTAGTCATAAAAGTGTCACAGTTTGCACTTGCAAAATAATTCAAATTAATTACAAATGTTACAAAATTTATTTAAAAAAAAAAGTATTACAGAATTTCTAAGAAATAATTTAACATGACGTGCGATTTTATATTCTTTCTATCAGACTTTACACTTTACATCTGCATTACTTTACACTTAATTATGTTTTGAAATGTTATTTTAATGAAGTAGTAGTTGTTTTATCTCATTATAATACTGCAGTGAAAAATGTTACTTATTGCGAATGATCTTCATTGTTGCTGTCATCATTATTATCATCATTCATCTTATGTTTTACTGGTTGTTTGTACACCAAATTAGTGCAAAGATGATTGTATAACCTACATTCACCTTTAAGCTCTACACACAATTGTCTCTAACTATTTACCTACATAACTAGGAAGAATATCTGGAAATATACTGAAATTTCACACAAGCATCTGACTAAAAGCACTAGGCGTTACACACGTGCACAAACCAAGAAGGAATCAAATGGTTACAGTCAAAAACAGACTTGAGCTAAAATAAGGTAACATTCACCACGTCAATGTTGCCTAAACCTACATTTCTAGTTAAATTTCTAACCATACCACAGAGGCTAGAATCATGTGTTTACTAATGTAGACCCAACTAATCGATTAGTTGTTGCAGGCCTACTTGAATTCTTGTTCTTGTTTTTTTATTTGTTTACAAAATATTGCTTAAAAAGAGCATGTTGAAACATCTTTATTTTCTTGTTTGTTTGTTTTTTAACTGGCAAATCTATTAAAGTACTTAAAGCCCCTACTGCTACAGCCCCCAAGTGTAAAAATGTCAGATGCTTGGATTTCATGCAATAAAATTTTCAATGCTTTCTGTGTCAATGTACACATTTTGTTTATGCAACAAGCCTGTGCACTAAGATCACAATAATTAAATATAAGAACAATAAAAGCATACTTTTTGAGTAAAATTAGACAGAAAAACATACTGGTACAAAGCATACATCACCCAAATACATTGTGATTGGAACTTTGAGATCATATTGCCCAATCCTAGGTACTGAGCCCCTGAAATTCACTTGAAACTTTTAAGCTGTACACACAATTGTCCCTAACTATTTACCTACATAACTAGGAAGAATATCTGGAAATATATTGAAATTTCACATAAGCATCTGGCTATATCTGTAGTGTCTACCTCATACCTGTTATGTCATGCACAACACAATTAAGCCATTTGAAGAACCAGTGCACAATAGATTAAGTATAGCAAAAATTGAGTTACAAACAAAGTTATAACTCAATTGTTTATAAGTTAGTTATAAACAAACATTTATTTGTTGCACAAAAGTATGAGACATGCTTGGAATTCCAAATGCAGGGCTGATGGCAAGCTCCTAAACCCACCCAGGCACGCATAAACACACACACACACTCACTCACTCAACATTTTAAACTCTCTAGCTGGTCAAGAGGTGTGCTTGTCAGAGGGTTTTTGGACTCTCTCATATAAAGAGGCACTTAAGTCTTCACTGGCTGTCATCAAGATTTCAGCATGTAATACATGATTAATGTAATCACAGAACTAAGAATCATCTTTTAAAATAATCTTAAGACTATTCCCAAAAAAGGCAACAGACCACAATGGAAAAGCAGGAGAACCCAGCCAGATCTTTCACTCTGTGGGATTATGTGGTTTTCTCTCTCATGCTGGCCATTTCAGCAGCTATTGGGGTGTATTATGCCTTCATCCAAGGTGGAAAACAAAGCTCTGGGGATTTTTTAGTAGCCAGTCGGAGCATGACGGCAGGACCAGTAGCTCTGTCCCTAGCTGCCAGCTTCATGTCGGCTATTACAGTTTTGGGAACCCCAGTAGAGGTGTACTGGTATGGGGCCAGTTACGTCCTCATCTGCCTCTCTGTCACCCTGACAGCAGGAATCACTTCTGAATTCTTCCTCCCTATCTTCTATAGACTGGGAATAACCAGCTCATATGAGGTGAGATACTTTATGATTCCAATGACTAATTTTTTATCAATATGTTGTTTCCCCAAATTTTAAGCATTCATGTTTTTCTAAGTATCTATGGCATGCTTTCATCATAAAAAGTAAAAAGAGAGAAAGTTAGATTAAAGGTCTGACGTGGTTGTGTCTGTGTCTGTGATAGTTGTCATCTGTTTTTGATGCTGTTTCTTTGTAGTACTTGGAGATGCGTTTTAACAAAGCTACCCGGCTTTTTGGGACAGTGCTGTTCATATTACAAACAGTGAGCATTCTGTGTCAGTCTATGTAGTTATATTTAACTGAGAAATTATTTTTGTAATAAATATATATTTTGTTCCTGCTTAATTCCTCAGCTAATGTACACTGGATTGGTTATCTATGCCCCAGCTTTAGCTTTAAACCAAGGTGAGAATCTTAATATAACAATATTTAAAAAAAAAATAATTCTTACATTCTTAAACAATCTCTTAAATTAATATACTTTCAAAGTGTGTAATAATAACAAATAATAACACCACCAGTAACATTCATTTTTACACTGGCTCTTCTTGGGTATACAAAACCATTATATTCTTCTATATTCTCATGCATAAGTTTTAATATGGTGAAGTTCACAAAAATATTTTTAGAACAAAAAACAACAAAATACCTGAACCTAGTAGGTTCACTCCCACTTAGCAGCCAGGTGTAGTAATCCAGCAGTAGAGGGTTAAATGTGTCCAATCAACAACACTGAATAAATTATTTACTTTTGTAAGGTGTAAAAACATAAATTGAAAAGTAGGTAGTGTTTAAACTGCTAAAAAATGATTATGATCATTGAATTTGTTTTTTAAATCATTTGTGCCAATTTAATGCATTAGCAAGAATGCTAAGAGTAATCTTTTTGTAGTCTAAAGTGCCCTTGAAAAGTCAAATCAGCATGTCTCCT
Organism: Distichodus sexfasciatus; assembly: GCA_032718565.1. Taxonomy (NCBI): domain Eukaryota; kingdom Metazoa; phylum Chordata; class Actinopteri; order Characiformes; family Distichodontidae; genus Distichodus; species Distichodus sexfasciatus. The sequence goes on along the minus strand of JAVGVS010000002.1, from coordinate 9,114,354 downwards.
TTTTCTCTGTGCCTTAGTCACTGGTATAGATCTTTGGGGAGCCGTGATCTCCACTGGAGCGGTCTGCACATTCTATTGTACCTTGGTAAGTTCACCTAATACTGTGACATTAAAACAAAAATTCAAAAACTGCTTCTATGAAAGCACACATACACTTTAGAATGTTCTCTTTTAGGGAGGCCTGAAGGCAGTGGTGTGGACGGATGTCTTCCAGGCAATTATCATTGTGGTCGGTCTTCTGGCTGTCATCATCCAGTCTGTGCTCCTGCAGGGTGGAGTTTCTGTCATCATCAATGACTCCGCCCAGGGTGGGCGACTCAACCTATGGGAGTGAGTGAACCTATGAGAGCAATAATAGTACTGTATAAGGCAGTACTTTGCAGAAAGAATACGTCTTTATTTTTTGCCTCAGTTTTGACCCAAACCCTCTGAGGAGACACACATTCTGGACCATTGTCATTGGAGGTACATTCACCTGGACCAGTATTTATGGTATTAATCCAGCTCAGGTGCAGAGATATGTGTCCTGCAAGTCTCTGCTTCATGCCAAAATGTAAGCACTGCCCAAGACAGAGCACAGTTTATGCACCAACTGTTGGAAAAGAATGAATAAATTCTGCATTTGTATCTCTCTCTTTCTAGGGCATTGTATGTGAGCATGGTGTGTCTCTGGGTTATTCTTCTGTGTTCAGTGTTTTGTGGTTTGTGTTTGTTCTCTCTATATAAAACCTGTGATCCATTCACAGCCAAAAAAGTGTCTGATCAAAACCAGGTAAGACCTGCACGAGAAATGCAACACATTTTAATTGCTGCATTTATGTGCTCCTCATAACAATCATAATTTCATATTATATTTCCATCTATTCAAATAAAGTGTAATATTAATTTAGTATTAAATAACTTGCCATATTAAATAGATCACACTTTTTATGTTAATTGATGCTGTGTTTAAAGCTCATGCCATACTTGGTGGTGGATATACTGAGGGACTACCGAGGACTCCCTGGCTTGTTTGTAGCAGCAGCGTACTGTGGCACCTTAAGGTCAGACCTCTTGACTTATTCACATCTTTTTTCTATCACATCCACCAACACACCTTCATTCAAACACTGTGATGATGACGTGCTAACGCTTATTTCTAACGTGTGTCTGCGTTGCCTGCTGCAGCACAGTGTCCTCCAGTGTGAATGCATTAGCTGCAGTGACAATATCAGATGTAATAAGGCCAAACTTCAGTTTCTCTGAGCAGCAGCTCTCCTGGGCATCCAAGGGAGTCAGTGAGTGACAACAATGAGCTGCAATATACAACTGAACATTCCTAGCGCTTTGCATATGACTTTTTTGTACATCACGTTTTCTATCATATTCCAATAACAGGCATTTTGTATGGGGCAATGTGCATTGTAATGGCTGGTCTTGCATCTCTGATGGGAGGCTTGTTGCAGGTACTCTTAAGTATTAGAAACTTATTTTACTAAACCTGGATTGATGTTCACAGAGTTAAATTATTTTTGTTTCACTTTACAGGCAGCTATTGGAATTATTGCCACAACTGGTGGACCTCTTCTTGGCCTCTTCTCTTTAGGGGTCCTGTTCCCATCAGCTAATTCCAGGGTCTGTGTGAAGAATCCAGCATTTCAATTTTCATCAGGCAGTCTTATGCAGACAACTTGCGCAAAAATGTGCAACAAAATAATAAAAATAACTTCAATTGAATAATCTTATTTTGGTGTAACTGGATGCAATATTAAGTCGGGGTGAAAATGAACTTCAAAGTCTCATAAGGAGAACCATAATCTAATCATTAATAATAAGAGAATATTCCTGGAAATGAATTGAGTCGGAAATATGTATTGCATATTTTCACAAATCCTATTATAGTAGGCATTTTAAATGTTTTAGATTTAATTAACAATATTTTTTCTTTGCAGGGAGGTATGATCGGGCTTGTTTGTGGGTTAGTTATGTCCCTGTGGGTGTATATTGGGGCCCAGATCTACCCACCTTCACCTGAGAGAACAAGGCCTCTAGCTTTGGAGACACACGGTTGCAACTTCAGCGTGGAGGAGAAAGTCTTGGTGAACTGGACAACATACACTACACAAGCAAGTCATGTCACCTTAGTCCAACATACCAAAAGCCTGGACAGGTGGGAGGGATTTTGACTTATTTAAACATTACTCCATACAATGGTGATATAAATATATAGAACAAAGCCTGCTGTGATGTATGTTAATCATCCTCTTCATCAGTGGTCAGCTTTTGACCAAAAACAGCAGCCACCCAACTGCAAATATGTGTGAAAACTCATAGCAACACCTTACACTAGTATAATACTGTTCAAAAGTGATCTAATCTGCAAATAATAACTTGCCAGTAGTTTTCCTATGAATGCATTGTTTAAATTGTGCAGAACACACTGTAATTGTATAGTGCCTTGCAAAAAGAACATCTTCAAAGTTGTAGGCATGTTCTGTAAATGAAATGGTGCAAACTCTCAAACAATCCATTTTTATTTCAGGTTGTGCAGCAACAAAACATGAAAAATGCCAAGGGGGTGAATACTTTTGCAAGGCATTGTACATTTGTGTAACTCAGGTGCATGTACGTTTTGTGTTTCTAATTAACTGGATACTGTGTGTTTTTCCAGCAGGCCATTACTGGCTGAAATGTGGTACTCTCTCTCATACATGTATCTGTGCTTGATGGGAACTTTAACAGTCATCGTTGTGGGGCTGAGTGTGAGTTTGCTCTCAGGTAACAATGACTGAAAAAGTCTGTACTGCCAAAAAAGTTGTAATGCTTTTGTTGTTTTCAGATAGTCAAGCTAAATCAAGATAGTTTAAAGGTAAAAAGATCACTGTGAATTGACCGTATAACATGCAGCCATTTTCTGTCATTTTTACAGCATGCATAATGTATTTGCTATTTACACTACTATACTGTAATTACTAAATACAGCATGTCAATTTAAAAGTACCGTACCTTTAAGCGTACAAACGTTTGAACTGGAAAAAAGAAAAAGGTCATTTATATATATATATATATATGTACAATTGATATACAGTGTAAGTTTGCTGTTGTAATAAGTTAAATTTTTTTGTTACATGACCTTAAAAGGCAAAAGGGCACACAAAAGGGAACCAGGCCTGACGATCCTAATGGAGGATTTAACCTGCTTCAAGGTTTATAGAGTGCTTAAGCTGATGGTGAGTGCTTGTTTCTCTGAAATCACATAATCCATTATCAAAGCATTAGTGTGTTCACAACAAGAAGTGCAATTTCAAGGAGGGTACAACATCAACATATCAGCATCTGGATAATGTAAAAAACCCAAAGCCTTTGCTCCGTAGTGGAGGTCCATGATGAGAGATAATGACCATCAGGTCAAAAGCTGACTAACATGTTTAGTCTCCAATATTTTCAGTAGTAACAAATTAAAGTACTAATACATACTGTAATTTAATTATTTACATGCTGTGATTTTATAGAAAGCCATTACTATATTGTCAATTCATCTTCATATCATATCATATCATTCATGTCATATCAACCCTCTGAATAACACTTGTGCATGTTATATTTTTCCAGGTTACAAGAAATACATCTAGAATTGATATGGCTGAGGGGAAAGAGAAGAAATTTGGCAAAAACAACCTTGCATTTTCTGATTTCGAACTAGATGTCACAAAAATTCAGTCACATGGAGCTCTTTTGTAAACATTCAGTTTTACATGAATAAACATGACTAAATTCAGCACAGCAAGGCTGATTCAGATTCATATAGATTTTCACAATTATGTGCTTCAGTTCCAACTGTTCCATCCATTCTCAATCAACTCCAGCAACAGTCATAACTAGTAATGTATTCTACAAACATTCTAGCTAATTCTTATTCAGAAGGCTATTGAAGGTAATTTTAGTATATTTTCTCTTGTTTTGGTTAGAAAGAGTTGGGAAAACTTGCTGTTTCATTTTATTTTCTAAATGAATTTCTGTGGCTCCTAATACATTTGTATTAGGTTGTTTTAGACCTGGTATATTGCCCCTGAGGCAGTATACCTTTAGTTTTATCCCATTTTGAAAACATGAACTGCTGCTGCTGTGAGTGGAAGCGACAGTGTTTTATTTAAAAAATATTTTAATGAGTTATCACAATCCAGATTGTTCATAATAAAAATCCAAGATTTTTTGTTTTTAGTACATTGCTTTTCTTTCAAATCAAGGTAGAAGCAATGATGGAGTTGCGTGTTCTGTGAATAAATGAACTATATTATAGTAGGATTTTTGTCCGCTGGTTATGGGGGTCAATAGAATTTTTTACATTTAGAGATTTCAAGTTTTTGTTTCATTTAGCACTTGAGTCTGCATAATAAAAAGAAAAATCATTTGAAAACATTTGTTTTGTTCTACCTCACACATGAAATTTACTATATTTTCTAAGTATATATTTATTCCTGTTGACCAGCTTCAAAACAAATATGTGGCACTTATCTACAATATACATGATGAGGACACATCAGCTGAGGCAGTGGGACTAATATGTGCTTGAATTAAACCTTTTAAAAATTATACCATTTAACAATCTTAACAAACAAAAGACCTGATATTTCCACAAATGACTTTTCCATCTCTGAAGGTAGATTATATCAGAAGATTATTAACATTTTTCTTTTTACATGTGACATCAGTGATCTGAATCATAATAGCGTTTTTTCATTGCTCTGTATTTCCGAAGAAAATATAGGGCCTCCAGTTCCTTAATCACAAACTCCCCGCGATCTATAAGCTTCTGGATCTTCTCAGGATCAGTGACATCTTTATTCTTCATAAAAGCTACTTTCAGGCGCTCCCTGAAGTATGCAGAGCCTTTTGGGTATTCTCTTCCAAGATAGAGAAGCTTGTAATTAAATAAATAGAACAATTAACACACAAAGTAAACAATGGCAGTATAAATCTCTTATTAAATCTTCTATATAAATAATTTATAAGGACTTGCACTGCAGTTACAATACCAAATAATAGGCAAGACCATAGTGTCATATACACAAAAGTGAAATCATTAAACTATAAAAGCAGGACTTCTCTTACATTCTTATACAGTCTGATAACGTCCCCTCTCAGCGGATTGCTCATCTTCTACTTTTTTTCTGAACACCAGCAGACGATTTGGAGAAATGACAACTGAATAAATCAAATGAACATGCATAATGTGCATCAGAAAGGTCAGAAGTTACACATAGTTCCTTTTAAAACCAACATTATTTGTTACACAAATATAGTCCCGTTACTAACAAGGGCATGAATCACATTTTTAAATTGCTATTATCTAGAGACCACAACATATTTTTTTAGCTTTTAATTTGAGATCACAACACATTTTCCTCATTGTCTCCAACTATTTTCTCAAGGTCAATATCTTGTTTATAGCAAATACCAAATCTTGTGCAACTCCTACATGCTTGTCACACGCTCCCCGTCTCCCCTTATTAAATGCTTTTTCCATACCGGCGCTCTTTTTGAAATTCTGCTTTTTCCCCAGTTTTTTTTTTTCCATCGCAAAATGTATCACCTTGCACTTTATTATTATTTTTTCCTCCTGCTTTTTTCAAATACTATTTTACATTATAGCGCGCTGTCGGAAGGCACGAGATGAGTCGGAGGATGGAGTCCACCTTGGCGAAGATGGAAGAATCTGTGGCCGTAATTATCAAAATGTATGAGTATGCAGAGGCGCAATCTAAATGTTAGGCAAGCCGAAAAAAACCCGTCACCGAACCCTTATTGTTATAACCAAGCGTTGGTTAAAAAGATTTTTTTAAAAAAAATATGCATCATGTTCCACTTTTTTTATTTATTTGCTTTAACAATACCCTACAGCACACATATTAAAGATGACTATAAAACAGCTAGCTACTTTTTTCTGTGTGGCTTGCAGTGTACATAACTATTTATATTCCAACCGTAGCGTAACTGTTGCTCAGCTATTTTTAAGCTTGAAAAGCTACCGTTTCAAAATAGCTTCCGAGCAGATAAAAATAAGACGTGATCTCTACATAGTGAGAAGAAAAACAATGGTTATTGATCCCGTCTCTGGACTTCCGTAGATGCCACTTTAGCCCAAACAAATGCAGTTGGACACACGGCCAATGGGACAGTATCGAGTCCAAACCGCAAAGGGCACAGCGTTTATTAAATCAGGCATTATTTGTGCATGCACCGAGACGCAGGATCTGTTACCTGGTCTGACCTTAAGTGTCTTATTTTCATGAAGTGCTGTTACGTCTGACCATAAATCTTCAAACTCGCGGCCATTTCCACTAAATCGGCTCATGCGTAGTTCGGATCTGGTCACGTGACCTATGACGACCGTGGCTCGGGGGTCTCCCATGAGTCACAGAACTTCATAAGTGTGTTATGATTTCTTTTCGTAATTTCGTAAAAACACAATTTCTAAACAATTAACCAATTTTTGCAGTGAGTACTGGGGAGCCTCGTTTCGACTGGGAGATCCTATTTCACTTGTTTCAGTACTATGCATGTAATACATAACATCCGACAGAAGATGGCAATACGGCCATATGAAGCTTCGAGCACCGAACACGTGAATGCAGCCTACGAACAGCGTCTGTTAGCGTTATTCAAGTTCAACCCAGAAGTTAAAATAAAAGTTCCACTCGGCACAAAACGTATATAATCTTTCTGCAAAAACATGTATTGCTTTAAATAACCATGGGCTTTTGGGTTCATTACGGATGGTGATGGGATTATTTGTGAGCGCGCATTTCCTAATTATGAAGTGACATTATTCAAATAATATAGCACAAACAAGGTGGGTGGTAGCATAATCGTTTGAACAGAAGCGCTAGTACCAGCATGTTCGAATTTCTGGTCCCGAAATCAGTCTGCTAATGTAACCCCTCCACACGCCAAGCGGTATCCACCTGTCGATTAGGGTAAATCTCAGTATTTTCCAAAGTCCTTGTGATTTTAGGCTAATGACTGCGTGAACACAAAATTAAACGCACTGAGAGTGACGCCAAGGCTTTTATTTTTTTAAAAGAAGGAAGTGTTTCCAATTGAGTTTCCGGTGAGCGGCTTGGCGCTGCTACACTTGGCCACACTCGGACAGGCGTTTTGTTAAAGCTGCTGAGTGTTAATCTGCCGTTCTGGTTTTATCCATATATGTATATAATTTTTATAAATGCTATCAAACATACTAGTCAACGGAGAAAGTTTTCTAAGCCATTCTTTTATTCCAGAAAAACCAACGTTGTTGATTTGCTTTGCCTAAGTTCGGTGAGCAGCTTGTTAATACTCACATTGGTAACGTTAGACGTGATAGTAAAATAATTAATAAATGTATTAATCAAATGCAATTGTTTCTTCACTAAATGCAAATATAACATTGAAGCTAAAAGAACGTCGATATTCTATCACATTTAATGACTGTATTCAGATTTCCCGCATGGAAATGTCAGCGTTTACACAGGAAATTATTTAACTCTTAAACCTTTTGGTATTTACATTTATGACATTTGTCAGAAGCTTTTATCGTGATCGACTGCCCTTTAGTACTTACAGAGGCAGTCTCCGTGGAGCAACTAGGTGTTAAGGGCCATACTCAGGTTCACGGTGGTGGTAACGTTTAGGACTGGTAGATATTGAAAGGAAACTGGCATTATATTTTTTTCCTACGTTATAAAACCAAACTATTTTTTTTATTAAAAATGCATTCTAAATGATTGGATGAGTTCGTACGAAAAATTCTTGAACAACCAAAAAGAGTTTTTGTACAAACTCACCCAATACATTCTACATGATTGAGTGAGTTTGTATAAAAAAACATTTTTAAGGACTTATTTATTTATCCAAGAACCTTTGTGCGGGTTAGTTATGTTAAATCAGACAGACCTCTGTCTAAGCAGGGAGAAATTAGGAGAATGACGCATATGGTTTTAACTAACATGTACATCGTAATGAGAATGCTGAAATGATCTATTGGGCAACTTTTGTAGCGCTTGTAGATGAGTATTCTATTACTAACCCTCCTAAACCAGCAATTCTGAACTGTGGACATAAAAATGTGCAGACTTTTTCACTCATCAAATCATGTGTCAGACAGGATAAAAAAGAAACATGACACCTAGTCGCAACAGTCTGGCATCTCCTATCGACAAGGCCTTAAAGATCAGAAGGGAAGAGGAGGAACGACAGGTTGTCCTCGCCTGGGCTGTTCTGAATGTTTCCATCGCTGGGATGATTTACACAGAAATGTAAGGAAAAGTTACATACATACACACATACTAAATGATTTGGGTAAGTTTGTCAAATCAAATTATGAAAAGAAACTTTTATACTGCAGACATTGAGAATGTACCATCCTTTCTTTATCCAAGAACAAGTTCTTTTTTAACTTTATCCAAAGGTTACACACGCACAAATACGCTAACTAAATGAGTTAATGTTGAGTTTTGCATCAGTCCATTAACAGCAATGTAAAAATCCTGTGTTTCAGGTCAGGAAAGCTGCTCAGTAGACATTACAACATAACCTACTGGCCCATCTGGTACATTGGTAAGATTATGTTAAGAATAAAATTATTTAAAAAGCAGTAGTTTAGGTCTGTTACATTTGATCTGTAGACATGGTTGTTTTTCCTTTGATTTGCCAGAACTGGTCCTGTGCTTCCTGTTCAGCCTCAATGCAATCTTTGACTTCTGGAAATACTTTAAGTACACTATGGCCCCTTCTGCCATTGCTGTAACTCCAGACCAGCATCGTCTTCTGGGTCTTAAGAACTCAGGTGATTTGTGTTGACCATAAAGAAATCGCAAGTGGATTTAAAATTGTACTGTTTGTTGACGTGGTAAACTGAAACTTTTATGCCATATCTGCAGGAATTCAGGCCTCCCCTCCTCAGAAGCCGGAGATAAAGGATGTTCCGGTAGCGTCCCAGTCGCCTTCCTTACAGGGGCAGAATGTCCTAAGTTTTAGCCCAGCACGGCCCCCAAGCACTAGCCCGAAATTCTGCCACAGTTGTGTGTCTGGATACAGCCCAACACTTGGTAACACATCATCACCAGGCAGCGCTGGACTGGTTTCCCCCTCTGTGAACTTCAGCAAGGTGTGGGTTTTTATATGTGGGTGGTAGGATACTCGATTGTTGTTGGTCCAAGTCTGGCTTTATCCTGCCTCCCCTGAGCCCCTGGTTAAAGTCCCAAACCCCAAATTAATACGGGGGGACTTTTACTGTAAATGTAAGCTTCTGTTTAATGCCATGCATCTAAACATTAGTGACCAGATGGAACTGTTCACTGGTGTAATATTTGTAGCACTGAAGTACGTCCCTTTTCTTTAGGTGTTGAACTACAGCCCCTCGTCCAGCTCCTCTCCATACCCCAGCAGCCTGGGTCCCGTGGACGGCACCAGCTTGCGGGCACGCTGTCGAACCTCGCCTTCAGTCTTTAGCACTCCCGGAGGGAACGAAGACTATGTAGATGACCTTACCAACCTGGAGACCTTTCTACGCACAGAGGAGGAGAAGAGCCACCGTAGTCAACTGGGTAAAAGCTTTCTCATGTCAGATTATTCCTCAGTTGCAGAGGATACATTTTTATCTGGTTTCTTAAACAGGAATTCTGCATAATCTTGGACTGCGTCTGTAAAATGAAAAACCTATGAAATTTAAGGCTAGTCTAGGCATAGGCTCATTGTCTGAGTAATGTCTAAAATGAAATGTTCTAATGTTTGTCCTGGGGATTTGTGCACCCCCGCATCTATCAGGGAGTCCAGAGTCGACGTCACCGTTGCCCTGTCAGATGTTCTGGAACTATAATCGTCTCATGGGAGACTATTCCCAGAGCCTGCGGAAGTTCCAATACCAGCCTGCCTACCGCTCACAAGCCCCCTCTGCACATAAAGACGAAACGGAGCTAGGCTCCAAACAAGCTGCTGAGGAGGTAAGATGTGCTTTGTCATTCGATTTCCTAAATGTTAACAGTTGTTTGGTGATAATTTAAGGGATGGTATACCTATTTACTTCTATATAAAAGTACAATCTCTGTAATTAAAGGTTATTGTATTGCGCTTTTCATAACCAGGCTATGGTCTGTGTGATACCACAACCGAGATAGTGATCTTAACAACAGTAGTAGTAACCTTTGCTGATGTTTTTTTAATTTTTCCAATTAAGTTGTGTTTGAGATTGTTTAGCGGTTTGTTAGGTGACTTGTGTAATACTTCTTTGTTTGTTTGTCTTGTTAAGGTCTGGGCACGCATTACAACCAGGCCGGTGGTAACTGACAGCATTGACAGTTGGACTGCAAAACTAAGAAATGTAAGATTATTACATTTTTCCAGATATTCGAATCATAGGAGAGTGACAGTCTAAGATGTGTAAAATTTGTAAAAAAAAAAAAAAATCTTAGCTTGTGTCCATAAGCATGACCAAGCGTGAAAGGACTTGATAGATTACAAGCCATTGCTCGATAATAATTTTAAGTATTGCCCGATCATGTCATTTGTCAAATTAAGTTATTAATGAACTGAAGCAACAATTACCATTTAATTTGCATGTCAACACTCTCATGCGTGTAGCCATACAAACAAATCTCAAATCATATTTAGGGAAAAAAACTTCCTAGAAATGTTGGTAAATGAGCCTCACTCTGTGTATTGGTCTCCATAATGAATGCTTATGTCCTGATTTTCAAATTAAATATAATTTAAAGGTATTATAAGTGCAAAAAGAGAGAGATACAGGCTCTTTTAGTTTCACAATTTAAATTGCTTTTTGTAATTCTGTTCTTTTACATCATCTCACCCCACTTGTTCTTTCGAATACAGTGGATTAATGACACAATTCTGGTGCCTCTGGTAAAGGAGATTGATCACATCAATAGCATATTAAGGAGAATTGGCTGTTCTGAGCTCCAGATTGGAGGTAATCCTAATTTTTAATACACAACATTTTTGTTTTCTCAGAGTTTTTTTGTATTATCTCATCATTGTGTCTTGTTGCACATATTTTAATTCAAGAGGCCAGTATCAGCAGTCTCAAACAGGCAGCTGTAGTGAAAGCTTCAGTGACCCCCACCCTCAGTGCCATAGTGCAGTACCTGGACATCACGCTCAACCAGGAGTATTTAATAGAAAGAATCAAAGGTAATATTATATTCACACTTAAGCATGTTGTTGTGTTTAAATAGCGTCCAATGACGTATCTGTAACTGCTGTATGTTGAGATGTGAATGAATTGTTTTCTTAAGTATGAGTATTGTGTTGTTTATGCTCCAGAGTTGGCCCACAGTGGCTGCATGAGCTCCTTTCGCTGGAATGGTGGTGGGGATCTGAGAAACCGAAAATGGGACACAGACCTCCCGACTGACTCTGCTGTAGGTTTCAGCCATCATTTCACACTTGAACTCTGGGATTTATTGAAGTAGCCTAGGGGAAGCTACAATATTGCACTTAGCAGTGTTTTTCCAGCAGTTTGTATATCTTTAAATTTAATAAGTCGATTGTTAGTGGTGATCTATTGGTAGATGTATCGTCTAATGAGCAAAGAATTACAAGTTTAAATCCAACGGAATTCTGTTTCCAGTTTGTCCACCATTGAGCTCCTCCGCAAGACCTTTAACCCCTGGTTGCTTGAGGGAAACTGTCCCTGTGAAGAGGAAGTGTAAATCCCCCTGAATAAGAGCTGTAAATATAAAGCATGACATGGCTTGTTATGATTTCCCTCTTATAGATCCTCATGCATTTTCTGTGTACCTACCTGGACTCTAGACTTCCTCCCCACCCGAACTACCCAGATGGGAAAACCTTCACCTCTCAGCATTTTGTTCAGGCACCAAACAAACCAGGTGAGATCAGATGGTACAACAGTACTAGCTGGGCATGTTATATTTCTGTCCTAACGTGTTAATGTTTGTTCAAACAGATTTGCTCAATGAGAACCTCTTTTGCATCCACCAAAGCAACACACACCCACCTTGCTACCAGCTTGTCTATCATGGCCAAATCTATAGCCTACCTAAGGTATAGTGTGTTGCTGTTACCCTTGCCGAAAATACCAGCTATTAATTACTAGCCTTTGTTCCTGTGACTCATTCTTGGCATGTTGGTGTTTCCAGGGCAGAAATAACTTGTTCCACACAGTCCTCATGCTCCTTTTCATCATCAAAACTAAGGAGTCTGGAATGCTGGGGTGAGTGTAGATTTCTTTCTCTGAAGGTTTCTCCTTAAGTCATTACCTCAGTGCTCAAAAATGTGAAAAATGCCTGTTTAAAGCTAAATGAACACAGCTCAAAAAGTTGACAAGAAAAGAAAAAATGAGTCATCTCTTACATGTTTTATCTTTACAGGAGAGTTAATCTGGGGCTCTCAGGAGTAAACATTCTGTGGATATTTGATGAATAATGTTGGCACCGTAACACCATTACTGCAACATGGTTTGAAATGATCACTTCATAACTAGTATGCATTCTGTATCTGGTTAAGAATCTAATGTTTGCTTACAGAATTCATTGTGCTTTTACATACAGCAATGGAATGCATATTGTTTTTGTTCTGTAACTTGGAAATTTCCCTGTAGCTGAGAATAAGGCCTTTTTGGGGGATTTTTTTTAGAAAACTAAAGAATTTTTTTCAGCTACAAAAGTCTGCACAAACATTTGGTAGCATCTCAATGACCATGAGTCAACGGAGATGCTGATGTATTCTGACTTGTACATACTGTAGTCATGTGTATACAAAGCTACAGGTTTCTGAAGTGCAGACAGACTGTATTATTTTATACAAATGTAAATTTGTCATTAAGCCTTTATAGCTACTTGTGTATTTTATGTACAATAGCTTGGTAAAATAGCTTTCAGTGTGGTGGGCGGGGTGATAATGAACACAAACAGATAAATGGGCAACAGTTGTAGTACATACAGGCTATTTGTATTTATGGAAAGTGCCAACTTAAGCTCTTTTTTCAGCTTTTAGTCAGTTTCAAAGCCACTGCTGTGGATGATTTTTGGTGCAGGTGGGTTGAGTGTTTACAATGATAATTTTCCAATACTTGATGTTACAAGAGGCAATACAACTACTTGAATTGCACTGAAGATCTGATTTGTATCTATTCGCGGAGTACAAGAGAACATGATTTTGGATTCATGTTAATAGCTCTTTCTGCTAAACTCTTTTAATAGAAATTGTCTGATCAGGGTTCTCCACTTCAGCAAAGGGTCTGTATGAACCTTCACTGGACTGCGAAGTTTCCCACAATTGCCAAATATGTGTATAGGCATGTTTGTTTGGATTTGGAAGATGTTTAATGTAACAAATAAAACATTTGGTTTTTACACTTTTTGACTGAATGTGCTCTTTCTGTGTTGGTGACCAACATGGGAGGGTTTTTTAATGTTTTTACATCACCACGTGGTGGCAGTGTTGCTTTCAAATGGAATAGAAATATAGAATTATAAGTATTGAAGTGAATTGTGTTGCTCTTGTGTCCCTGTGTAAATGCTTTACTACAGTAATGCGTTATACTGTATATTATCTGAGATGTTTAACTTAATGCAATTACTAGATTTAACAATGAAATGCTCCATTTATCCTACAGTTTCTTTTTATTGCCACTAGATGGAGATTCTGTGTTGGTGTGTGGGTACATTTTGAGAATGAGAGGATAACTGAAGATGTGGATAAAAAGACAGTATAATTGTAGTTACACGACGATTCTGATATACACCACAGTTTCGTATTTAAAGATTTATTTTCTGAGGTAACGTAATCTAAAAACGATGACAAGCACTTACGCTTTTTTGCATGCCTGCTTGTGCAACATTAGCTTTTATGGTTTTACTTCTGCAAATTAATTCCGTTTGAAATAAGTGAAAAGTCTTCGGAGACTACTACTTATTATTATTAGTAGTAGTAGTAGTAGTAGTAGTAGTATTATTCTGTGATTTTTCCCCTGTCGATCCGCATCATGCGCTTGGAAAACTACATCTACCACAATCCTTTGCGGTCGCTCGTTCCACCATCCGTCCGTGTCGGCCTCTCCGTTGTAGTGGAAAAGGGGGGACTGAATGGTAGCGATGTCAGTTCAGGTTGTGGCAGCGAAAATGGCCGAGGTCGAGTTAAAAGACGTCGCCGCAGCTAAAGAATTATCCACCGTTTCGCCCGTGACAGCTAAGGCGGACGACAAGGGCTTGTCGAACAGTGAAGCGAACGCCGCAGCTCCGTCTCCGAGCTCGGATGCCGTGGTGAAGGCGGAACCGAGTCTCGCTGCCTCGCCGCCGAATCCCGTCAAGATGCCGCAGGCGTCCGCGATGAAGCGGCCGGACCCGCAACAAAACGGCGGCGAGGCGTTCGTCAACCGTGACGGCACGGTGGCTGAGGCTCCCAGGATGAAAAAGGTGCAGTGAGCCTCATTTATCATTCATTTATTTTGTTGTAAACAAATTCTTTATTTCGGAGCAACGTTAACTCCATAAAGAGCTTTAGCCGAGCCAGCAGGTCATTGTGTGCCTAACTCCCCTCAGCTTAGCCGCGAAGCTAACCGGGACTTAGCTACTTTAGTCGCCACTCTCAGGTCACTACAAACTTCACAAACACCGACACTGTGAGGAGATAAAACAAAACAAACGAATAATATCAGCGCTGTGGATGTCGTGTTCTGAGACAAAGCTGTTAAATACGTATGCAGTCTGCAGTTTAGGACGTTTTCGTTAGTGGAGCTACTAGCTCTGGCTCGTCTCAAAAAGCTCCTCGTTCTCTATATAGTACACTTAAACAGTCCGGAAAAAAGTCTTTTTATGTCCTTGTAGAGTGCCTTACGTTTTGAATATAGAGCAGTTTTAATGTTGAACGTGCAGTAGGTCTATGTTTTGACGCGTAGTTCGTGCATTCTATAAAGATAAATGACATTTTACGACGTGTGCGGTACACGACTTTAAAGGGCAAATGAGCCATTTGAGATGTAGAACAGCTTGGCTAGCGTGGTTAGCTGGCTGGTCCGCAGTGCGCTGTTATGGTTTACATCCATGGAAAAGAACAGCGTTTAGGCTCATTTCTCTCAGAGTTGTTTTCGGCCAACAGAGATCAGATTTCTTTGAGTATCCTTCAGATAGATTAATTTGCCCATTTATAAGAGTATGTTTGTTTATTTACAGGATTTTGTCACAAGCTTCGGTTCATCATAACGCTGTTAGTTTTAACCCTAACAAGCAGCGACCTACGAAGAAACGATATAGCGACGATGCAGTTCGTTTCACTGCTAGTGGTTAGGGCTGCACAATATGCCCTTTTGCGTGGTCATCGCGATCTGCGCTTGCGTAATAAAACCGGTCTTGTGATGTCATGTTGGGCGAATTAAACCGAAGTCAGTGCTTCATGCTACAACTTTTGTGCTTCTTGTTACAACCAGGACGGTTAGAAGAGGGGTTTATGATTACAGTGGTGTCATGGTGAGTGGACCAGTGCAATAATAAATAACAGATTTTTAACAAAATCACTTCTGAACTGGAGTGACATTATATAGTGTTAAATACATAAACTCTATAATGTATGTGTTTTTTATAGACCTGTTTAAGTAGCTTGGTAAATATTAATACTTAATAGGACTGCAATCACATAACACTGTTATATTATTCTAATTTCAGGTGTCTAGCAGTGTAACTTTAAGGTAACTTTAAAGTTTGTACATAATGCAACTCTATACGGTATAATACACTTATATATGGTGACTGTGTAAGCTACTGTGGGCACTTCACATTGCATTTCTGTTCGTGCAGAAATCATGTACATGTGATACAGGGGTTTTGTCTGCTTGCAAGATAGGTTGTAACAGTTGTCTAATATTTTTATTGATATTATTATTGATTTCCAACTGATTATCACGCACAGCAGCTTGTGACATGGGCTCTTTCAAACTGCTGAATGGCTTTGCCTGTGTCTCTACATCATCGGCCTACGCACTGTTACAGCAAGGTCATACAAATTGTTATGGGTGACTGGAACATTCAGATTCTCCATCATCCTGTGTGTGTGTGACGGGGGTTTGGGGAGGGCGGTGGTTAGATTTTTAGATGCTGTGCCAGTGTAACTCTATCATGCCTAGTCTGTCGAGGAATTCTATCATCCCTATTCTTGTACAGCCATCCACACCAGGGGTGAACTTAAGCAGTGACCCAAACTGATTTGTCACCACTCTTTCTCTTTCATTAACCTTAAGTAGCCAGGGATATATCAGAAAAATTTCACCATACTGGTTTTCTCTACAGGGCTTCTCTAGATTTCATTAATTTCAGTGTCATAGTAGTAATAGCAACAGTAATTTACTGTGAGACCTTGGTGAACTTGAGTTGTCCATAGTCCAAGGATACCTTTGAGAAGTACTATTAATCACACTCAGAGTAGGTGGTGCCTAAGGTTTATAGCTGGTGATTAATCAAAGTTAAGTGTTTATGTATGTGCGATCTGACAGAATCAAGGTCCAGTGGAAAGATAGTTCACTTATCTCTATACTTTGATATGTTTCCATAAACCTTGTTCAATTATACAGGCCAGAATATAGCCACAAGAGGTGGCAGATGGTTCGTGTAACTACTTTGAGCTGTGTCCTAGGTACAGGGTAGTGTGAGAGGATGCTGTTATGTCTGCTGGATTTTCTGAAGAGATGCTGGCAAAGTTTCAAAAATCCTCTTAACACACCATCATCAGCTAGCTCAGTTTGGCTTTTATGAACTCTGTAACTGTGACCATTGCAGACTTAGTTTTTGGGAAGAAACTGGTATTGATGGAAGACACCTAACAGAATGGTTTGTGTGGATTTTAGAATAGCCAATTTGCTACGTGCGTGTTATGTCATGGAGGCATTGATTCCATGTGTTGGGATGGGATTGTGTTGGAAGTGCAGTGGACTGTTGCATGAATATTTTTGTTGTAATCCAAATGCACTCATGTCAGGCCAAAAGGGATTAAAATGCTCTCCCTTTTCTCCTATTGAGATGCACGTATGTGACCCTCCGCGGCAAAACCAGTCGCTTGTCGCAACGGAGGTTTCCGAGGAAAATGACTGTTTATGTTGCGTGGGGTAAAATTTTGGATTTTTTTTTAGTGTTTTGAAACAGTGGAAGGTCTATACTGTACTATTGTGAATAAATTTCGCTTACCCTTTCCATCCTAAAAACGTGACTTTCTTGAGGTGAGGAATTCAATTCCAGCAGAATGTTAAAAGTTTCTGTTTTGACCGCTCTACTTCAATATTTACGGTAAATCCACTCGTTGACTAGCGTGAAGATATTTCTGCGGAATCCTTCTCCGTCTCCCGAGTTCAGTTAACCTAACGCAGGTAGGCTATCCGTGTGGCTGTGAATGCAGCGTAGCCTGCCGTAAATACAAACATAGCCGCGACCGTACCAAGCGTCTTTGAGTGCTACGGCGATAGTCAACTTCAAAGGCAGATTTCTCTGTTTCTCACTTGGCGTGACAGGAGAAACCCGACTCATTTGAATGTTGATATCTCAATCATATGTCGTCCAATTCATTCGATATAGGTATCGTTTTGAAGCTTGATTTATGCACTTTCATGAAAACATAGTAACTCAATTTTGGAATTTTGCTACAAGCGACTGGTTTTGCCGTGGAGGGTCACATATATGGTCTTACTATGTAGTACTTAATACTTGATCTTTTGGTACCATTAAATACATGATGGATGTTTGTGGGTGTATTAAAAAAATCAGACTGGACGGACTCTTTTCTGCTTAAGAGTTGGTTTTCATGGAAAGTGGGCTATATTCATGTTTACCATATGTAGCCTAGTGGTCAAACTGAGAATTAAGGAAATGTAGGACACTTTGAGAAGTCTCTTGAGCAAAGAGGATATCTTGCTGGTTTTTGCATTCAGTTAGGTAAGGATTTCACCCTCAGCTTCCAAGTACAAGGGACCATGCTTTGTTTCTCAGCAGCACAACGTGTCACGTTCCATGAGTCACTGCAGTCGTGCCGGTCAGCAGCAGCTGCCCTGCAGGAGCCTCCAATGAGTCACAGTGTCTGTGACACTACCGTCTTCTCCGTCAACTCAACACCCAGAACTCCCCTTGTTTGTTAGAGGAAGAAAGAGAAGTTAAGCTCAAGGCGCACATGTTCTGGATTGGCCTGGGTCTGACCACACTTTGAGCGGCTGCTGGCGTTGACATTCCCTGTGATTTTTCTGCTCTCTGTCTCTTTTTTTTTTCTGCGTCAACAAGAAGTATTTGTCACCATGGTGTAAGGTTTAGTGACTCAGGAATGAGAGAACGGGAGAAAGAGAACCAATAATTCATAGCTTTGCTGCCTCTTTACCCTCACAGCTCAGCTCAGAGGGTACGGGTTAATGAATAGCATTTTCTATTCGTGCGTTGACGCATTTCATTCATAGTCAAGCGTTGCAGAGGAAATGTTGGAAACTTGATAACCAGAGGCACATGTGCAACCTGCTGGTAAAATGCAACTAGACACGCTTGGATGAAGCATGCAGTCCCGCACACGTGACTGTGTTTATTAATAATGGTGACTAGTCAGAGGAAGAGTAGTGGATGAAGCTCTGAAGGGTGATGGTGCCCTTATAAGTGCACTGGACTGTGCTGTCTTTTCGTATCATAAGGAAAGGCAAATAGTACAGATTAGAGAAATAGTGACTTCAGTATTACGTACACTTTGCCCTTAAGATTCAAAATTCCAAAATGTTAGATTTGCCCTATATTTTATGATGCTTGTGCCAGGCATGTCCAAAGTCCAACTTGGAATTTTATATGGCCCACGCCTTCTGTCTTAAGATGTATGGTATTATTTTGTGCCAAAATTCTGAGTGCACAGTGAATCTTTGGCAAGCAAAGTATCTTGTCTTTATACGCTCAACTCTGCCTGTGCTCGTGGCGTCGGCATCAGTCTTTATCATGCATCTCAACTTGGAACTAGGTTTGCACAGCATTTCTGCTGGGTGTGGGGTGCAAATAAGTTGAAATACAGAAGTTCCTCTGCTAAGATTGACTCTCAGCCTTATTTGTATGCTGCTTTTTAGTAGTGTTTGATCACCTCTGATCACCTTGTTGTCTAACTCGCATTAATGAACATATATGGTGGATGGTGGGTTGTGCTCAATCAAAGCAAACCACCATAAAGCTCTTGTGTCCTAAGCTCACCTTACTGCCAAAGGGATTTGCTTATATTGTGTTATCGGGGTGTCAAGGCATTGTCTTTCCTATTCGGTTCTTTTTATGGCTTAATTGCACTGCCAGTGTTTTGTGCTTTGGGAGATTACTGGTTGTACTTTGTGCTGCTGGATTGTATTTTTGCCCTTCTCCAACACCAATGCATGGGGCATTTTTTCTGCAGAGCCCAAAAGGACAATTTATTGTTGTCTGTTAACTCCAAAGAAGTAGTAATGTAAGGGTTGTATCAATAGGTTCTTTCCTTTCATCTTGAGGTTTTTAGATACTTTGCTTTGGTTAATTCTTTTACATGTAAAAGTGAACAGCATATAACATACATTTGTTTAAAGACACTTATATTGTCTAATAACACACCCCCTCAGTAGACACTTGGGCTTATATGTGCCTTTATCAAATATACCTTAGGCTTGACCTCCTTGGTTCATATCTAGGTAAAGTACCACCAGGTTCCCACCTCCCCATAAATCTTTTTTTGCTTAGTGGGTTCTATGATCCTCCAGATTTACCTTGATTTACCTTTGATCTAAATCCGTACCACTAGAGGATCACAGAATAAGCAGAGAAAAGGGTCAAGCAGTCATCAAACATTGAAGATATACTCAAGTGTTTAATCTGAAATTTATTTGTCTGCCTCCTACACCTACAATTCCAGGAACAGTTTCTTTGTTTCTTGTATTGTGTTCCAAATGATTAACACATTTGGACTGCAATATCAACAATTTATATTAATTATATCAATCAGTGACTGAGCTGAAATGCTTTCTCAACTTCTGAGACTTATCAAAAATATTGCAGGTCATTAAAAGCCCTATCTGAGTTCCAAACTACAGTTATGACCATGATCTGAACTGAAATGTGAGATATTTGACTGAAAATTGAGCGCAAAATCAGATTGTGTCAGTCACTGGCAAACTGATCAGTACATCTGGGCGCTTTTATAAAGAGTTATGCAGCTTTAGATGTAGAAAACTACTCTTGGTCTTGACATTTGTGTGGTATGTAAACCATGGTTAACTTTAGCCCCCGTAGTAATGGTTTACTTTGGAGCAGGACGGTCACTTGGAACGCACTACTGTGGATTTTTTCAGAATAAACAAGCGGAATGAGGGAAGTCCAACAACTACCCTGAACCCCACTGAGAAAAAGACTAAGCTTGGCATAGCATCCACAGTCAAGTTGCCCAGCACCATCAGATAAGCTGTATAATTTGTGAGTTCGCACCCAGACTTGTACAATTTTATGCCAAGTATTTTTTAAACTGAGTAAATTGTCCGGATTATGATAATCAAAAAGACACTGTTTTAAAGTAGTATAGGTACTGATTTACTTGTGGGGAAACAAAGCTGATTTTTTTTTTTTTTGCATTTCCATCATTTAGACACTTTCATTTTAGATTCAGTGCAGAGGCATAGAAGCATTCAAGAACTTCAGTGAGGACAGTATTTTGTCTGTTAGCATCCTGATCTGTAATTAGGAGTATAGCTGGACCTAGATAGCACACACTCCCTTTAGAGGAATTTAGCCGAAACCACAACATTAGCTGTCCATAAAAAGCCCCTCTTGTATCCAAAAAGTGCTGCATCACAAAGAGCTCTCACAAAAGAGCCATACTCCTGTCTGGCCTGTTTCCTCCCCGCCAGCACTAAGAGGCTCAGGCCATTGCTGTAGTAATCCATAGCTCGGTAGGGACTATTACATGAGATGGGGGTATTGAATGATTTGTGGTCATCAGCATGTTCACAGATCATGTAGGTTCATAGCATAGCCAGTGGAGACTCAATGACCCAAAGTGCTTCTTAGGCATTTTACGCCATTCCCTTTCTTTATTAAACAAGGAGCTGTCCTAAGATGAACATGTCTGAAATTGAATTTTACAGCTGTGTGTTTAACTTAATTACAGCTCTGTGTGAAAGAAAAATGCTATTTTCAAGAGTCTCCTCACTCAAGCCTGTAATTTAACGACAACCTAAACTTTCTATGACCAGCTTTGCCTTGGGGACCTAATTTCAAAACTGCTGATGGCAGAAATATAACTGTTCCTACTTGGGCCCACTTGGTTATTTCTTGAAAATATGTTGCAGATTAGATGCCATTAACTTTGTTTTGGACAGCTAATGGATTTTAGTAAACAGTCTGATGACAGTATTGGCTGAAGAATATTTGACTCATGCTAAACCACCTGAAGTGGCCACCATAAATTTCCAGGAAAGTGGCCTTTGCTAGACAGAAGATGGCCATGGATTTTTGGAGGTGGTAGGAATGAGTGAGACGTCATATTTGTTTGTCAGACTTGTCCAGTGTTTGTCTCAAGCCCTCTAATGTCACTGACTCTGCATACAGGTGTGTGCTTTATCCCTAGAAAAGTCTAAACCCTGCTGTTTAGTGCTGTTGCTTTCAGCCAAAATGTGTCTGTGCCTAAATCTCACTCAACCTGTGACTCAAAGGCACGAATGTGGCGATAGGTGAAAGAAAACGCAATGCGCTGATCCAGTAGTGCCCCTTTAAGTGAGTGATAACGGCTAGCTTCCAACCTTTCTTTCATGGCTGCAGAAGCCTGAGGGTAATATGTGTGGTGTAGTTCTCCTCTGTGTGAGAACGCTTGTCTGTGCAAATCAATCAGCGTGACTAGGCTTTGCATTCCCTGTTTCACATCCTGAAAGCTAAGAAGACTCCGACTCATATCTCATGCCTCACCAGCTTTTGGAGAAAGTCGTCTTGAATAGCCTCTGAATCACTGTTGTGTTTTTTGTTGTATTGTGTTTTTTGCCAAGGGTGATAGTAGAATTTTAACTTCTATTTAGTTTGTTGTACTTTTTTGGCTGAATGTGCTTTAGGTGTTTTTTTTTTTTTTTTTTTTTTTAGTGGGGGGGAGTCGCAAGTTGCCCCAAGTTTATCCGAGCAGGGAATGTACAATTTTAAATGGAAGCAACAAAAAAGTGTGCACATATGAAATTATTTTTCTCCTAAAGGATATTTTCCTGTGCAGTGAGTCACTAAGCACAAGTTTAACTTTTTGCCTGTAATTCTGTTTGTTTGTTCATGTACTTTTAAAATAATTATATATCTTGTGTTAAATGTGCTGCTGGTCAAAGATTTATAGCCAATGATTAATGACCAGAAGAGCAACGCACACCTTGTCTGCAAAAATAAATTACAGTTAGAGCCTGTTCATTACCCATTAGGCAGTTATTATGTTCCATGTCATAAAAGTGTTGTTGGTACAGTATGATTCAGCACTGTTCAATTATGAGGTTTGCACTGCAGACATTTAGCTCCTCAGAAATGTGTGAGACCAAATGAACACGCTTCACGTGGAGTGGTGTCAGGGTTCAGATCAACCTCTGACATTTAGCTCAAGGCTTGGTATGTTTTAGTACAATCAGGAATAAAAAGCATAAACCAAACCTGATTCTTAGACCTACTTCAGCACTAAAAAGAAAAGCCCTCTGCTGGGAATGTTGTCCTGTCAGCAGGTCTGGCGTCAACCTGTGGGGAGCAGGTTCGGCTGTTTACAGATCACTTTGTACATTCTGCACTGTCCATGCTCCACATTATGGTGTTGGTCTGGATTTGGGCCTTAGTAGGAAAGAAATGGCAAATTTTTCTCGTGTTAAATAAGACAGTATGAATTATTAAGACTCCTTTTCAGTATCCACAGTTATAGCACTGTTCCTGGCATGCTCTTGGTGATTAGGAAACAGATGATGAAAGATATTTATGTTATATTGTAGTTGATCCATCAAGGTCACGTAACAGCATATTCTTTTTTGGTGTAGAGACAGCTATCCTTGCCTCAGAACAGGCTGCTACTTTTTCCACTTATCTTTCAGGAAAACTCTGCGTATATCGTGAGAAAACATGTTCGGCATTGGTGCTGGGCCTTATTTAGGCTGGAAGGAACATCACACTCTCACTGTTCAGTGCTTACTCAGAGCCTCAGAGGAACACCATCTGGCACATAAATAGAAGCTTTTATCCACAAGCCCCAAGACAATGATTGCCTCTTGTCACAGTGTGCATCGGAGAAGGAAATTTGCAGAACAAGCTCCCGGGAACAGGTTTACAGTGGCCGGAGTGCACTCAGGCTTCAATAGAGCTAGCCGTTCAGCCGTGCTCAAAGGATTGCCCTTTGTCCCCTGCCACTGAGTAGTAGAAAGCAGAGTGGGTGGATCCATTCATTTGATTTGTACTTTGATGGTCAACCTTGAACTCCTGGACCTCCTGATGAAGACTGCAATCTGATTTTCCATTGCATAAATGTCACTTGTCATTTGGAGACTTAGTATAAGATGGCTTCCTCCTAGTCCAAGTTGGGGGTGTATTGCTTAAAGAGCTTACAGGAAGGAATTATGATCTTAAACACTAGGGCCCAATTTCCCAGTTGAGGATAAAGCCTAGTCCTAGACTAGTATTGAGTTTGAATGGTAAATCTGCATTGGTTTTACAACTTACTGCAAGACTAGGCTTAATCCAGCCCTAGCTGCCAGTTTCCCAGACTATGATTAAGCCTAAGCTTAAACTAGCTTTGAGTTTCTTTGGAGAATCTCCATTGGTACTGCAGTTTAATCCAAGACTAGACTTAATCCATATTTAAGAAACTAGCCCTAGAAATTCTGGGTGTTCAGCGAACCACTGATCTTTTGATCGTTCTGAACAATTTTCAGAGCCTGTGGATCTCTATGTTTAATATGCTCAGTGATTGAGTCCTTGTCTTTCATTTGTAAGTAGTGTCCATTGTGTTTACTGCCTTTTTAATATGACAGGGATTATACACATGGCTTTTGATGGGAAAAGACCTCTGACCCACACTTTGAACAGGAAAAAAACGTCAAAGCCCTGATACATTGTTTCAGATAAACAAGTTGGTTAACACAGAAGTTGTAGCAAAGCAGAGCACAAGAATATCATAGTTGAACATCCCTCAGGCTTTCATCAGTATATTTTACTGGGAAGCCAAAATGCTTGCAAGATGTAAGTCTGTATCTTTTCACTTATGAGATTTTGGCAATTGTTATAATAATAAAGGTAGGAGCAGCAGTTATATTAACTTTGCGGTTAATCTGAGATTCACCTGTGGTCCAGCTGCGATTTGTTACACCAGTAGGCCTAGGTGCAGGCATGTTCTGTGGTTTGTTGCTCTTGTTTAGAAACTTCGTAGCAGGAATCCCTTATCCTGCACAAAACACAGCTGCAACTCAGCATCCACAGGCATCCCTCAGCGACAGAGGGATAGAAAGAGTGATCTAGGGAGACAGAGAAAAACGGTGAGATACTGAGTGAGAAAGGGGGAGGAAATTAGGGGGATAGAGTTTGTTTTAATAATGGCAGGGAACTGTATCAGATGACTCCTCTTAAAAGTTTTTTTTAATCGACCCATGAGGCACCCTGCTATCCTGCAGCTGAGCACAGAGAACGTCACACGGAGGGATTAATTTATACACAGAGAACACACGGACTTCTATTAAATTTAAAAAATCCTTTTCTCCTACAACACTGTCCTACTCACTTGGACTGAGCTTTCTTGATTTCTGCTAATATAGCTGTGTGTGAGAACTGACAGATTCTCTAATCAGTTTGGAAACAGGGAAAATAATAAAAAGTACTTGTCAGGTCCAAGACCAAAAGAAATAAAATAGGACTGCTGCCTGAGAAAGTTGAAAAGCAAGACGCATTGCTGCCAGTCAGTTTGTCCTTCTCTACAGTCAGCCTCAGTGATTTTCCACTGCAGCCCTTTGCACTTTCCACTGTTTATGAAGACTAAGAACACTGGTGTGGACTCATCGCAGGACTTCACCTATTTGTGTGAACCGGAATCAAAGTTCAGACCTAGTGCACTGCTTGAGTGCCTTTCAGTGCTTTATTGCTAAAAAGGTCAAGTAAGTTACCAAGATATATTGTCCTTGAGAGAAGAATGATTGTGTTGTCTTAAAGGTGTATTACCACTGAAAAGAGTAAATGTTGGGTAACAAAGGCCTTGACACTTTTCATTCAGATTCCCTGACATTATAGTTCACAAAATTACTAAATGATTTCTCACATCAATGTTGCTTTCTTTAAAAAATCCCTTGCGTTTTTTTACTCTTTAAAACCTTACGTATTAAGAGTTTCACTTTAACCTCCTTATTCTTTACTTTCAAACACATACAGTCTCCTCTCCATGTCATGAATGTGGAGGCAGAAAGTCAGATTTTGTGAAAGGACTTTTGTGCCTGTTTATGAGTCTCAGGTTAACACCCCTCCCCATTTTCTTTCCCTACATGAAGACGACCCTATATTATATTGGTATCAGCTTGCAACCAGGCTTTCACAAATAGTGCAGCTGCTTTACAATGATTTAAGTCACCATCCTTGTGTGTATCTGTCACAGACCAACACAAGGCAGCGAAACTGTGACTTCTGTGTTTACCAAAGTGCTGTTATCTTCAGATATATCATCCATTTTTGTTAACTTTAACTTTATGACATCATTGTACAGTGTGCTCCTTGAGATTCAGGGCTGTATGCTAACCTGATGCGTCCTGCATTTTACGTAGTTGCATGACCTTTGATAAAATGTTTGATAACCAGTTACAAGTGGAATTCACGTTCTGCATATTTAAAGTAAAAACTCACGGTGAAGTTTTTGTCTAAGTTTTGCAGCTGTCATAAGTCTGTCATTTGTCTGTAACTTTTAGGCATACTGTTTATTAAGTCAGATGTTGCTAATATGTGTGTTAGTGTGTTGGATAAACTCCAGACAATGAAGATGTTCAATTTTTCCTTTTCCCTTTCCTTTCTTTATTTCCCTTTTTTTTTGCATTATCCTGACTGAAATGCTTTCTCCAAATTTTCATTAATGCAGTATGTGATCATGTTGTTTTGCCAAAACAAAAGACATGCCCTGTTCATGCCTGTTCAGGTCTGAAGACAGATGTGGCTACTCAGCTCACTGATCTGAAGTTTTATGTGCTTTATGTTATCCTACCATCAAATTCCCACCACCTGTATGCTGTTTATTATCTCTAACCATAGCACACCAGTGGGAAGTTTTGTGCCCTGTAACCTTTCATTCCATTCCTGAATAACCCTGGAATGTATAGGATGTACATACGTTTTTTTTCTTCTTCTCTGGAACATTGTGTGCAGCATTTGTCTTCTTTAAGGTGATTCACCACTTTAATCAATATACCGACTGACCACCTCAACTGTTTATGAATGACCAGTTTGTAAATGTTTGAACACTTTTCTCCCAGCATGCAGCTTAATATTAATGTTTAAATAACTTTTTTTAGAACGTCTACGTAAGGTAGACTGTCCTCTGTGAAATTCCATTCCGTGGACCTGTGTACTTTTTTTAAATAGTGGAGGAGGTTCATGCGGGCAACTAAAATATTCATTATAAAGCTTGGAGGCATTTAATTACATGCATTAACTCACCTGTAGTCAGTTATGTTTCTAGATGAGGAGGAACTTTTTCTTGCCGGTCAGCAGGTTTCTCATATTGACATTCAAATAGTGGTGACAGGAACAGTTAATCTGTCATTTGCTTAAGTGTGAATGTACACAACCGCACTCTGACTACAGTCATCTGCCATCTGTTAAAAGTATTTTTTAACAGACTTGGCATCTTGGAATATAGAATTTATTTATTTTAAGCTTGTTAATTAACATTGTGTGAACAGTGCCCGCCCCCCCAATGGTGGCTACATTTATATGAGATGTAGCTGTTAATGTACATTGTAGCACAGTGCCTATCATGATTCAGTCATGCGGCTGAAACCAGGGTCCTTGAATAACGAGTGATACAGTGTTAAATGAGCGATGAATCATTTACGCTTCTGTTCATTCGTGCAACACGTGCCGTGCTGCCTTTCACCATTTTTTTACTTTAACCATGTGAGAACAGTTCCGGCTGAACGTGACTGATGTGGCAGCCCGTGTACAGACAGTGTACTATGTACCTCTCTCCTGCTCTGTCTACTTCAGTAATTCCAGCACCGGCTAATGTTAGATTAATGCACATGTATGCGCACATATCTGAACCTCTATGTTTTTCTCTCTCACAAGATCACTGTGTCGCCCTGTTACATAAAATGCTTTGCTTTGATATGTTGGTACACACCCTTTTGGTCTAGCGTATAGCCTCATTTTAATTCTCAGAAATGGAGATTTCTGTCTGTAATCTACCCATATTATCTCTCTGATTAAAATACCTCTCCCTATACACTTAGTCATCAGTGTCACTCAGAGGGAAATCAAGCCTTCTCCTGAGACCCAACACTTAATCATGTTGACTAAACATCTCTTTCTGCTTGTCCTTTAACTTTTTCTTGTATTTTACTTATCTTTGGTTATCATAGAAGCACAGCACGAGAGCTCGCTCTAAGACCCGCTGCTGCCCTTGTACATTTGTTTGACTAAAATGCAGAAGTTGACTTAATAGCACATAAATTAAACCAAAACCAAATTTCGCAAAATGTATTCAACAGTTTGTCAGAACTCTTGGAGGAAGTGTCTCAGCAAAGGCCATGTCGTTCCTTACTTGCATTTAGTTTCACCTTAAGGGAGATTTTCTTCCATTTTGTCTTTTCAAAGTGACACCTGTCTGCTTTCTTTTAATGGGTAGAATATATATAGCATTCAAGCTCCTTTTTTGCATATACAACAAAGGACTCGTTGTTGTGGCCAGCGGTGGCAGCAGGTATCCTTGGCAAGATGTAGTGTCCTTGGCACAAAGCACTTTAATCACCTCTTAAACCCCTTCCTAAAAAGCCCCCACACACTGCATACTCATTTTCACTGTGACCTGGTTAAAACGCTAGGCAGACCAGGGCACTGTTTGGCACTTGATTCAAACAGCTGTATTCTTTCCAGCCTTTGAACAATTAACAATTAAAAGAGTGATGGGAGAGGAATAAAAACAAAAAAAAATGGGAACAAACAGGCATTGTGTGGAGCGGCTAGCAGAACCGGGCTGGACTGGCCTGTGAATAAAGCGGTTATAAAAGATCTAAATCAGTGCTGGGTGCCACTTTCTACTTTCCCTCACACTTCGCCTCCGTTTCCCCATAATGCTGAAGAAAAAGAAGGATGGAGATAATGACGAGCCCTCCTTAAAAAAGGTAAGGGACCATGAAACTCGGCTTTGATTGACGGAGAATTACTGAATTTAATCCAACATTGCCCAGCGGTATTGGGGTCACTGCATGAGTCTCGGTTCCTCTCAAGATTTTACCCTCATGCCATCAGAAAGAGTTTGTCCATTCCGCTGTTGTCTAAGAGTTGCTCTCATCATACACTATGTTGCAGAGAGATTGAGTCTGTCTCTTCCAGCAGAACTGATTTCTATCAAGCCCGATTTGTTAGCGCTCTCCACATGCTATGGCATGGTGGAAGACAGCCTATACTGACTGGTGACTGGCTGGGTTTGAGCTTGTAGAGGCCATTATTTTTGTATAAATGTTAACTGCAACTGTATTTGTATGCATTTAGATTAGGTGTGTCTCTTGTCTGGCTTATGTGAATTGATGACTGCACATATACATGTCTCTTTTGTTCTTTGTTAGGGTTGATATTGGGAAATTCCCATACCAAAATCTCTCAACAAATTCCCTAATAGTCTGCTAGCCTCTCTCTCTCTCTCTCTTTCTTTTCCTGCCATTATTGTCTCCCAGTTGACACAGAACTTCTCACAATTAAATAGCAAGTAAAACACTGCTCATCGTTATCACTGGTCCACTGTTATCAGTATGTGTTGGGTTAACCTCTGTTCACACCAGCCTGTGATGAGATGACCGTGAATGTTATCTTGACGTAAACATCAAAGATGCATGAAAAGTTACAAGTCTTTCGTCATGTCTTGAGAGATCAACATCTAGAAAGTCGCTGTCACTCTAATTTGGTGTTGATTGATTAAGTTAGCAAGGAAAACCACCACCATTTTGTTGTTCAACTGGAATACACTAAGCTTAAAATTTGACAGCCAAAAGAGGTTTAATTTTGTTGAAACCACCTTGTAATCACCCAGCAAATCTACTTTGCAAAGTTTTACATCATATCTGATGATACAAATGCAGCAAAGATCTGAGAGCAATATAATATAAAATCAGTCAGATGGTATTTCTGATATTATTTGTTCTAGTAGAGGTTTGTAGTGTTAAAGAACACCAACTATGCCAATTTTGTAATGGGCCTCTGACAATAAAGCATTTTTTTCGTGCTCTGCCCTGAGAACCAAAAGACAGCGTTTCTACAGGGAAAGTACTGCAGTTGATGTTTTTTTTTTAAAGTCCCACTGTTGAAAATTTTCGAAGTTTTAACTAGTATTGATGTTAAAAAACTTATTTAGATTATTTTGTTGTTCATTTTCTATAATCCCTGTTTTTAATTTTGTTTTATCGTACCTGCCTTGGCCATAAAATAGCCAGTTAGTTAGTTGCTAATATGGCATTAAAACTAAGCAAACAGAACATTGTAGTTTTCTAATGTCACATCTTTAATAAACTTTATTTATGTAGAATACACATTAAAACATAAAATGAACATTAGTTTAATCTTATGGAGTAATATGTTTAAGATATATTTAGTATGATGTAGCTAGTTTAAATTGACTTAAGCATTGTTAGCCTTTGTATGCATATGAGCCAGAGATGTACGTTTGGTGCGTGTCACAGCTTTCATTAAAGATGTGACTTCATGCATGCTTTTCCTTCATCTCTCTATACCTGTCTGTCCCACTCGTCCACAGCCAGTTTATAGTATATTTTAATAGTGGGGTGAACTTTTAATAAGGGTTGAACTTCATGACCCCTTCAGTAGTTGCGCCAGTGAATCAATAATGTCTCACAAGAGCCGGTAGTGTGATCTATAGCCATATTCAACCCAGAGTCACTACTTGTATTTGTGTGTATCACAAAGTGTTGCTTTACCATAGTCCCCTTGATTCCTCTGAGCCCATTTAGTACACAGAGTAAAAGAGCTCCACAGTAAAGCTTGCTGCTCTGTAAAACATTGATAAGGAGAGGTCAGAATCAAGCTCAGAGTTTGTGGCCTGTCTTTTCCCATATGACTTAAGGCTCTCTTCCTCTGTTTAATCTAGGCTATTGCGTTACCAAAACCTTCTCACTCACTGAGTCGAAACCACCACACACAAAAGGCCTTTCGTGATGCAAGATCCTTTGCCTATGTAGCTATGAGACTGAGAGACTATGTCTCTGAGTCATGGCTGTGTCCTCACTGCGTCGCACAATGTGTGGGCTGCAACTTCACTCAGACTTTTATTCTCTTGTTGACCCTGGGCTGTGCCTGTTGAATCTACTAGTTCCCACTCCTGATTTTAATGGGGAACAAAACTTGTTTTTTAGCCAAATGACCAGCTGTTTGGCTTTTCCAGACTTGCTGTGATGGAAATATAGTGGATTTTTAGTTATACGGATGTGGTGATTGGGGTAGTTGTAGAGTAATGAGCTACTTACCGAGAGGTGCTTGGTTCGACACTGCTTGTATCGACCCTTCAACAGAACAAAATTAAGAAGTACAATCCATGTGTAAATCTTTTTATGCCGAGACAAGTTAAAATTTAATCCTAAAACAATACCTCTAAACAAAACTATCAAAAGTAAGTCACAAACAAATGGAAACAAACTTAAATTATAAATTGAATTAATTAATCATTTATTAATTCACATTTCATAGTAATTTGACTGAATATATAGGCCATTTGTTACTGATTCCTGATCCCTATTAAAATGTATATATAGAATAAAAATACGAAACTGCTTTTTGGAGCTTGTCTCCAGGCTTCCAGGATGTTGTGTTGGATGCAACGATACAACACAATGTGAGAACAGAATAGACAGGTTTGCATGGATAAGATTATCTACTCTATATTTTACAAGGTCCAGCCTGAAATACATCCACCATGTATGTTGTTGAGTTTTAAAAGTCATTACCTATTAACCATTACCTATGATAAACCGAGCTTATTTACAGACACTATTTGAGATATGGTTGTTGTGACGTGACCTTATGTAATAGTGTGGCTTTAAAATCTCTTGATGGTACAAGGGATTTGAGAGCTGCTGTTCATTCGTATAATGCCATCAGCAGAGGCCGGCTGTGCTGTAGCGTAATCCCATCTCCCAACTCTGACAGCAGCCTCTTCACAACAGCTGCCACACCATGAAAAGCATCTTCAGTTTATCAACACTTCTGCTGGCACTTGCTACCCATCTTTCAGTGGCTGCTACTGGGCTTCAGTCCTCGCACTTCTGTAGAGTTTACTATGCATTTGCAGGAATTTTCCTGTGCAGTCTTTAAGACCTACTTCAGGAACCTGGGTTAAAACAGCACATCATGTCAGTCTTATTGAAGTAACATTAGATCTGTGTGGCAGTAACTATGATCTTGACATTTCCACAGCCCTGGTTAGAAACCCTCTCAGCATGTTTGGGTAGAGTGTCCTTTGGCCCTCTGACAGTAAATTACATGTGTTACAGTCCAGATGTGATTTTGTGCATGTAATCCTGCACTTAATCTTGAGCCTGTTTTGTGTTTTGAAGTACACATTGGCTTTTTTGGCATTCCAGTAACCTGTGTGTTGTCTGTTCATCTTACAGATCCAGTTTGCAGACCAGAAGCAAGAGTTCAACAAGCGTCCCACCAAGATAGGTCGTCGCTCTCTGTCCCGCTCCATATCCCAGTCCTCTACTGACAGCTACAGCTCAGGTGTGAAAGACAAACACACAGACACACATACTGTGTACAGTAACTCTATTCTTTCTGTCATTCCTTCTCCCTCCTGTGCTGTTTCTTATGCGGACAGAGTAGATGGCGGTTCTTTTTCTCGTCTCTTACTGGGACTGTTGATATTTCACTGCCTGCCAGTAGTCTCAGGTGATCAGGTTTGTCATAGGAGTTCCAGCTTCTGTGTCTATGAGACCCCCTTGCTGGCCTCTTAAGCGGATTAGACCCACATTCGCAGAGCAGAACAGGTTTTTAGGAAAGAAGATCCTTCCATTCGTGCACAGCACAGTGGGCCTGTTGAGAGCACACACAATCATAAAAACCTTAAGTGTGAGAATTTGTTCTTCCTTCCCCAGCTGCCTCTTACACTGACAGCTCAGACGATGAGACTTCTCCTCGTGACAAACAGCAGAAGAATTCCAAGGGCAATGGAGACTTTTGCATCAAAAACATCAAACAAGCTGACTTTGGGCGCAGAGAGATTGAGATCGCAGAGCAAGGTAGGCAAAAAAAAAGTTCTAGCGTGTGTTTGCGGCACTCGTTCTAGATTGTTTTGTGGGATGCTTATGGACTGTTATTATGAATATTATAACATTTACATTTATAGTCTTTGTCAGACTCTTATCCAGAGCAACTTGTATTGCATTGCATTTACAAGCAGTGTCGCTTTGCTGCAACTTGGGGTTAAGAGTTTTAGTCCAGGACCCAGTGGTGGAAGTACAACTGTAATATATATTGAAAATATATAATAAAAGTAATAGCTATATAATATCTGGTGTTGTGTATGTTTGGGAAAGACATGTAGTTGGAGGATCAGACTAATTAGTATACTGAAATGACCTGTGATTACTGGGACATTCTTTGCGCATACAGAGAAAGGCTTGTTTTATAAGAAGTAATGTACACAATTGCAGGCATGCTACAGATACCAGTACATACTAAATTTCACCTTAAGCATTTTAAAAGAAACGTGATAAGTTTGTTGTTGAAGCCAGCTCATGATTAAATCATTTTTATTCTGTGATTTTCAATTGAGCATATCGTGCAGCCCTACTGCTGAGGAGCCCATATGTTCACAGTGTACTGATGTACAGCAGGGTGCTGCTTGCCTCATCATTAATAACCATTCAGCCAAATGCTGAACACACACACACACAATCTCTCTCTCACTCTTAGAGATACTGTGCTGTTCTACGTGTATAGCTGCTTTTTCCAGTGCTATCAAGTGTTTCTCTGAAAGTCTGGTGTGAAAAATATTTGATCAGAGTGCATGCCCAGAGGAATAATGGCAGTCTGACCAGGTCAGCTGGGCCTCCTTAATGAGATCTGTGAAGAAAACATCCTGTTTCTGGAATGATGTCTCCTGTTCCTTGTAGTCAAAAAGAACACTGTTTGATATGTTATCTTGGTGATGTTGATCAACATCACTTTCAAGGTCGTGTGTGTGTGTATGTGTTTCAGAGATGCCTGCTCTCATGGCTCTGAGGAAGAGAGCTCAGGGAGAGAAGCCCCTGGCTGGAGCTAAAGTGGTTGGCTGCACTCACATCACAGCCCAAACAGCTGTAAGTAGCTTGTGCCACTCATTAATTTCTTCATTGAATAAACTTTTTGTAGGCCGTTATCCAAAGAGACTTGGATTTCTTAATTACAAGGAGACAAGTGCACCATCGACGCCCTAGAGCTGACATTTCAAGCAATCAAATAAGTGGATAATAATAGGTTTTGCCAGTGTTTCCCAAAGTAGGGGATGCAGAACTGTAGCGTGAGGGGTGGCAAGGCAAGTTAACTGACATTGAACTAGGAGTGGCAGTTCTGTAGCTGCAACTCCGCTTTGACAGGTTTCAGTATTTCAGTCAGTGAACTGGTTAAGGTTTAGGCCTGGAAATGTGAACACACTCATACCAATCATAGGACTGAGTTTCCCAGTTTAACACTGGAACAAGAGAAAGGAGTCAGTTTGCATATTTTACAAGGCAACCATCTTTATCATGCGTCTTTATGATATCCGCATGTTTTTGAATGATGGTGTATTTGTTTTTGTGCAGGTGCTGATGGAGACTCTGTCTGCTTTGGGGGCCCAGTGTAGGTGGGCTGCCTGTAACATCTATTCCACTCAGAATGAGGTAGCAGCTGCCCTGGCAGAGGGAGGTATGGGGTTTCTCCTTTTTTCCTCCTCCCAGTTCTCATTCCCTCTATTTCCCACTCTGTCTTACTCTGTGACTTCCTCTTCTGCCAGGATTCTCTGTGTTTGCTTGGAAGGGAGAGTCTGAGGATGACTTCTGGTGGTGCATTGATCGCTGTGTCAACGTGGAGGGCTGGCAGCCCAACATGGTGAGAGAACTGATGTGGGGACTGATCTTGCCTTGTTTTGTATTTGACTCATTATGAATGCACATAACCAGTCTCCGTTCCTCAGATTCTGGATGATGGGGGAGACCTGACCCACTGGATATACAAGAAATACCCCAACATGTTCAAGAAGATTAAAGGCATTGTGGAGGAGAGTGTGACTGGAGTTCACAGGTAAGTTTTGAGCTAATCGCCTGTAGTCTGTTCTGCCATCGGTTCTGGTCCCGATGGCACATTAATGTGTCTTTTACTGAAAGCAGCACAATTTTGTAGTTTGAAAGTTTGAAAGTAGTTTTCAGTTTCTTTATCCACAATTCTGCTTTAAGAGATTTAACCTTGCATAAGAATGGTGCTGACCTTGTAGCTTGGAAGTGTGGCTCCATCTAGTGACAGTAAGTTGCAATAGCTGTATGTGATCATGCCTGGTTATTTAGGTGGCCATGGATTACTTCTTGAGTATGGGTGACATGTCGTGTGAAGTTTCGACTTCAAGTGATCATCTTTCGCGCATCACACAAATAATTTCCTTAGTGTCTTTGGTTAAGTTTACTTTAAGCATATACAAACAGATTTAAAAATGATCTTTCTATGAAAAGTCAAGACTCGAGCAATTTTGATTACGTTTAAAGACCCAGTAAAGTGAAAACAATCCTTGGTTTGGTAACGTGAAAAGTGTCAGAAAACTGTCTGAAAAGATGCAGAAAACCTCAGAAATCAGTTTTATGATGTTGTGGAGTTATGCAGTTTAACAGTTTTTCACAGCTTTTCACGGTAGGTCTAAGTAGGGGGGGACTAAAACGCAGTCTGCTTAAGTGGAGTGGTTATGTTTAGCATAGCCCTGCCCAGATCTACTGCTCTGATCCTGCACACCTGCATAGCGTCAGTAGGCTATCTGCTAGTCTGGTAAAATGGTAAAATGTATTTCTGTTAATAACAATTATGCTCAGTCAAACAAACAAGAAGGGGAAAAAAGTAGCACTCCATTGACTGGGAGGAACGTGGGAGTTGAGGGTTATCCTCTGAATCTTGAAATGCAGATTCATCAGGTTCAAACATATATGGCTGTAGAGTGAATCTGGCTGGAGAATCCATTTTTATGCATGTGTTATACACATAGTAGTGTGCAGTGCTTCAGTGCTTTGAGCCGACATGCCTAAAGCATCCGAGCATAGAAAGTACCGCTTGTATTTTAACCACTTTGAGACTTAATTTTACCTATGTAGCAACGTTCATATTCGCTCAGAATTGACAGGGTGATTAGTGACAACTGTTTCTTTGGTATGAGGAACTTAAGAGACAATATTATTTTGACTTTACTTGGTTTTTAATTTGATTAAACTGTTTATTGGTAAAACTTATTCAACAACTAAAAAGTATTTGGTAGTAGAGAATACAGTGTGTTATGTGATGTTCCACTATATACCTGCACTGTGTTTAGCTGTATATGGCTTTCAGACTGACAAACACCTTTTGACCGTCATTTCTGCAGACGCGGCATAGTAGGAGAAATAGCTAAACACTCAAATCAAATTTTTAGTTTCTCGATCCTGTTAGCTGAATTACCTAATTGTGTTCCAACATGGAGTACACTGTTCATATTCTCAAAAATTTGAGGATTAGATGCTTGGATTTGCAAGGGACATATTACCAATTTTTAAAACCAGGCTAAAATTGGCCACCAAGATTAATATGATGTCATGGGATTACGGTACGTTTGTAAAAGGTTAATTAGGATGTTTATTCCTTGTAGTGTTTTGCTGTATGGAGCCATCATAAAAACTCACTTTTTCTTCTTTTTATGGGTAGGCTGTACCAACTGTCCAAGGCTGGAAAACTGTGTGTGCCAGCCATGAACGTCAATGATTCTGTCACCAAGCAGAAGTTTGATAACCTTTACTGCTGCAGGGAGTCTATTCTGGATGGGTAGGTCATTATGAAAGTGGAAGTTTTTTTGAGAAAGAGCGCTGTTCTTCAACCAAATTGTGGTGTTATTATATTTCAGTCTCAGCATGTTGATAGTTCAGGTCTAATCTCAGCTGCAGTAGATTATTTCAGATTTATTATTCTATTATATCTAGGTTGAAGAGGACCACTGATGTGATGTTTGGAGGGAAACAGGTGGTGGTGTGTGGCTATGGAGAGGTAAGAATGTGGCCTTTTCACACACAGTCCTATCAAACACAGAAAACTTCATTTGTTTTCACGAGTTTGCAGTTCTGCTTAAATCCTAGAGACTGCCACTAGAGGGCATCATGCATTAACAAGAGTCACACATTTTTTTTAGATCAAGTTACTGTATTTGTGAGTGCTTTCCTACTAATCTTCCACATGGGACCATTCACTGAACATAAAATGATTGTTGTGCTGTGTCTCAAATTGTGCAGGTTGGAAAGGGCTGCTGTGCTGCTCTGAAAGCAATGGGTTCCATTGTCTACGTCACTGAGATCGATCCCATCTGTGCCCTGCAGGCCTGGTAAGCTTTCAGTCCGGATGGATTTAATGCAAAGCTACACACTTTAGAGGAGTCTTTTACATTATAGCCACACAGACACCGATCATTTGCTTTACTAGTCCCTGAGACTGATGTCACTCCGGCTCTGAGTTTACATGTGTTCAAGTCCAGTAGGTTTTTATTGTCATTTCACCCATATACATTGTACACGGTTAAACGAAACAACGTTTTGCTAGGGTCAGTTGGTGCAACACATTCATTTCACTCACATGTAGAGATCTGCATTACAAACGGAAGTAAACAGAACATATAGACAGGACAAGACAGATTTGTTACAAATCTCTGAATTGCTATTAACTATGTTCCAACGAGGTAGATAAAGCAGCTGCATTATGTTGTAATGTTCAACAGTCTGATTGCTTGGAGAAAGAAGCTATTCCTCATTCTGGAGGTGCGGGCAGTTATACTGCGATACCTTCTGCCTGACTGTAATAGGGACAAGAGTGTATGCGAGGGGTCTGTTTTATCTTCAACAATGTTTGTAGCTTTGCGCCGACAGCGTAAGTTGTAAATGTCAGCTGTCCTCACAATCCGCTGCAGAACTTTTCGGTCAGCAGCAGTGCAGGTGCCAAACCGTGCTGTGATTATGCTGCTAAGGATACTCTCAATGGTCCCCACATAGAATGTTGTTAGAATGGGGGAGTGGAGGTGGGCCTTTCTCGCGGAGACCATGCGAGGTTGTCTGTGATGTAAATGCCCAGGAACTATGTTAGTGTAAATCTCCTGAGAGCTGAGCCCTTATGCTTCTTTTCACAGCATGGACGGCTTCAGACTGGTCAAGCTAAATGAAGTCATCAGACAGGTGGACATTGTCATCACCTGCACAGGTTTGTTTTCTTAACACTATGCCTTACTGTTATGTGATATTGTTTCAGCATTGCCATCACAATAGTCACACCACTAGTTTGAGAAATTGTCAAGAAAGAAAAGCAAGTCAAACATGCTTTAAGTGGAACAAAAAAATTACAAGTGATTTTTTTTCTGCAATAATTTTGTTTTATTTTAGGATCCTTAACGTAAAGAAAAAAGTTAAAGAAAAAAAGTTAGCTCTCAAAACATTTTAGAGTAGAAAATATTTTTCACATGTATTTCCTACTCAAAAGCACTCAATGACGGAATCGATCTACCATGATTTTTTATTTTAAATTGAGTTATTGGTTCCATTTCTTTTAAAATGCTGTATTTTCTATACTGCAATATTTATATTCCCAAAAATAATACAATGTCAATTCTCCCCTATTATCATGCAGCCTTATTACTGACCACACAGTGTTAGAATTTCTCTGTGTCTCTGCCTTGGAGGTGGAATCGTTTCTGCATGCTGACTCTTACTATTGTCAGTTTAGACTCAAGTTTTAGATTGCCCTCATCCAGTAATTACCGCTGAGACTTCTACACTCTGTGGTAAGCACTCTGCAGTCAGTCTTGCACTTTCATTTAAAGCAGTGGGGAAATGCAGGTTGGGCTACAAGCGTATCATCTACTAACCAAGTATTTAAAAGACTCTTCTCTACACAGAAACCGTATTTAAGCTCACCCGATGCTAATGTGACTGACAGTGACACATGCTTTCTTAGGCACTTGTTAACTTGTGCAAATAGTCCCTTTTAGCCTTTAATTGTCATTGGGTCCTACATTTTCAAATATGTTCAGTGGATTTTTCACCCCTGGTTTGAAGGAGAAGAAACACCAGCCCAGACTGAGACTAGATTTACATTTTTGTCCATTATAATATGGAAATCTTCCAAATGCTTTTCTTTGTTTCTAAAGTTTTACAAACTAATCTGTTGAAATGTTTGACTACTTATTGCGGAGTTGAAATATTGTTGTGACGACCATATTTTCTATTTAATGGTCTGTATAAACATTGTTGGTCCCTTTGTGAGTGTCCCTGGTTTTGAATTGCATTCTTCAGTCTACATTAGGAATTTACTGTAAATTGTAATCCAGACTTTGACGTGTTCCCAATATTTTGTATTGCAGCAACCTATCCTATAACATCCGATACTATCCTATACAGTACTATTTTGTCTCATGTACTGTATGTCCGTTGCTGATTACCGTATTCAGTGTCTACTGCCATGATCATGTCTGTTTGACTTGCTTCAGACCGGGAGACCCAGCAATGATAAATTTACTTTTGCTTTCCTCAGTTAAACTAGAATTTCCAGCCAGTGCTGTTTCATTACTCTCTTTGCATTTATTACTGTTCATGCATAGAAGGAATAAAAATGATCACCTTTTTCATTCTAATGTTTTCCAGTGCTTTTAACACTAAATGCCAGAAATAACTCTGCCTGCTCTTATACTGTGTTGATCTCACATCAGGGCTTTCCTCAACCACCCTGAGCAAAGTTAGAAGATGACTCACCCATGTTCTTATTTTGGTCCTCTGTTTCTCTAAGGTAATAAGAATGTGGTAGTAAGGGAGAACCTGGACCGCATGAAGAACGGCTGCATCGTCTGCAACATGGGCCATTCTAACACAGAGATTGATGTGGTGGGTAAACATTATAGAGGAAAGGTACTGCAGTACATGTATGTACAATGTGTGTATAGACACTATTATTGTTTTGGCATTATTGCAGGCCAGTCTGCGCACCCCGGAGTTGACCTGGGAGCGTGTGAGGTCACAGGTGGACCATGTGATCTGGCCTGATGGGAAGAGAATAGTGCTGCTGGCAGAGGTGACTGAATAAATGGCTAATACAAGTTTTTTAAGGACTACATTTATATTGAGAACATGTTGTTTAAGAGCTG
Organism: Distichodus sexfasciatus; assembly: GCA_032718565.1. Classification (NCBI taxonomy): domain Eukaryota; kingdom Metazoa; phylum Chordata; class Actinopteri; order Characiformes; family Distichodontidae; genus Distichodus; species Distichodus sexfasciatus. Next base: position 9,074,796 of record JAVGVS010000002.1, on the reverse strand, counting down.
CTGTAGTTTGTCTTAAAGTTTGTAATGATGGAAAATGTCCATTAGAGGGCAGCAGTGATCACAGGTTTGAATAATACTGATTGTATGTCTGTGTGTAGGGTCGTCTCCTGAACCTGAGCTGCTCCACTGTACCCACATTTGTCCTGTCCATTACAGCCACAACCCAGGTGAGAGAAAAGGATGTCATCATTTTTGTTGTGTGGGTGTGTTTGTCAGCCCACTCTTGGAATTATGATCAAGGATTTAAGATTCTTTATTTGTCACATAGAAATTATATGTGAAATGATGTGAACAAGTAAAGCAAATGGATTCAATTAAAGAGGAAAAAAAGGAAAATCTAAAGAGTGAAAAATGTACATAAAATATTTTCCCAGAAAATATATTCTACAAAAAATGAACCTAACAATTCTAAATAAATTTCTGCTCTTCTCTCCCCAGGCTCTGGCCCTGATAGAGCTGTACAATGCTCCAGAGGGACGCTACAAACAGGACGTCTACCTGCTGCCTAAGAAGATGGGTAAGACACAAGCAGAGTCTATTTGTGCAAGCATGTGAGGATAATTATTGCACATACAGAGAATGTTACTTAGATCTGGCGGTTCTTTTTGAGGTGTTGGGTGTGGATGTGCCTGCTTTACTCTGCCTAATCACTTGGTGAAAGCAGGGTTTTTATCACAGTTTGTCAGCGACAAACGGCTCGATGATGAAAGATTCAGCATGTCTGCAGTCTGCAGCTGAGAGTTTAGCCATGCGAGGGAGGGAGGGAGGGAGAGAGAGAGAGAGGGGAGGATAGAGAAATGGGGAAGAATATAGGTCAGCCTGTCATAGTCTGCTGCTAACAGCTCACTGCACCATTCCCACTCTCCTCCTCCCCTATTTCCCTTATTGCCTCCCTCTTTCCCTTCTTCCTCATATGTACATGTGTCTGTCCTCTCAGTTCTCCTTCTCCCACTCTCTCGTCGACCTGCTGTACCTCAGCATTGCTTCCATAAACAGTTGAATGAAAGAGCATTTCTGTAGCTGCATTTGAACGCATTATGATAAAGCTACTTCATTTCCGGGAGATGGAGAACTTCTGGGAAGCTAATTACAGTCTGCAAACGCTGGAAATTATGCGTTCGTCAGACTCCCGCTGACTGATTGAAGCTGAGCAGCTTTTTTTTGTATCTGCCTTTCTTTCATTAGTCATTATAATTAGGCTTGGCACTGGCTGGTTTTGCCCAGGTTTTGGAAGCGTTTTCAGGGACTGAATGTACCATTTAATATTAAATCCTACCCCAACATTGCTGCAAGACGCCTTTTGAGCCCTGCATCATTTAGACACCACCTCTCTGTTGATGCATTTTTTCCTGCATAGACGAGTATGTGGCCAGCCTCCACCTGCCCACTTTTGATGCCCATCTCACTGAACTGACCGATGAACAGGCCAAGTACCTCGGCCTGAACAAGAACGGACCTTTCAAGCCAAATTACTACAGGCAGGTGGCTCTCACTGTGCTCTATACTCTAGCAAGTGCCATTTTCAGGGCTCAACTGTGAACCTACATCATTCTCTTTTGCAGGTACTAAACCACCTTGTGAGTGGGAAAATGAAGACTAGGGAAGCTAGCAAGACACATCAATCTGTACAGAGCAAGTCGAGAAGGGATGCTGAAGTTCAGCCTCTTTTTCCGATGGAGGAGAGGAGGCTCTGTGTTGATTGGCTGGAGTCAGGGGCGGGGCTACCAATGGCTGTGGCAGTGTTTATTTATTTTTCTGCTAGAATAACGTAACTCTAATCCTTTTACAATCTGCTGCTACTGCTGCTAGTGGCCCATCCTAGCATCGTCTTTATGGCAATTTCAGCATTTCATCCTCTCTTAGCTTCATATGTCAATCATATGTAATCCATTTAGAGATCTATTGTTTAACGATGACTAAACTCATGTTAAAAAATATAAAAAAAACCAAACAAAAAAAACTAAACAAAATGTTAATTTTCTGACCTTGCTGATTTTTGTGAAGGACAGTTAATTTGTCCTGTTCTCTTTGTTTTCTACTTTGGTGATTTATTATTTTTCTTTCTGTAAAATGGTGGGTTGGGACAATATGACGGTTGGGGGTCCGAATCATATCTTTTCTCCCCTTTTATTGCTTTGTTCAGATGTGTTTTTAGTTTATTTTTAAAACTTGTATTGATTTTTACTAAAAGATTTTAGTATTTTGGTCTTTTGGTTCTGAATAAAATAGGTAAGTTAAAATTGAACTGGATGCTGATGTGGGGGCAGGGCCTCTTTTCCCAGCTGTCACTCAAACTGGAAGCAAATGTATTTGTTCATCCAAAAGCACCACCATCTCAATATGTCTCCCAAACATGAGTGGACTGTTTTGTGTTGCAATGAAGCCAGTATTGATGTTTTAAAAAAAAATGTTCCCTCTATGATCATGTCACAGATTTTTCAGTCTTGATCACATTACTGTAGATGCTTACAGACTGTATAAGCAACCACAGGGGTGTATATTTAGATATTTATACGAAATAGATTTTTCTATCCTCTGCGTCCCATATTTGTTCCCATGAAATCATCATTTATGTCACTATAAAGATAAGCAATTAAATGTTCTATGATATTCTAGTGTAATATTAAATGTACTTAAACCTTCATTTTATATACTGTGAAGTAGAGACTATTTCAATGAGATACCAAATGTACAGTCAAACCGGTACCAGGTTTCTTAGCCAGGTCCTCTGCTGATTTGAGCAGCAATAGAGAAACAACTTTGGGTGCATTATTTCACGGTCAGGAGAGATGAGCAGAATGAACCTGTTTGGCTTTACTGCTTGCAGGACTGTAATGTGTGAAGCTGCTTTGTGACTGGCTTATTCAAATGTAATAAAATCGGGACCTTTATTTTAATACACTTCTGAAAAGATCTTTATGGTAGATGACTACATCCTTCTTTGGCACTCTTGTGTCTCACTCCTAAAGGGAATGGAAAACTCTTGCCAGTTATCTTTACTGCCATGTCCACACTTCTTCATTTGGGGGTGAAAAGATACTGCCAAAATGACTAATGAAGGATGCCTAGCATGGGCTGCCTGTGGATTATTCAATTTTTGGAGGCCGTCTCTCTTTTGAGCCTTAGTTTTACGGTGATTTAACATATCCCACATCCCATGTGTACAGATTTAAATGCATTCAGATTTGCAGCTTTCCACTGTAAAACAGTGTTAAGCAGGTCCTTGGCCTCAAGAATCCACTTCAGTTATACCTGTATTTTACCACTGTGCAAGCAACCTCCCTCCCACCAAATTAGCCATGTCATATTCAGGATTTTCCCCCTCAAATCCTTAAGCAATTGCTGCTATAATTTAGTGTTGATACCCTTGTGGTAAACTCTGTGTGACTTTATGGTAGAGTCCTGACCTATTTTTCTGAACTTATTCTATCATTGTTAGTCTGTCAGTCTTTTCGTCTGTCTACCTTGTGATAGTTGTCACGTTAGAGCAGAGCTAGATGTGTATTACACACACAGTCTTGATTTCTTTTTCCCTTTCCTTATCGTCTCTGTGCAGGGTGTATGAACATTTTCCTGTGTGTTTACGGGTTTCCTAGAGGGCCAGAACTTTGTTGCTGTGTTGCATTCGACTCAGGATCCAGGCTTGTGTGTGTGTGTGTGTGTGTGTGCGTGTGCGTGCGTGTGTGTGCGCTTGTGTGTGCTTGTGTTTGAGGTCGACATGATCAGGGGTCCCAGAGCAACACAGGCAATCGGGTCAACACCAGCATCATATATGGAGAAAGAGCTTAATAGGAGCTAAATCAGATTCACTCCTGTATTTATTGTATTCAGAACAAAAATAAGAAAATCTTTAATGTCAAGTTGTCAAAACAATGTTTGAATATTGCAAGTGATCTTGGTAGATAAGCAATAATCAATATGTAACCATAAAGATGAAATAAAAGTTATAAAAATGTATTGGGGGTAATTGTTTCAGGTGGTGCCAAATAAGGTTATTTACATATAGAAAACTTTCATACAAGGTCATGATGTATGGAAGACTGACCTTAGCGTAAAATTTAGAATTGCCCTCTTTATACTTATGACATGTTTGTGTTTGTCAGTCCATATGATGGAGCCCATATTTACAGGTATCAATAATTCACATCACAGATTAAAAGGTTGTTTTCTAGTGTCCAAGGTTCCAAACAGAGAAGCTGTTCATCACTACTGTGACAAATTTAAACTACATTAAGACACCTTGCAAATATCTATTGTTGCTGTTGTATTGAGACACTAATGAATAAATAATTTGTTGTGGTTTATGTTAGGTTACTACCAGGTTCCTTTTGCAGCACAACTGAAAACACTGATAACATTCTTCAAGAACCCTCTTGTTATTTAGCATAATGTGTCAAAATTGATGCTTAGATACCTTTACTCATTCAATGTTTTTAAAACAAAGATCTCAGATTTGGAGAAGCTATTGGAAACACTCCTGCACAAAGTGTGGGGCAGATGCGGTTGATATTTAAAGGTGTATTGTAAGTGGTAGATTAGCTCGATTTAACCCCTGCTAAGCTCCCTACTCCATCCCATGCCAAGTCTGATTGCATATTCCTGGCAGTAAAAGTAGTAGATAAGGGTTATAATTGGAGTGTGCGCTAACTGTGCTCACTCGGCAGACACATGGCATCCGGGGGTGTGACCAGGGACAAGAGCAGCTGTTGTTGACACTCACACACTTTCAGGAACCCTCATACTGCACAAATATAAAGCTTCAGGCTAGCTGTGTATGCCCCCATGCATAGAGTCAGTGGCTTTCATTTTCTTCCATTCTGGTCAACAGGTCATGGTTCAGCTGGAGTGATCGTGCCTCCTTTCCTTAAAATATTTTCTGTGTAATGTCCAGTCAGTCTAGACACACTCAACTCATGCATTTTTCATGCTTCTTTATGCTCCAATTTTTGAGTGTGGAGTAAAACGGGACACGCTCCCTGACCGTACTGGTGGTAATGGATCTTATTTTTATTGTTTGACACGTCGGAAACACTTCGCCCTCTGGCATATGCAGGAGTTGGCCAATTAAATGCCAAAAATAGGGGATGCAGGCCCTTTGAGGTGCTTAGTGGTGAATCTGAACAAGAGATCGTTTGAAGCATGCTAGAATTTCTCGTGCACACTTGCAAGTGATAATTAAGCAGTTTATATCCAACTTAACATCTTTCTCACAAAGTTGGCCCCAAGACCCTCACAGTCCAGATTCAAAGCTACAGGTACTACTAAAACTGCACTCAGAAGAACTACACAGTAAGAAATCAGCCAACATGTCTATATACATATATATATAATATATATATATATATATATATATATATATATATATATATATATATATATATATATATATATATATATGAATAAATATATATGAATAAATATATATATATATATATATATATATATATATATATATATATATATATATATATATATATATATATATATATATATATATATATATATATATATATATATATATATATATATATATATATATATATATATATATATATATATATACACATATATATATATATATATATATATATATATATATATATATACACACATATATATATATATGGTCACTCTGATTATTAATGCATGGGTTCAGTTTGCTGATTGGACACTGCTCTGACTGGCTTTACATTAAACGAGCTGCTGTTAAATCGCCGGATACTGTTGCTTGTCAATCCGCAAACTAAAGCTCCCTACGTAGTCTACTCCAACCTTCGTTTACGCTTTTGGCAGATTTATTGTACTCAGACAGGGCGCAGGGTAGTGGCAAGGGGTCCAGAGTCCTGGAGGTTTTCCTTCCTACCTGATCAATCTCTTCTGGTGGTTATCTACCTGACAGGTGTAGACGTGCTGAAATCCAGTTGGATGGAAGACCTCCAGGACCGGAGTTGCCTACCCCTGGTCTAGTGTGCTAGTATGCAGTTTGAAACGCGACCCGTCTATGCCTGAAGCCACGCCTTCGCCGCCGTTGCGACAGCCAATGATTGCGCCGAGGGGCGTGCCGTCTTGAAGTTGGAAATCCAGCGTCGTTTTCAATGTGACAGTTCGCAACCCGGCAGTGTGTGTATGTGTGTGTGAGTGTGTGTGTGGAAAACGGTGCGGAAGGTGAAGCGGACACGGCCGAACAGATGCAGCAGAGCGACGATATGGAGGTACCTATTATTAATGATATAAACAATAACAGCAATAAGCAGAAGTCCGTGGCGCAGGGGAGAGATGGGTTCAAGGATCAACAGAAGGATTCGGAGGTAAATCCGAACGGTGTGCTTTTAGGCGTGCAGGCAGGTGTTTGTGTACGAGTGTGTGTGTGTGTGTGTGTCGCTGGTTGTTGCCGGGGAGCTTTAAATGCCCTTGCTTTAGTGCGGAATCGCTCTTTAACGCGTGCGGTTGTTATTTTGGTGACATGGCAAGTCGTGGCTATAAATAGTCCACATTATGATGTGAACGGTGCACCCCAGTGATACGTTGTAATACAAACAGAGCAAAATGCAGTGAGTCTGCATTATTATGTGAATCGTGCAAAATGAAATTAGTCTATCATGCAGTGTAGACAGTGCAAAATCCAGGTAATCTGCCTTATAATGTAAACAGTGCAAATGCAGTTTTCCAGCACTGTAATGTGCAAGGGAAAAAAATCGCAGTTAATCTAAATTAATTGAACAGTGCGAATTGCATTTAGTCTACATGATAATGTGCGCAATGAACCGTTCAACTGCATTTATCAGCTACATTTTAATTTGAGCAGTTAACATTGAAAAATGAACTTAGAGTGTCATAATGTGGGCAGTCATTACAAATGTCAATAAAGTAAATGTGCCTATATGTTTTTGCAGTCACCCAAATGCCACAGAAGCTGGCAGTTTTATTTTTTAACATTGGCTATTTGAAAATAAACAGTAACATTGATCTATAAGTGAGCAGTCATGTGAGAATAATAACAAATCAGAGGGTTTTTATATGCATCAGCTGCAATGATTTGCTCCCCATGTGGTTGCTCGATGCTTTGCATAAGTGATACTTACAGAGAGAGGATATGGACTGCAGGCCACATTGGTATCTCTACAGCATTATCCAAACGTACAGGCAGTTAATTCATTGTCATAAAAAATGAAATCTAGCAAATGTATTTTTAATTCACTTCTTGCCATTTCAGGTCAGATGTAATCTTTCCAACAGGGCGGGAGTCCCCATGACTGGCCACATACCACCCTTCCCCCCTTTCTAAAGTGACCCTAATGAATCCCTGAGCCATTTCAGTGGAGCATATGATTTTTAAAAAGGAATTTGGACCCACACAGCATTGATTTTCTAGGACAGTGGATGTACAATGGGGTTGGATGTAAACACACATCCATGTCCAATTTCAGATTATAAAAAAGGTGGTTAAAATCCAAATCATATTTGTACCCCAAACGTTGGCATGGTCCCTGGGTTCATATCAATGAGACTGTATAAATCTAATTCAGAGGTCATTTGTCTCATCCATCATATAGAATATGGTCTTCATTAGACCTTTTGTTTCAGGTCAGTGCACAAGGGATGTTTGTATTTGTGCTGCATTATCTGGTCGAGTGGTATTCATGGAGTATGTAAGGGGGGGCGAGTAAAACCCTTTTGATGTAGAGCCCCATGTAAGAGTCCTGGCATGTCTCAGGTCTCGGTATGTGCCAGTGCTGAGGCGGGTATTACAGATACCAGAGTGTGTTCTGAGAGATGTGAAGGCGGCTGTGAACTAGATTGGACATCTCCAGCAGGCAGTGGAAAAGAGGAGTCTGTCTACAAATGCTTCTGTTCCCCGAATATTTGAAATCAACACTAATTCTAATTCCAGTTGTAATAGAGCCAGTCAGTTGCCACAGTCAGAGTGATTTTTCCAGATTCTCTATTCCTAGAACCAAATACAAGGAAAGATTTCTTGTAAAGACGAAAGATTCTCTATTAATAGAGAGAATTAATTGAGACCATGATCGTTTCACAAAGCATGTTTATTTATTTCAAATGTTATCAGGAAGCAAAGAGTGACACTTTGTCACTTTGCTTTTTGGTAACATCAGAAATGTTGTCCATGTTGAATTCATAACTGAATGAAAATGACACTAAATGGATAACAGAGTTTAGTGGCTTAAAATTACTGTGTGGAGACAAATCTTTTCCCAATTCAGAGTTGTAAGAATTTGAGGAATCAATTCTATTTGGGAATCAAGCCCCAGCCCCAACAAATGCATGGAATTCCTGTTGCTTCTTGACATGTCCATCGCTCTAGTCCATACGCATGGATAAACGCAGCCAAGTATTGTCTTTTATCTCCAACAATTGGCATTATGAAGGAGCTCTCATGTTTAAAAACAGCTGTCAGTGGCAAAGATTAACTGTCATTTTGGAATAGCATGAGTGTTGCTGATACAGGAAGGTCGAGCTGCACCCTGCACCTCTCAGCAAGAGCTCTTCCCAACCATCTCCCCTCCCAGGACCATCTGCTCCTGGAGACAAAAATAAAGCATCACAAACCGTCTGTGTGTATCAGTCATATTTGTGCATACAATGTTTACTGATCGTTCAGTATACCACACTGTCAGAGGTGTTTGTGGGGTCCATCAAAATAAGCTTGTGAGGTTGCAGCTTTTTAAAAAACCTCCTCCACAGCCTGTTTTTGGCTACATATTCATCTAAGATATCTATATAAATATTTATTTGCATTTCTGTATTTAATTTGTTAAGTCATTGCATCTAACTGAATAGGCTGGTTATATTCCTTCTCCCTCATTGTTGTCATGCAATTTGTTCCTTGGCCGCTGATTGTGTTGTGATTAAAGACAACCACGCAAGGCTGCATGTATCTCCCGCTGGAGTGGATGGTGTGAGAAAAGCCCTAATAAATCCATCTGTTTCTCTGCTGCTCACTATAGCTCAGACCAAGCAGTGCAGATGCGCTATTCTCACTGTGATGCTGCAGTACCGTCTAGAATTTATCATTTGTGAGGCTGCGTCATGTTGTTGGCTGCATCACAGTTCACCTGAATGTTGACTGTCGGGTGTCAAGTTTGAAAGAAACTTGAAATGTTGAGCCGTTGTTAGCTTTAAGCTGCTTGACATTGAGATACCATTCACTGATAGCTGGAGTGTGTGGTGAGAGTAAAGAAAGTGCAGCTGAGGTAACCACCTAACATCTGTCAGCTTTCAACACCTAGCAGAAATTCAGCCTTTTAATGGCTTCATTGCCAGCCCACTTAATCACAAATGTGATCCTGCATGGTGTAAGTGTCACCCTGTTCATCTGTGTTGCTGTTGCTACTGCTATTGTGGTGTGTGTGGTTATGTATTTAGTGTGGCTCAAATGTCTGAATGACTGTATTCTGTTTGGAAAGAAGAGCTCAAGAAAACTGATGTGTGAGCAGATTTTAGGTGATTCCGAGGACCTGGTTGTCCTCTAAAACATGAAACCTTGTCAGGTTTTGTGGCTTTGTGATGACATGTTGGTATGTGAGGAGAAGTTATTATATCATAAAAAATGACAGAAAAGTTGTAGTGTTGACAGATGTGCTTTTACTGAGGTTAAGTTTGGGGCTAGGGTTATGCATTGCTGTTGTATTTTTGAATAACTAGATTTTATGGGAGACAATAATGTACCATGGGTTAATAATAAATCTAAAAGTGGCGATCCATCTTTTAGTTATGCGCAGAAAATGGGGAACACCCTATCAGCAGAGATTAGAGAAATTGATTGATTTACTTCCCAATTTTAAAAAGGTTTAAAAAATCTTTTTACTCTGACTTTTAATTTGTTCTTCCATCCTTAATTTTTTTAAAAGTTGTTCCAAATTTGTGGTCATTTTATTATCTTTCATTTTCTTTTTTATATTTCTTTTTTTTATTTGCCTAATTCGTTCTTTTTATCATCTTACATTTCATAATCTCATTGCTGATTCTCTGACTGCAAGTTTCTTGTCTTTTTCCCAATTCTATTGTTAATGTAAAGCACATTGTCCTGTATGAAAGGAACAATAAAAAAGCTTATTATCTGTAGTAGCAGTAGTATTAAAAGACAGCTGTGTGTGTGTGTGTGTGTGTGTGTGTGTGTGTGTGTGTGTGTGTGTGTGTGTGTGTGTAAAACACAGCATTGTCACTTTTCCAAAGATTAATCCCAGAGGTGAGACTCATGACACTGTATGTAAAAGCATTGGCTGGAAATGGCTTTTAATCTGCCCAGAAATGTAGGGCAGACTGACTGATTTCTGTGTCTGCCCAATGTCTCCTCCCCTGACTCCACCTTCACCAAATTGTCCTGTCCCTGGCCCCACCCCCCATACCTCCACCACACACAGGAGACTCCCCTGTTACTATTTACATAGTCATGTGGGAGATGGAGTGTAACACAAGGAAGAAATAGTAGAAAAACCTGAAAAGTGTGTGTGGTGTTGGCAGGCCAGATTCAGGATGTGTCGTTCTGTATGTTAATGTGTGTAGACTGTGTTCATGGAGCACAAGTTTCCTTTTCAACAGGGATCAATGGAATCCCCCAACCTGGAGTTTGAATATGGGGATACTGACAGTCTGACAGCTGAGCTATCAGGTAACACACGCACACACACATACACACACTTTTTAACTCGCTCATTATTACGGAAATGAATCTGCAAACAGTCCTCAAGCCCTGCCATTTTTTATTCACTAATTAACCTGAATTCTCAGAGCAGGCACAGTGTCAGAACTCAAAGTCTGTGAACCCTTCACTGAATTTCTATAGGAATAATGCACATACGTGAGACACATATTGCTGAAATCTAGAGGATTTACCTGATGTGGTCATCTAAGTTTCATTTTTGTGCAATAAACTTAACTTCCAAGAGGGCAAAGCACAATTTTTCATTATAATCAGCCATAAAATGTCCCAGCATGCAAATTTTATAAAGCCATGTGACAGAAACTTTACCATACATGTCTGAAAACAGTGTTTCTTATGAAATTAAGACAGAAAAGAAAAAAAACAGTAGACAAAAATGAAAATTTGCTTAATTACAAAGAATGATATCAGGTTTGTCTTGGTGTTTTGACATCAAATAAATGAGTAGCTCTGGTCCTTCTGAAAAGGCATGTATGTCTAGCATATGATATTAGCCAATGAATAAAGGGATAAAAGAATGTACAAAATGTACAGTAAGTGTAAGTTCACGTGGCAGTTAAATAATATCCATGTTATTTTCAGTGCAGTGAGTTCTTGTTGCTGGAGCTGTGTAATAAATGTCTGAATACACAAGGTAGATGTTCATTTTTGAAAATGACAGGTAAATAAATATGTGCTTACTGTTATATATATATATATAATCTCTCCCCCTGTATCTTTATCTGTCTCCTTCTCCCAGAACTGTACAGTTACACAGAGGAGCCGGAGTTCAGTCTGAACCGAGACTACTTTGAGGGAGACTTTAAAACACACGGTACTGTCAACACTGTGGTCATAGTGCTCAGTCATACATTTAGGTTGCCTCTAAATATGGCCGCTGCCCTGTCTGCATCCCCACTCTGTGTACTCTCTCCTTTAGGGTGTGTGTTTAGTTGTGTATTGGTGTGTCACAAATGATTAGAATTAGTTCTCACAAAACTTGCTGCTCTGGGCGTACATGCTTAGTTGTGGTATCACACACAGATAGACGCACACACACTCATGTTTGTACTGTATATAGGGACTGTGGGAGGAGGATGTAGTTGATTAACTGAATGCTCCCAGGTGTAATATTTCCTACTTTGTCAGTGGAGAAAAGAGTGTGAACTGAACTGCCGGTGTAGTAGCACATCTCTCACTCTGTCTGTCTGACTATGTGTGTATGTGTGTGTAAGGAAGGAATTTTGGTACATGCTATTGCAGTTGCATCTATCTTTCTCCCTCCCATAGCACCCTAGACTCCATACTGACTGGGTTGCATGCCAACGTAAGGCACAAAACAGAAAAGACATCAAGGCTTGTGTCTTGGGTGTGTGTGTGTTTAGAAATACATTTAGAACAGACATCAAGAGTTCAGTCTGTACTCGTCTCTTCCTAGTTGTCAAATCCACAGCCCATCCCTTTCTTTTCACTGCTGCCTCGGTGAATGCGTTCCCTGTAGCGTCTCTCAGCGCACTTTTTTTTTCACTGCAAGTCTTTCAACTTCATGTTAGCAGATTCCAGCAGTCCTCCAGCTACTCGCCTCGGTTGTTGTTTTATCACGAGGCAGACTGCAGTCTGTTCAGCAGTAATAATCTCAAGTGTGTCGTTTTGCCTACAGATAATGCAAACACGGCAAGTGCAGGTCATGCTGTGACTTCTAAGCAGAGGTCATTAATGCCCTTGGTGTGTTTTCCAGAGGGTTAGTGTTAGCACTACAGTCAATACCCTCACATAAACGTAGGCTGTGAGATTATAAAGTTTATTACACCCTAAGTATCTCCTACTATCATGCCATAGCCTGCATAGCTGATGAGATCCAGTTAGTCTTTCACGTTGGTGTGTGTATGTGTAAGAGAGAGAGAAAGTGATTAAGAAGCCAGTCTCTACTCATGAGTGTTTGGTTAATGAGGAACACTAATCCTCACTAATCCTTTTCACGTGAGAAGGAGACTGAGAGAATCAAGGAGATGAGAAGAGAGATGTTGAAAAAGGGTAAATAAGAAAGGGGCTTATGTAATTGTGTATTTACAAATGCTTGTGTGTGTTGTATGTGTGTCAGTGAAGGGCAGGAGATGGGTGGAGCTGAGTGTGGACGAACAGCGAGCGTATGTCATGAGGCTGTTGGATGCTCTGGAGGTCACCGACAGAGACAAGAGGCTCAAAGTGGCTCGTGCTATTCTTTACCTGGCTCAGGGTACCTCAACACAACCATAATACCGCAACACACTCCTATTTTAATCTTTGCAGTCTATTCCATTCCATGTATACAGAAGAACTTCAGTGTTTTTGTTTTGTGTGTGTGCGTGTTTTTTGGGATTATGAAGGTGTGTTTGATGAATGTGACACAGAAGTAGATGTTCTCCACTGGTCACGCCACAATGTCTTCCTGCTCTATGATATGGGCATTTTCACTGCACTGCTGGAACTCCTCAGCATGGAGATTGAGTAAGTGGGAATTTCACAAACACCTTGTGAGAGATAGGGTGTGTGTTTCTCTTCTTTCCCTTTTACTTTTCTCATGCGTTCATTCCTATTTCATGTAAACTTTGTAACGTTCCTTTGAGATCGGTAGTTTAGCCGACAAGATTATCTTTACAATAGAGAGAAATCGCATCTTGGCATTAGCGGCAGCTGATGTGTTCGAGACGTAGAGATTGGGTGCATGAGATTAACCGTGCGTAGCGCTGTTCTAAATGATTTTAACTTGAAGCGCTATGAGCGCTGAGGCAAAAAAAGTATCCACCTGTGCTTTTTTTCCACTGAAGGCGTTTAGTGCTCTGAATGCAGAGGCTCATTGGATTTGTATTAAAAATAGGCTCTGCCAGTGCAAAAAACACGTTTGGTGGACCCTTCAATTCCTAAATGCACACAACAGGAATATGGTAGAAACATAAGCTCGCATTTATTCTTGACGTGATGTGATCTAAATTATTGTCCAACCTCATGACACTGGGGCAGTGTTCTTCACTGGAGCGACATGGGGTTAAACTCGTCGGTCATGTACCCCAGAGCAAGGCCTCGTGTGAGGGCAGAGACCTTAGAACCAGCTCCAACCCAACGGCTCTGTGGAAACCAAAATCTATTTTTACTCTCTTGCTCAGCGTCTCCTGAGGCGTCGGGTGGAAACGGCTCTGTCATGGCCTGCCTGCTGGTGCTGTATCTGTTTCGCTCTGCTTAGACCTGCCGTAATGAGACAGCTCATTCCTTGCTTTCTTTATGCCTGCTGCAGCTAAAAAGGCCTTCAGGATTGCTCTGAAACTAGTTTCTCACCACCTCGAGTAGCTCCTGCTGGAGTGTTCTTGTAGTGCTGCAAACTTCTGAACATACATTTAATTTGTCTGATTCTGATTGTCTAATTATCTAGAGTAACATTTATTCAGTTTATTTGCATGATGTCACAAGGTAGCAATCTGTAACTACTTAGGAACCGATATATTTCTTAAGTGCCTTGCTCAGAGGGACAGTGCTTATAGGTAGGATATAACCAAGTAGCATGAAACACATTGAGTTACTGACGACTTGTTTTCCCATTTTTGTGACACATAGGTGTTACATATCACCACCTTCAGTGGGACACATGCAGATATTTTAGAAAGGGGCAGACAAACTTTTTGTTACTAATTCACAACTAATGCACACATCTGCAGGCATATCCATAGTAACCATTTAAAAGAAATATATCTTAGTTAGCCTCAAAAATGATTTAAATTAGGATTAATCTTTGTTCTATATGTGTTTTAAGGAGGTGGGTGATATTTTAACGGTAGAGGATTTGTCGTGCCTTCCTTTTTTAACATATATACACTCTTAGGAAAGTGTTAGAATCATGTGACATTTAAATGAAGGCCTGCATCAGTTCACTCCCTGCTGTTACCCAGGTTAGAATGGAGCCCCTACAGAGTCTTGGTTCCTCCCAACGTTTCGACCCCATGTCCTCTGAGGGAGGTTTCCTTGCTGCCGTTGCCCAACATTTGTCCTTTAGCCTGAAATGATTTGGTTCATAGCCACATATTTTTTTTTGCTTTTATTCTGGCAGTGTGAATATGCTATTCTAAACACATCCAAAAACATTGTAGCTGTGCCCATGGTAATGCAAGCCATATTCAAATGGAACACTGCGCCTGTTGTCATTTTAGCCAATACCATCAGACCCCTAATCTCTTCTTGCTCTTCTCCTTCTCTCCCCATTTCACTTTCTCTCCACTGTTCTTGAGTACTTTGGAGTGCGGAGGGCCTGTGATCTCTCCACTTCAAAAACAAGCCGGTCCCTGTGCTAATGCATTTTGCATTCAGGCTTTTTTACCACCAACCGCCTCCCCTCAGGCTTCAGCTGCTCTCGTACCAGCTGTGTGTGTGTTTCTGAGTGTATCCCAAAAACTTAGTATTGTGGCTTGCTGTGTAGCTTTGCTAGTTTAGAAAACAACCTGGAACAAACTTAAAGACAGCAGCAGTAGTTTGTTTGAATTTCAGTTTTCTGTACTGATATTTGCCTTTGGCAGTAGGTCATTAAATGTTGCTACTAAAAATATATTTTTAGTAATGGTTCAAAAATGTAATTCGATTCCACGTTGAAACGCACTGACAGACTAACTTGGATTAAATTAACTGCATAGATCAAACTAATTTTTGACGAGTTGTCATGAGGACACAGGTGTGAGCTGGAGCAGGAAGTGAGAGGTGTGTTTGGCTACACTGTTCTCAAGTGCTCTGCACCGATTACAGCCACGAAACTAATTCGTTTTTCAGTACAATTCATTATTTCTTCTGAAAGGATCTGAGTGAATGAGTGTTAAGAATTATGTGATGTGCTTTTAATTAGGTGATGTTTTCCTTCTTTTACCTATGACATTGTTTTGTACGCAGGTGTTCTATAATGCATTTGGTGAAATATTCCAATGAATGCTTACTTGGTTGGTTTATTTGTTTTTTCTTGTGTCCCTCTAAACCAGTAATAACCAGGCATGCAGCACCGCAGTCAGAAAACCTGCCATATCGCTGGCAGACAGCACTGAACTCAGGTGAGGTACATTCTGGGACTGACTCCCTGATGATGTAACACACACACACACACACACACACACACTATTACAGTCTCATCCAACCTTCGATTTACTTTTCACTTCGCTGTTAGCCTGGCCCTGTGGGTGTCGGTGGAGTGTATTGAAGGTCTTAGCTGGGAGATTATTGCTTACTAAATCCAGCCTCACCTGCCAGTACAGCTCTCTGATTTCAGAGTTCTGTCTTCTTCCTGTAGTATTTTTTTCCTGATGGCATTTCTCTGCCTGGCTGTTTGCAAGAGAATTTCTCTGGGTAAATAGGCCATAATTAGAGACCTGGTGGTGTTTGCCAAGTGATTAGACTGTTAGAACACACAGCAGAGGGAGCATTTGGATGAGATGTTCACCAGGACATCCACACACTGACTCTGGCACATGGGTGCATGCAAACACACACAAATCTCAGTAAAGTAAGACTTTGTGTTGGACAGAGTTCTGCTGAGCATCATGTATCTGATGGTGGAGACGATCCGTGTGGAAACGGAAGACGACAAACCTGAGTGGAGAACGGCTCGAGAGGCCTTTAGGACTGAGCTGGGTACGTGTGTGTGCATGCAAATAAAGGTTAATTTGATGAGTGTCATGGCACAATATACATAGTAGCTAGTCATCTGTCTTCGCAATTGGACTGCCATAGTAATAGACTGCTTAATGTGTGTATGTGTCTCAGTGTGTGCGTTTGTGGGACCCTAAAATTGACTGAAAGTGGAACCTGTGACCATCCCCTTCCCGTGTGCAGGTTCTCCAATCTACAACGGTGAGCCCTTCGCCCTCCTCCTCTTCACCATGGTAACCAAGTTCTGCAGTATGAGCGCCCCCCATTTTCCGATGAAGAAAGTGCTCCTGCTGCTGTGGAAGACTGTCCTGGTCAGCCTCCAGCCAGCACTGCACATATAAAGCAAACACTATTCTGTATTTTTGTTCCATAACATCTTTTTGTTCTGTAATAATGTATACTATGATTTTCTGTTCAGTTATAGTTATTTTTTATATTTTCAATATCTCATTCCATGCTGTTCTTTAAAAAGGGAAATTGTCAAAGAATATGCTAATATGTCAACGGTTTTGTTCATTAATGCGTTTGTGTGTATTAGTTTACCCTGGGGGGCTTTGAGCAGCTGCAGGAGATGAAGGTCCGGGGCAGAGGGAAGCTGAATCTGCCTCCTCTCCCTGAGGACAGTATAAAGGTGGTCCGTAGCATGAGAGCCGCCTCACCACCCGCCTCCGCCATGGAGCTCATCGAACAGCAACAGCAACAGAAGAGAGGACGCAGGAGTCGTAGGGTACGACACACACATAGACATGCACTCACACACACAATAATCAACAGCGTTTGGCACAGAAACAACTAAACCTAAAAGCACTACATATATATGTTCACTTTTTACATATTGTACATTTACCTACCATTAAAATTCTGACCTAACAATGCACTGTCTGACCTGCCTGCCTCTTACACAGGTACACAAGACGACCTAATACGTATTAGAGAGATCTCATCTGCTCTAACCTTCAACCCTGCTGCCTGTCTCTGTTCCTTCTTACCCTCACCTTTCTCTTTCTCTCTCTCCCTCTTACCCCTTATAGCTCACCCCCTCTTTTCCTTGTGTCCCTACAGAGTGCCTTTGTTGATAGCTTGGAAGGAGACAGTCCCTTTGCCAAGAAGCAGGTCTTTACCCAGATCCCCTTTGTGTGCATTCTCTCTGTCTTGGGCTGTTGCACTTCTCTTTCTCCTCTCTCCTTCACTGCAGTTTGCTATTTTCAGTTTTCTTTAAGGCCTTTGGTTGTAGGACACCATAATGGCATTAGTATATAGGAAACGCACCAGACATTAGAGATCTCTCTTTCTCTCTCCCTCTCTCTCTTTCTTTCTTTTTCTCCCTCTCTCCATTTCCACCTTGTTGTAGGCGTAAAGAGCACACATGTCCACATTCTTCTTCCCACTAGCTGGCAGAATGGCTTCTCTCATAGGCAGCACCCAGTCACGGCTGATTCACCTCCGCTCATACTGCCACAGCACTGTCTGCACCGGGTCACCACATGCACACCCATACATCACACCCGGAGTTGAAAAAAAAAAGAAAGACACCCAAACGCACATACACACCTGATCCACTAATGCAACCCATGCCTGATGCTTGCTGTGGACTTTTGCCATTCATCTGTTTGAATAGCACTGAAGAATTTGTTAACTGGATTGTGCATTTGATAAAGTGGAACCTGCACAACTGGAATGCAACAGAAACAGTTATGTGGTATTATTGCTTAAATGTGCCAGACAAAAGCAGAGTTTTTGTGTTGTTCACCGATGTCAGAGGAATGGTAAGTCCAAGATGGCCGCTAGCCTGAAGGTAGGAATTCCAGGCACAGCTAATGTGTGTTTTCTGAGAGCAAGATGGATTTCGGGACCTTGGCGTAAGGGAGAAATGCCTGATGAGGAGCTAAATGTGGCTTGTTAGCTGGAACAGACCCTGATGCTAGTCTCTCTCACTGCAGTCATGCTACAGCTTCATGTAGAATAATTTTCATGTTAATGTGCTTGTCACGGTTCAACACATTGAATGCAGGCTTTTTTTTTAGAGAAAAATGTCATTGCTTCTTTTAAAACATTGATCATATGAGTGATGCACCAATTGTGTCAGCATAAAAAATTCCATTGGTCATAAACAAAAAAGATCAGTATCAACGTTGTTGTATGCACTGTCAGTTATATTGCCTGCTACAAAAGCAGCAACTAGAATGTGATTGAAGTTGGGTGATCTATTAATCTGAAATCGTGCAAAATGTACAAAAACAAAAGCAAAGTTAACAGATAATGATTTCATGAATCAATTTTAATATGTTGGAAATAATTAATATACATGCATCACATCATATGACAATTATGTGAATTTAGTCTACATTATATCATTCAGTAGTGGCAGATTTCAGTCCTGACCAGCAGGTCGGGTCCTTAGAAAGACTCAGCATCAAGGTGTGAGGGGTTTTCAAACGAAAGCTGAGCTATTAACACAGAATGCCTTTTTTCTTGCAGCCTCTTGTCAAACAGGACAGCCTGGACACATACAACGAGCGAGACCCCTTTAAGAACGACGACGCTCGAGACGAGGAGGACGATGCTGAGGACGTAGACAGTGGCATCGAGGGTGAGGTCGACCCCCTCGACCGCGATGTTATCATCCAGCCCCCTCCGCCTCCACCCCCTCTACGCCCACCCAGTGACAGAGTGTCCTTCCCTAAAGGCCTGCCATGGGCTCCAAAAGTCAGGTGAGATCGTCAGCTGAGGTTCAGCTCAGTTGAGAGTAGAGAATCGGGACGAGTGCAGATATTTACAGACTGATAATATGCCATTATGTTATGTTCTTTATAAAGAGGTGCCTTCTAAAAAATCATTATTGACGTATAGTGGGCAATGGCTTCAATATGAGCAGCGAACAAAGTGACATTTACATTTAGGGACATGGAACAGGCATCCATAAATATGTCCAGAGTGATGGGACTGATAGTTCTTTGGGGCATTTTTCTAAGCATTTAATGTTTAATGTAAGAATGATGGAGATGATAGAAGGGAAAGAGAGCTTGAACTGGTGTTTTAAATGGTTTTCTTAGACTTCATGCTATAATGCCAGAGGCCCCTAACAATGGGCAGAGAGGTGGGATATTTTATCATGGAGGATATAGGGAGGTTGTGGATTATATCAACTTTGACACAGACATTCACAGAGGATAGATTGAAGTAGACAAATTTGATTAGGAAGTGTAGATATGGAATGGTGGTGATCAAAAAATCATTTCACCAGACTGTATTGCTTCTAGCACTTTCACCTTTGAGCACCTGAGCAACCTAATCCCCAAGTTGCTCCATATAGTGAAAGTGAGTGATTATTTTTCATTGTGAATAAACCACAACACAGTGCACCACAATGAAATGTGATCTCTGCATTTGCATTTGTGAAGGAGCAGTGGGCATCTGACATGGACAGTCCCTGGGGAGCAGGGCTTGGGGACAGTACCTTGCTCATGAGTACCTTAGTGCTAGCTTTCCCGGTACGGGATTTAAACTGGCAACCTTCCAATCATGGGGCAAGGTCCCTAATCGTTACACTACCAACTGTCTCTGTAGGAAATGAAAATTCCCTCTTCCCATGCCATAGCATTTGAGGCTTTGGTTCATTTAAGATGATGCAGTTATGGCTGTATGCCGAGTATTCTTTTTTAAAGCAGATATGCATGTATATTAAAAAGTAGAACATAACATTTGCTTCCACTTAAACCCAGTGAAAAGCTGCAGAGAACATGGTGAGTGTCCCTGAATGCATGTTATTAGTAAAATAGTAAAGTTTTATGATTATAAGCTGCTTTTCACCCCCCTTGCTTTTCCAAGGTCTGTGTTAAACATTTTAATGAAGTATTAATTATTAATCAACGCACGTCATTGTCTGTTATTAATACCTTTCAATTTGAATTTGAGCCAGTAAGTGTTGATGTTCTAATCATGACTAGAGCTTACAACTACAGTCACTCTCAGAATGGTCAGCAATGGACTAGGTCTGGAAAAGGGCAGCCTGGGAACCTGGGAGATGAATAACACGCGACTGTGTGGGCTGCGAGAGAGACTGTGTGTGTGAAATTAAAGTATGTCAAAGTGATAGAGATTGAGAAAGAAAGAGAGCAAGTGAGTGTGAGTAAAAGAGAAGGAGAGAGAATAAAATGAATAGACAGCGAGAGAATGAAAGAAAAAAAACGAGAGAGGGAGAGGGAGGGTAGAGAAAAATGATAGATGGGAGAATTAGAGCCAGTGAGTAAGAATGAGTAACAGGGAGAGGGTGAGAGAGTGAAAGAGAGACAGAAAGAGAGTGAGAGATTGGAGCAATAGATACCAAGTGAAAGAGGGAGAAATGGGAGGGGGGTGAGATGTGGACCAGGCTTGTGAGATCAGTTCGGCCTTATCTCATTCTCCTCATTATCTTCTCTCTCATGCATTATTTACTGCAGCGACTCGTGAAGCATGGTGCAGTGTGGAACTGCGTTGCTGCATGCAGGAACTGGAGGAGTGGAGGAGGAACGGGGTACTGCAGCGTGACTGATGAGACTTTAAGTGGCCAGCACAGTAGCCAAACGTTTTATATAAACACTCTGACTAAGAGGTCAGGCCTCCAGAGAGAAACCTTCATAAACTGCCATGTACATGCCCCTGATCTCCTGTCCACTTAGGAGCATCACACACACACATACACACACACACACACAAACGGTCAGTATAGAGATGATGATAGGTACCTTCAGAGAGCTTCTCCCACCAGGCATCCTTTGTTGTCATAGCAGCAATGCTCACAAACCTTACACTCATTCACTACTTTACTGCTTTTACAACATCTGTCAAATGCTTTTGTCCACAGTGGCTTACATTTCCTAATTAAAGAAACACTCTCTCTGGAGACTGTGCAAACCCTGAATCTTACAGTCACAGACAGTGCATTCCAGTCACTCAGACCACTGTGGGGTGGTGGTGCTACACTGCTGATCTTATTAGAGTAAATGTAACTGCCACCACCTACAGCTATGTAGTAGGCACATGTTAGTGTAGAGTAAGAGACAATAGACCATCTGCTGCCAAGCACAGGTTAGTCCAATAGTCTATGAGTGGTCAAAAAAGTCTGAAAAGCTCAATAAGCTCAATATTTATGGGCTTGAACATGAGTCACATTATGATTTACAGTACTGAACGTGGTGCACCACAACAAAAGGAGACTACTGCATTTTCTACTCCTGCATGTGTAGGAGTAGTGGGCAATGAACCTAGAGTGCTTTGGGGTCTGTACCTTACTCAATGGTACATTTTCTGGGTCTCAATATGAATTTGAGAGATCCTCAGGTCATGGGATCAACATTCTAACCATTCAGCTGCTTTTAATGTAACAGTGATACTAGCATGAATGTTAATACCAAGTCAGTTGCACTGCTGTGTTGAGAATGACCCATCACCTATGTACATCATAACAACTGGACCTGTTTTCAGAAACCATCCAGTGGCAGTTGAAGGAGGTTGATTATATAGGCTAATGCAGACTGTTTATGATAAAAATGTGTTTCACTGAGCAAAAGTACAAGATAATAATCAAATTCCTGACAAAAGTGAATTTCTGCATTTTTGTGTATATATGCTCTTGTTGCTTTCCTACAGAGAGAAAGACATCGAACACTTTCTGGAGACCAGTAGGAACAAGTTCATTGGCTTCACCCTAGGAAAGTGAGTCACACCCTTGCTTTCAAAATTATAGCATTAGCATAATAAGGTTGATAAAGGACAAAACAAATGAATCATTTTACTATTTTACTTTTACTTTTTTCCAGTCAGTGTTTACCACATTAGTATTTTTTGCATGTTCCATTAACTCTTACAGTTTTGCCTTTATGAGTCAGTAACATTGCTAATGGTGATTGTCCTGCATAACTTGATGTTGATAGTCCTATGTTCTAACATTATACTCTTCTCCAATCTTGTGTAACCTACAGTGTGTTGATCTGATTAACTGATTTTTTCAGTGATATAGACACCCTGGTTGGACTTCCCAGACCTATTCACGAGAGTGTGAAGACTCTTAAACAGGTGAAACATTTTTATAGTTAGAATAGTTAGTATGTGTATATAGTGCTTTTCGCTCGGTGTACATTGGTGACATTTACATGTTCCAATCAGAGTTCTTATGTGTAAGATAATAAAGACTCGTGTCATAGTGGTAGGATGCTCAAGTACAGTACACAAGTCTGTCTCTAGGGCGGCATGGTGGCGCAGTGGTTAGTGCTGCCGCTTCACAGCAAAAATGTCCTGGGTTCGAGCCCCTGCTTGGCTGTGGGGCCTTTCTGTGTGGAGTGTGCATTCTCTCCCCGTGTTCGTGTGGGTTTTCTCCGGGTGCTCCGGTTTTCTCACACAGTCCAAAAGCATGTTAGCATAGGTTAACTGGTGACTCTAAATTGGCCCCATAAGGTGTGAGTGTGACTGTGTGAGTGTATGTGTCCTGCGGTGTGTTGTCGCCTGCCCAGTGTTGTTCCCCACTTCCCCACTCCCCCGTAAGTTCCTGGGATCGACTCCGGTCCCCCTGCAACCCCAGTTGGGATTAAGTGGTTCGTATAATGAATGAATGAATGAATGAAGTCTGTCTCTATCCTAACTCCAGCAGTAACATCTTTGAGCCTCAGCGTAGGACCCTAAACCCCAAGTTGCTCCAAGGGTCACAGCATTTAGCTGATGCTATTATCCAGAGTAACTTGCTTTCCTAAGTAAAGGAACAGAAGAAACTTGGAGTCTTGCGGTGGTTTTAGATTTTCTTAGCCAAGAGGTTGTGACTATAAGTGACAGTATATATTTAAGAAGATAAATATATCCTGCATATCTATGTACAAAGCGCCATTTAAAAGTAACACATCTTTGTATTAAATGGTCCTAGTGAGACCATATTTTACCGGACATTCACTGTAGTACATCAGCTATATTCCACTGATACATCTTCAGGTAGAGCATGAGTGCACCTTCTGTCATTCATTGTTAAGGACTGCCTTCCTTGTCACCATGGCAATACGGTTTTTCTTCACTTATACCTTCTAAACCCCCCCCCCTCCCCCCACCCAGCACAAGTACGTATCCATCGCTGAGGTGCAGATCAAGAGAGAGGAGGAGCTTCAGCAGTGCCCCATGACCATGGTGAGCATTCAGAATATTATTCCTCATTTACTGCTTACTTGGTTGCTTCAAGCTGTCAGTCAGGCTCATGAGATGATCTAATTGGTCAGGGTGAGGAGGAGGTAGAGGAGACGCCTGCAGAAATACTGTATGTGGGGATGCTGCCCAGTCTCTCGCAATATGTGGTGAGTGTTTCCTAATCATGACCCCACTCCCAGTGCTCCCATTCGGGTGCCTAAAAATTAAGTTCTGTCTATTTTTGTGCCTGTAGAATTAGGTTCTATCTGTAGCTTTTATTTGTATATTTTTTGCAGACGTCTACGTTCAGTAAATTGTGCAGCAACATTTACTCAGCACTAATGACTAATAATGTTCCATTTTTGTCAGATTCTCTAGAAAATTCTGGGGATTGTTCAGAGCTCTAAAAATTCAGAGCTTGTGGTGTAACTTTTTCAGGCCTTGATTTGAGGAAAAACATATAATTGTGTAGAATTGATTATGTTGAGCACTGATTGCTTGTTTAATGTTGAAGAGGTCTTCTTCTAAAAAAAAAAAAAAACTACAACAGCAAATTCCAAATGACATCCAGATTTTTAATTGTGCAGAAATATTGCTGGTGAATTATTAGTGTGTAGCCTGATGTAAGTGACTTAACTGCAGATGTAAGTGACATGTTTCCATGGCTGTGTGTGCTTAGATCGCTCTGCTGAAGCTGCTTCTGGCTGCAGCTCCAACCTCGAAAGCAAAGACAGACTCCATCAACATCCTTGCAGATGTCCTTCCAGAAGAGATGCCGTAAGCCCACGCTTTCTCTCTCTCTCTCTCTCTCTCTCTCTCACACACACACACACACACACACACAAACACTACAAAGCGGAGCACAAGAAGTGGTACAATGGAATGCTGATTTTAAAAAATATATGTTTCTCTCACTGTGCATGTGTCCTTGTCTGTGTTTGTGTTGGAAACAGAATAACTGTCCTCCAGAGCATGAAGCTGGGCATCGACGTGAACAGGCATAAGGAGATCATAGTGAAGGCTATCTCAGCTCTGCTGCTGCTGCTGCTCAAGCATTTCAAGCTCAATCATGTCTACCAGGTCAGGAATCTCTCTGCCTTCCCGTCCTCTCTCTCTCTCTCTCTCTCTCTCTCGCCCTCTCTCTCTCTATCTCTTGCTCTCCCTTACACTCTCCCTCCTCCATCTGTCTGTCTGCTCTCCTCCTGCAGCCAACACATCCTGCACTGTGCTGATAGGCACACAGTCAAAACTCCAGTCCTCCAGCAGAGAGAGGAGATAGAGTGAGTGAGAGAGAGAGAGTAAAATTGGAAGAGAATTTGGAAGTGTGTGTGTGTGTGTGTGTGTGCGTGTGGGGACAAAATAGAATAAGAGAGACACAGAGAATGAGAGATTACAGACAGCAAAAGTGTGTGTCTGCATGTGTATGTGTGTGTGCGTGTTTTATAGAGAGAGACAGCAATAAATATCTGCTCACACTGAGGGGGTTTTAGATCCTCTTTTTCAGCATTATACACTGCCTGCAGCAGTGGAGATTTTGCACAGCATTTTCCTGTCAGCCTAATAAAGCCCTCGGCCCAGGCAAGATCAGAGCTTCTGAACATGAAACACTCAGCACTGGCATCACCCCCAAAAAGAATTATGAAGATAGACAGAGGAAGAAAAAGAGAGAAGAACAGTTTGTTCTGGGCCACCATTTGTGCACCCGTGTCAGAACGCTGTAGTCTTATCCTATCTGATGAGTGAGACGGTCTCAATTTTTTCTCGTGGTTATGGGGGTGTCAAGCTTATAAGACTTGAGAGATTGGCGCCATCTGCTGGTGGAAAATCGAAGTGAGATTGGTGCCTCTGTTCTGCAGTACTTTTAGATTGAAGCTTATGGCATTTGGCAGATGCTCTTATACAGAGTGATGCACATCAGTGCTTCGAGTCATAGGCTCTGTCCTTCGTTCTTTTAAAGCTAGACTTCAAGTCAACTGCTACTAGTCAACCCAGTTACTGTCAGTTAAGTTGTCCTGTCAGAGCAAGGCACCAAGCCAAGGACCGAAAAAGGTATCACTGGGGTACTCGTGAGCAATGTCCCCAAGCACTGCTCCCCAGGTGCTGCCCTTGTTAGCTGCCCACTGCTCTTTCACGGATGGGTCAAATGAGCTCACATTTTGTTGTGGTGCACTGTGTGCTGTGCTGTGGTGTGTCCACAATGACAAATAATCACTCAAAAAAGAATACAAGCATGAAAGTTGATAAGTGCACCAAATTCCCTGTGTTTTTTTCTTGAATTTATAATAAAGTACTGCAGTATAGAGAAACAAAAGGCACTAATTCACTCAACAAAAAATTAAGATTGTGCTCATTTGACTATGGTTAGTGTTCATACCCACAGCTTATCACAGCCAAAATCAGATACATAAAAAAGCCCAACTTAAAGGAGCTTTTTACATATATATAGTAAATTATAAAGACATGTAGGCTACGTTCACACTGCCAGCCACATCGTTCAATTCCGATTTTTTGTCTATCTTGACAGTTCACATTCATAACTACAAGTGACCTGTATCTGACTGTAATGTGAACACATCGGTCCTCCGAAACATCACGCATGCGCACATTGATACGTTTTTACACGGGTCAAGTGCGTCACCAACAACAAAAAACGTCATATCTGTGGGACGACTCATGGCAAAAAAAATGGAGGCGTTAGTAGCTCACGCATGTATCGCACCTTGCTCTGGAGGACGACAAACAGTGAATCAGCTGTACATGAGCAGGTCGAAAAGGAGAAAAAAGTCAATTAAATCCCCACCTTCTCCATCCTTCCACTGACTGTTATCGCAGCTCTCCTCCATTTTTACCTTCCCGCACTGCCGGTGCAGGCTGATGATGTCAGCGCATGCGTATAAGCAAAAAGCCATATGAATTCCGATCTGAGCGTTCACATTCAGGTCGCATGGCCGCGAATCGGCTACGTATGAGATTTAGTACCACGTATGAAAGTTACACAAATCTGATTTGAAAAGATCAGATTTGCGTGTCCACACAGCCCTGAAAAGATCAGATCTGTGTCACATTAAGGCAAAAAATCCGATTTGAGTCACTTCAGCATGGCAGTGTGAACGTAGCCATTATAAAGACAAACAAATTGATTACACTGATTTGTATCCATGTATTAATCTTGAAATTGCATACTGAAGATTACATTAATCCCTGCCTGAAAAATACATGAGAAAGATATGCATAATGCATTTCTGTCCTGTCTTTAACACCATGGCCATCATTCAGATGGTTGAGCCAAAACATTGATTTTGTTTGATGGATGGTGTGAAGATAAAACAATAACATTAAAACTAGAGAAAATCTTGTAAGTTGTATTGAGTATGATTCCTCTCTTCTGTGCAGTTCGAGTATGTCTCCCAGCATCTGGTGTTTGCCAATTGTATTCCCCTCATCCTCAAGTTCTTCAACCAGAACATCATGTCCTATATCAGTGCCAAGAACAGGTAGGATATGGTTTCTACATCACAATTTCAGGCTATAGATTATAACTGTTTAATAGGGCTTGTAATATTAACTTTAAGGCATAAGTGTTTTGATGCAAATGAATTTTATGACCAAGGTTGGCTTACACTGCCACTTGTGCCACTAGCGCAGTTGTTTATCTTACTGAAATCTGGTTTATACCTGATGTGTTGATGTATTTGTACCTATCATATGTCTGTGAGCATTTATAATGTACAGAAAAATAGTTCATGTTTGAGTGAAATGTCATAATAAACCAGACTTGACTGAAAGGCAATGTACGGAATGCCAAATTTAGTTTTAAGGAGTTTCCAAATGGAGCTTTACGTAGCGATAACACTGGGGTGAGGAACATTTCACACACACACACGGATACATGTTACGTATGCACAAGGACAATTAATCACAATTAATTGCTCTGATTATTGCAGTATGTTTAAATCTATTCCCAGCAATACAGTTTATATGTTTTGATCATTGTATTTTGTGCTCTGACTGTAGTATTTGTGTGCTGGATTTTCCTCACTGTGTGGTCCACGAGATGCCTGAACTAACTGCTGAAAGCCTGGTAATGTTCACACTCCACTGCACTGGACATTAATTACACATTTTTTTAAAGAATTCTTTTAACGACCAGTGCTTATTTTCAAGGATGTATGTCATGTATCTGAAAGTTCTCAACTTGCGTGTGTGTGTTTTAACAGGAAGCTGGAGACAGCAATCAGTTCTGCTGGCGGAACCTGTTCTCCTGTATCAACCTTCTTCGAATTCTCAACAAACTCACCAAGTGGAAGCACTCAAGGACAATGGTGAGAAACGAAATGATGCATAGATCTGTGTTTCAGCTCATTTTCATTTCTCAAGTCTCGGATCATTTAAATCAAGGTGTGAAAAGTCCTATACAGGTCTGAGCATTTGTGTGCTTTCACATGGCTGGTTTAATTTCACAGTGTTACAGGGGGAAATGTATTATGGAACATTATGTGAGTAAAGTTTGATGCAATGTTTTACATGCTGCTACAAGTTCACATTACAATCCCTTCCAGATGCTGGTGGTGTTCAAGTCTGCTCCAATCCTAAAGAGGGCGCTGAAAGTCAAGCAGGCCATGATGCAGCTTTATGTCCTCAAGCTCCTCAAAATACAAACTAAATATCTGGGACGGCAGTGGAGAAAGAGCAACATGAAGACCATGTCAGCCATCTACCAGAAAGTCCGACATCGTCTGAATGATGACTGGGCTTATGGCAATGGTATGAACCATGAGAAAAGACTGATGTACTGTAGACTGTAGGCATTTGTAATTACATACACTTCAGAATCTCGTATTGCTGTAACGATTTTTTCTTCTTAAAAGACTGACACAAAAGAAGAAGTGACAACACAGGCTTTTAAAGTCAGACAATTTGAATATATATTATGTAGTATATATTTGTATGATTATATATTGCCTAATTACACAGAGTCTCTCTGGAGCAACTTGGGGATAATGGCCTTCCTTAGGAGTTACTGGTGGTGGTTCTAGCAGTAAGATTTGGTTTGCAGGTGAACGTAATGCAGCTAGACCACTACACTGATTTCCCTCTCTATTATCTCTTATCTGTCAGACATTGATGCTCGACCTTGGGACTTCCAGGCGGAGGAATGTGCCCTGCGTGAGAGCATAGAGAAGTTTAACACCCGGCGATATGACAAGAACCAGAGCAGTGAATTTGCACCGGTGGACAACTGCCTACAGAGCGTGCTGGGCCAGCACGTGGAGTTGCCCGAAGATTTCCACTATAGCTATGAGATGTGGCTGGAGAGAGAGGTTTTCTCCCAGCCAATCCAGTGGGAAGGTCTGTTACATGGACAGTGATGGAGCTAGAGAAGACTCCCACAATAGCAACAGAAGGCTTTGAAAAGTCCCTTACAATGGCACTTCTTTAAGCTCAGTACAGACTGACACAACAGGCTGTGGGTTTACTTGCATCGCACCTGCACTGAGAGACAAATGCACATATTTTCACTCCCACACACACACAAGCACCTGGTAATGTTCATGTAAATGAATGCTTGTACATAGAGATGTTTATATCATGCATTATATGCGGCTCAAAATGCTAAACTCTCATTTACTGATGTTGGTGAAAATGTGAGAAACAGGCATGGCAATGCATCTGGAGCTTCTAGGAAAACAGGCATTTTGTACTGTCCCTACTGTCACTACGTGAAAGGCAAATTATCTTCTAAACCAATGTTTGTTGTAAAGTAATGCACATTCAAATTCTCTTAAGTATTATAAAGATGTCCTATCTAAAAGAGTAAAGCATTTATTTATTTATTCTCTACTTTATTTTCTAATTTCTCAGTCTGGAACTGCTGGTGGAACTTTTATTTTTGATGCATGTTTGTAAGTAGATTGCTGGAGAAACTGTAAGGACTTGGTACATATTATCCCCACTGACATGGTTACAAAGACTCAAGGTATCCAAAAGATTTAAAAACAGAGAGGCACAGGTCAGCAGAACCAGAAGAACCGGTTTGCTTACAGAAACTGTGCTGCCTATGACAAGGAAGGGTGGGAACGTCCTTAAGAAGGCCACAAGTCACATTTTTCTTTATCACCTGTTAAGAGCTTCCTCCAACCACATGCACACAAAAGAACCTTAACAGCACAATTTAAAATAGCACAAAAGTGTCCTTGGTGAATAGCATCACCCAATGTAAAAAATAACAAGGTTGTGACACTGTGGTGCTTTTTAACACGTTTTTCACTTCTCATCGACATTTAGCTCACTCTTTAACACAATGGAATAAATTTCTCTTTTTCATTAATGAATTTATTCAGCACTTCTTTGTTCATTCATAATGGTTTATAGAAGTTTCATTTTCAGAATCAATTTGTAACATATTAATTCTTGTTTAAAATACGCGTGGCGTTGGTGTTTAAAGATGCTATGTAGAACTGTGCCAAACGCCTCCTCACCTTTAAAAAAAAAAAAAATTATTTATTTATTTATTTTAGCAACAATGGTTTGTGTAGAAAATGGGAAACTATATAGATCACTTAGAGGAGACAAATGTCTGGAATTGTAAAAGAATTGTTTCAATCAAGATACACAGAACCATCGTCATTCTGAACCAGTGTTATGACTCTGTTGGTTTTGTCAGTGTTTGGAAGTTAAAATGTCAAATATTAAGATTTGTCTCTCAAACTCTGGTTTCCGACGTGTTAATCAAGTTGAATATTTAATTTTAAAATGCACACATATATAACGCCTTGTATAACTCATTAATGGGTGAGTATCAGTTTGAATCTGGATGACTTATTCTTTAATTTGATCATCGTATGCAAGTTAGAACATTTCTTCAGAAGGTTATGTTTCTAATTCAGACTTTTAATAATTACGGACCAGGGCATGATGGCCAACGCAGATTCATTGTTTGTTTTCTTTGTATTTGCATGCTTTATTATCTTAACTGACACTAATGGTTCTGCAGTGAAAGTGTTGCCTCGGTTTCTTGTCGCATAAAAAATTAATGTGAAGAGGATTGTACAGGAGATTATCTTTAACCAGTGTGTGGTTATTGTATGTCAGCCGAAAAACGCACCCGAGACGACCTGGGGCCGACTGACTTCGCGCCTCGATCCCTATGAAGTCCCCTGCGTTCTAATCAACCCGGCTTTTAATAGTGTTCCCTATCCTCTACTTCCTGATTACTGACTTGACAAAATTACTTCTCCTGGAATTTCCTTCAACCGCTCATTCATCTTTAAATCACATGTTTGTGTTTTAAAACTATATCTTTCTGACTGATGCCAACAGGTTGTTAATTTTTTCATGGTCGTGCGTCATTGTTGTCTTCTGTCAGGACCATGATAATCCCTACATCAAGTCGTAAATATAAGCTGTCGTCATGTCACGTAAAAATCAGATTTGACATATCTATGAAAAATCAATTTAAGTGTAGGTGATGAGTAGGTACCCTGTACTGCAAAGTGATGAACTGTTGTACACACTTTCACATTCGAAATAATATTTTATTCAATGTAGATTCAATGTAAAAGCTCCTTTATATGACAGGGGAAGCAAAAAGCCACTGAGCAAGTAGTTCCCTAAGTTGTGCACTAAGTGCATTTGAGACGCGCCCTTGCTAATTGTGTTGGAGGATGAGAAGTCGGAAATGGGCGCTCATATCCCGCCTGTCTCTACGACAACCCCATAAACAAAAACAATTCAATTTTCAGGAGTGGAAGGCGAAATGGAACAATAACCATCTTCTCTGGTAGGCCAATTCCCCCCTGGGAATACAGTTCTGTCCACTTTTTATTGAAAAAAAAAGGCTTTAGGTTGAATGTTAAGATATAATGAATTATAATTATCTTAGTTCATTGCATAGGTAAAGAATGCAATGAACGTAGTCGTTACTGGTGGAGAGAATTCGTTTGCTAGGTTAAAGCATCTTTATATTTTAAATGGCAGCATAAGACTTTTGTAGGACGTTTCATTTTAAATGGCAGCAGTGCAAATTAAAAAAATGTAAGGATTTGTTGTAAATTTATGATTTTGTCTCCTTTCGTTGCTTTTTACGTTTCAGACGTGCCAACAAAAGCGAACGCCTAGAATGGTAGGTCAAATTCTTATAGTTAATAATTATTATTATTTAAAAAAACAAAAACAAACAAAAAAAACCCAAACACTTTAAACTGTACTTCCAATATACTTTCACAGCCTAAAGGAACAAAAAAGCCCAAGTCCCACAGCAGCAGACCCAAGAAGAAAAGTGAAAGGAAACAGTCATCTAAGAAAAGGACACCAAGTGCCAAAGTCTCAAAAACAGAGGTGGACATCTTGAGTCCAGCTGCCATGGAAAACGCCTACTACATTTCCCATAATGCTATGGACTGCCTGGAATTCAGAGGATTTGGCTGGCCAGCAGCAACTACGAAAAAAGGAAAAAAAACTAAAAAGAAAAAAAAAATGAAAGGAAAACTAACCATTATAAAGTCCAAAACCAAATACTTTTAGAAATCTACAGATAATGCTTTGTACAGTGACGCTAAATATAAATAAAAGGTTTAATGCATTAGTGTTTTATTTTTTTAAATTGTCTTAACCCAAGACTTAATTCATAATAAAAATGTATTAATATCTGACTTTTTAAGCTGTTAAGATGTTTTTAAGATGTTCCTTACAGCAACATCCCCCGAGTTACCTTTAACTTCAGCAGACGCATCCAACACAAGTTGTGTGAACTTATCTAATTCTGGGCTGTGATTTTGTGTAAGTTTAGAACACTAGTTAAACACAGTTACCCTCAAATGTTGTTATATAATTTTATTTGCCATTTCATAATGGTTAATCAACAACATCCTGGTATGATTTGGAAATTACTTAAAATTTGTTACAAAAGTAAAAATAAAACCCAGATTTACAAAAACATATACATACAAAAAAGAAGGGTGGCAAACAAGGCAAAAATGGCTAAACTTACAGCATGAATAATAAAAATTCAGTATGCCATTAGTTTATGAGCAGTACTATTCTGTTGGTTCAACAAGCATCAGATGTCATTTTCTTTAGGGGCACTGAAGCGGTGGTCTCTCGCAGCAAACACACAGTCTATACTTAAAGCTAAAATCAGCGTCAGAGAATTAGCTGTGATGAGGATTTGGGAAGTCTCCTTATACAATGTCCCTGGTTCGCTTGATGGCACACAACAGAAGCATGCTGAAGATCATGCCAAAAATCTGCCAAGGACAAAGCCAGGGGTTACAATCAGTGAGCCATCATGTCTGAGCGAGCATTACTTACAAATGGCCAAGGGGCTTTTTTGTGTAGCAGTAGAATGTACTATAATCTCTCACTAAAATAATTTAGCTCGTTAAAACCTAAATGCAGATTTCTGATACAAGTAACCTATCTGGGGCCAGACCCCATCATACTCACCATGATCACACCGATGCCAATACCAATACCTCCAATAATGTGCAGCTTAGAGTTGAACAGATCATCTATCGCAGCTGGACAGCTCTGCCCAAACCACAGGAAGAGAAGAATATATTAGTCCATCTTAATAGTCAAACAAAACACTTATTAAATCTTTAGTCAGTCTGTTCTTTACCGTTGTGATAAGTGTCTGCAGGCCCGTCTGCGTAGGACACGTTTCAGTGGCACCTTCAAAAACTGTTCCAACCACACCACAACATTGGAGCTAATTGGGGTAAGAAGAAAAGTATTTAGAGGTTTGAATAAAGTGTGCATCACAAAAGGAGCTTGTCTTCAAGAAGAAATGTATAGCTACACACAAGAAGTGCAAACCACAAAGAAATGCTAATACAAGATTGGCTATGACTACAATTTTAAAGAAATCAATAGAGTTAAAATGTAGTTTGACATTCAAAAGAGATATTTGTAAAGCAGAAGCTTTAACCCATTATATACACTATTTTGAACACTTACACCATACTGGATCCCACGTAGAGCCTCCTTCAGTGTCTTGTCCTTTGTTTCTTGGTACTTTTTGAATGTGTCCTTGTAGAATTGTTTCAGGTCTTCCACAATCTTTTCACAAAAAGAGGAAGCATTAGGATTTTAGGAATTTTAAATGTTTGCAGTATGTCAAGTTAGTTGGGCATGACCAACCTTGTCTTTATTGGACAGTCCCCAGGCTCCAGCAGCCACCTCTGCCGCGAAAATGATAAACAGGAAGATGAAGAACTAGACAGAGGAAGAAATTTTGTTTTGTATGAGTTGGCATACAGAAACACTTGAAAAGTAGATAAATACAAAACACAGTACAGTACAGCATTTTTGTGACTAAACAGCACAAGAAGTTGCTTTTTAAAATATGTTGACTGGAGGGCATTCTTGAACTGATGCTATGACTAGGGATGCACTGATCCAACTTTTTCAGTTCCGAAACTGATGCCGATACTTGGGCTTTGGGAATTGGCTGATCCCGAGTACCGATCCGATATGAGTTTTCGTTTTTTTCCCCACCTTTACAGCTCTAAGGGAATTTGGGGCGATTGTCTATACCGCTCTGCACAGATTAGACATTCCCGACCTACAGCACAGCTGATGCTACTGATTGGCTAACTAGCAACGTAGGACCAGCGTGCGGCAGTGCAGGAAATATAGAAAATGTTCCGAGCGTTGGGTCGCGAGGACTGGGATTGAGAAACGCTGGTCTATACCATGCCCTGCGGTGTGTTGGCACCTACCCAGGGTTGTTTCCTGACCTTGGGCCTGTAAATTCCCAGGATAGGCTCCAGTGCCCCCACAACCTCAGTTGGGATAAAGCAGTTCGGATTAGAGCTGCAACTATC
Organism: Distichodus sexfasciatus; assembly: GCA_032718565.1. Lineage (NCBI taxonomy): Eukaryota > Metazoa > Chordata > Actinopteri > Characiformes > Distichodontidae > Distichodus > Distichodus sexfasciatus. The sequence goes on along the minus strand of JAVGVS010000002.1, from coordinate 9,040,512 downwards.
GATTCTTTTTGTAATTGAATATTCTATCAATTATTTCATTGCTTAATCGAGTAATCTGATAAAATCTTTTTTAAAAACAGAAAAAAGACAATACCTTTGTTTTAGGCTTATTCTAGTGTGTGTGTAGCAGTTATCCATACATGCTTTATAATGTTGTATTCAGGACGTCCTGCACTACTCAAATTTGTCATAGTTTGATGTGTAAATGCTGACACAGTTGTGAAATCAGCACATTTCTGATGTAAACTGAATGTAGATATAACTACTAGAAATAGTAAGTTGCAGAGTTTTTATTATGCATTCTATAGCTTAACTTTCTAATGCAGAAACACTTTTTTTACCCATTTGGTATTCATCAGAATATCGAATAATTTATTTGATAAATAAATGTTCTATATTTCTTCTCTCTTATTGATTACCCTATAACATTATAAAATGTAAAAAAAATTCTCATCAATTGAAAATGAAAAAATACTCAAGTTTTGTGTCATTTTGATCCAATTAGGTCTATAAAATGTGCTGCTTCTGGGCTTATTTCCCACAATCCCCTGTGCGCCTCCCAGAGCAGCGTCACATTAAAACGTTGGGTGTGCATACGCCCATGAGCTATGGGAAATCTATGGGAAAATCTCAGTAAAACTGCTGTATTGTGAGTAGAACGCTATTAGTTATGTTTACTTAACAAAAAATTAGTTATAATAAAATATGCATTGTGTCTGTAATAAATTTAGACTGAACTGGAGCGTTTTAGCAAGTAATGGTGCTCATGCACGCGCTCACAAACACATCGTGTTTACATCGCAAAAAATGTCATTTATGCGTTTTTATGCATTTACTTCTGTTTTTGTGCACGGAATATCTAACAAATACTTTCACATAAAGAGGGAGCAGGTCTCGTCTTGATCGCGCCACTGAAAACGTTGTGCGTCACTAATAAGCGTCCGTGTGAAACACAAGAGGCGCATGCTCTAGCGAGTGAAAAGAAATAAACGAAGCTTCGATTCTAGAAAAATTGCTTCGACCATTTTTTGTAACTGAATTATTCGAATAATCGTTTCAGCTCTAGTTCGGCTAATGGATGAATGAATGAATAAATGTCTATACCATTGTTTTTAGGCTTATTATAGTTTGTGTAGAGTTTTTATTATGTAGAAATATTCCATAGCATAGCACTATGAAGAAAAATAACTTCTTTATCCATTTGGAATCTGTCTGGATATAGAATAAAATGATTTGATAACAAATAATGCATCTTTCTATATTTATTATTTACTCTCTAACACTATAGAATGTAAAAAAAAAATTCTGATTGACATTTTGGCCGACGCCTCATTTTGGACTCATTTTTGACATGACGGCGTTTGTTCGGCACGATGGCGTTCCACACAATAACGTGTCGAGCTCGCGTCTCAAAATAAACAATGAAAACATCGGTTTTTGTTATTTATCAGCTAAAACATAAGTCTGGTCTGTAATACAGGGGAAGATTTGACTGAACTGGACCGATTTAGTGAATGTTGTACTTCCCTGTTAGCACGCGCTAACAAGCACAGCAAGGACCGTGAGGATCGCAAACGAGAGCTGGTGGTGTTAAGGAAATGAAACAGTATAATCATGTATAATTTGCTTTTAGGGTGGTAGTGTGTTGTTGCTTGTTCTGCTCATCTTCATTTCCATATAATTAACACCAGCGTCGAACAAATTGAGTGTGCGCGATTACACAGAATGTAGAACAACCTACAATTCACAGATCGGCTCCATAGATGGACTCCATGCCACCGATGTCCGATCCACATATTGGATCGGTGCATCCCTAGTTATGACTGTAGATAGTTGTGCAGGTTTGTCTTACCAGACCCAGCATGCATGTTGATTCCCTGATAGCTCCACAGCAGCCAAGGAAGCCAACCACCATCATCAGGGCACCAGCCACGATGAGAATATTAACACCTAAAGAGCACAGGGAGCTCAAGATGTGCTACAGAACTTTACAATTCCCTCCCTGCATACACTTCTGAGCTCAAAATGACAACTTGGTTGTTTTTCCACATATTTTATCATTATTACTGCTAAACATGGATTATATGCTGAATCCAGACAGTGTCCTGTCTGTACACAGACTATGGCTCACGCTAAAGCCACGGCATTAGCTCAGTTTGGCCGTAAACAGTATTCCAAGGAAGCAAAAAAAAAAAAAAAAAAAAAACCCACAATAGGTCCAATCCTAATGTCTACATTACATCAACTAACAACTATTGTGGCACACAGCCTATCATTAAAATGTCTGCCATTGCAGGGCCTCACTTACAGCACTGTGGTGGTGCTGTTGGTAGGCCTTACACACTGACAAACACACAACCAGAAAGAAAAATCACGACAATGTGGGCTCTGTTTGGGACTCCAGAGAAAGACGCTTCTGTGACGCATAAAAAGGGAAGGGAAAACAAGTTGCCTTATTTGCCCTGATTAGATCATTCCCCATCTCTCTCAATTTCACAAAGACAAACTTCACAGAAAATTTCTCCATACGTGAATGAGAACACAAGTTTCAGCTGCCAAATGTTTAACTTTTAGTTTAGCCAACTAATCAGCATGCACATATTCTCAGGCAAAACACTAACTGTACTTATCGTATGACATGGCTGATAAATTGCTAAAATAGCAACAAATTAAATTAGAAAAAAAAAACAGTCAGAGAGGGCATCCAACCAGCATTTAAAATAAATAAGCTTGTTTTTACACTGGATTGACAATTTAGATGGGAAAAGACTCAAATACATGAGGCGGTTGCAATGGAATCGTCTAATGGATTAAAACCCTGCATTGTTGGTCAGTGAAATAGGGACACAAATGACTGTTTCCTTATGTTATCTGTCTAAAATGGGACTTCTGCTTAGAGAGTAGTAAGCTCTCATGTGAAAGAAAAAATATTTAATAAACTAATCTGGGGTTCAGACATACTCAGTAGCGGTCCACAAGCCTCAGTAACAGATGGAACTCTTAAGATAAGCACATGTGAAACCTCCCTTTTAGCTATTACTCTGTGTAACACTGCTTCATAGGGAAAAAAAAACTCAGGGCTTCAGCATACAGACAGACACGCCCTTATACTAACCAAAAAAGTTTTCAGGCCCATGCTTAAGACACTAAGCGTATTTGTGACCATGCCTCAACAATAACACTATGAAAATTAAAAAACTGCTCTCTTTGCCACCCGCTGCTTGGCAAAACCAACAGTTTTCTAACTGCTCTAAATAGCCATTGGGTCCAGGAGAAAATAAAACTGTGCATGGACTAGGATTTATGAACAGTAACCAAAGGATAATGCCTTACTGACAGTTTTGTATAACACACCATCCTCAAACTAATCCTTACTTCTCTTTTTATTTGACACACTAACCTTAACTGTTTTCAGACAGATTCATGGTGCAGACTACAATTCACATACAGTATGTACAGTTGTTCCATCACACACCCACCTCATTCCAGCAACAATCCTGTAAAATTACTGACCACAGCATCACCATTGACCAGGTGACAGTGAGACTGACAATCACATCACTCAGCTACATGTAAAACATTTCTACTTCTGTGTTCTTGTTTCTACCCCCACTACATTCTACATACTGATCCATCTGTACAGATGACGTCAATCATGTGACTGTTTTGGGTGTGACCTGTTCCCGTGGATACTACAGTGCCCAAACAGTCTCAGGGCTGAATGTGACTGTAGAGTGTGGGTGGAGCTGCACATTTAAATTCTCATTCAGTGTGTCCAGAGATACGCAGAGAACTGACTGAACATTTTAAACCTTATCTTTTATCACTTCAATATTTACCAGTGAAGAATGTATTAGGAGCTCCGTCCGCTTTAAATAGATCTTCAGTCGACTTGTCGAAACGCAGGTAGAGTGAAACTCCCAGGACCACAGTGCCTGCAAGCTGATTTAAGCAGAACACAAAACATGCAAATAAAAACCTGAGTGCCGCCAGGGTAGCATTCTTTCATGCAAGAGACAAGCATGTCAAGCAGGTTAGACAGGCAGTCGAATGTCTAACTTATTTGGAGAAAATGAAGTCCAACTGGGCTGCCTACAAATACGTCACTATTGCGATTGCAAATTAAACCAGCTCATTAACCTAACAAATAAGCTACAAACCTCAAACAATGAGCTACAGCTCTATCATAGGGTTGAATTTGTAAGGTTGCTACAGTCTCATTGTGAAACGTAAATCAAGCAGACAATCAAACTATTCCCACACTGAAGAAAGTCTCTAATGCCACTAATCCAGCAGAATAGAAAGTGAGACGAGTCAATGAAATTTATATGTCACTGGATTAAAGACTTCTTTTAATATAAAAGTAGTGGGTCAGGTGCAGGACTTTCTCAGTACATTCATTATGAACTACAGCATTGCACACATTGTTGAAGCAATAAGCAAATATTAGGGTGTAGCGCACTCAATCAAATTGCACTCAAGCTTTGTTCTGTTTGAAGAGTCAGATTTGCACTTCGGTTGAAACCGTTTTGCAACACATGCAGGTAGCATTCAGAGTTTGCTGTTGAAGACAGTATTCAATGTGGGAGATTTCTGCCTTTGCTATTTTGTTTAAAGTAGTATAAAATCATTTCATTCATTTCAAGCAATCATCAAAGTAGGCTGAATGTGTACATTTTGTACATGGTGCTGTTTCCATTTTTAAACCTCACTTAAATGAATGTCAGATATTTGAGCACTTTATTAATCTCACAATCTCTAGTTACATCCAGATTAAGGGGTTTTTCAAAATTGTGACGCATGGTGGCGTGTTACTCAAGCTTAAGTTTTGTAGACCTTCAGGCTGCTGGTTTTAAGCTAAAATGGACACTCACATGTACAAACCTGTAGGGCAGGGGTCCATTAAGTAAAAAATAAACATGGACCTGAAGTACCTAAGATTTTCCACAATGACTCAGCGACCACAGTATTCCTTTGTAGGAGGACTTCCCCTTACTCTGAGAGCCAATTATCTTTTTACTTAACACATGGTAGTGCAAAGTGGAAAATGTTTTTACTGAACTCACTGTTTAGTGGTCAGATATGAGAAATAAGGCCGGTGAGTTTCATTATATTAATTTTTACGACATACAACGGGAAATGTTAACGTTCGTTGAAACGAAACCAAAATGCCATTAGGGTCTTTTAGGAGCTGCGCGCTCTCTCTCCCTATTAGTGTGAGTCTCAAGGTTACAAATTTCCACCGACTGCCGTACACAAAAGTATCTAAGCAAACCTACACCAATGAGAGACTTACTAGAATGAAAGTTCACTGAGGACTGTATTTAACAACCTGCTCCGACTGAAATGTAACGGCAGGTTTTAAAGTCTCCGCCACTCAGTTTAACTCACTTTCAGATAACCAACCATTTCTGATTCACGTCTATAAGCATTAGCGCCTCTGTCTAACAGCACATGTGAACTCCAAGAAGAGTTCTTAATGTTTCCCATAACGTCTCAAAAAACACACGCACTTCCACAAACAGCCTCAGCTACAGCACCAATGAGGTAGAGACACAATTCAGAGACATTCAATTCAGGCAATATGTTAACATGTTAGCTGACACAGCAAACAAACAAAAAATGATCGCTTTCTGACTTTCGGTTTTGAATTTGGACACACCCAGGCACACACTGATAAGGTACCTACCCAAAATAGAAAATTGAAGGCAAACAGCAAGTATTTGATGGCTGTTACACCTCCTCCTGTAGCCATGTCTAGGTTTCGTCTTTCCGATCGGACAGAATATGCCAAACAAGAATACAACACCTAACGCGTATAACGCAAGCTAACGCCCAAATAGTCGCGACCGCGAGAGCTGCGTTTAAATGAGTGTCTTAAGATGGGCGGAGTGAGACGTAAAGGCGGAAGTAAAGAAATGTCGTATGTTCCGCCACAGTCGCGGTTAGTTTCGCATCAGATCTTCTTTCATAACGGCTCGATGCACATTTATAAATGGGACCCGTAATGTTTTTACAATTTTTATATTGTGACACAGTGTTTTAGCATAAGTAAACTGTATGCGTAAATGTATATTAAATATATTAAGTAACTTTTCGCCGCTTATTTTTTCTTTAGACGTGATTGCGGTGAGCAACCGCATATTGTTAACCGACTCCACACAATTTTCTGACCGCTACTCCAGTAGCGGTAGTACAGTTGTTGTGCTAGAAACAAAACGTGCGGCCTATTGCGATGTGAGGTCGTTTGAATGATGTTTTTTTTTTTAAATACTCGAGAATATAATTGCTTTTCAAGATGTTAGCATCGATGACCACTACGAACATTTTCGTTATATCTGAACACCCTCGGCACTCTCATCGTTAATAGCTCGCAGTGCATCCATCATTCTTTTCTCTTTTACTTAAGTGCATATTAATCAGTCTTTCTACACAGACAGTTTTCATGTCACTAAGCGTGCCAATCACATTGGCATTTCATGTGGAAATACATCTCCATATTAAAAAATATTAACCTATTCAAATATTAACCGTATCTATTCATAGTTAACCTAAATTCAGCTTCTGACTACAAAATACACAAATCAGTCAAACATTTCCTTAAAACATAACTCAGCAAATCATAGGATTATGAACAGGCTATGAGATTAGAAATAAGACTTTTTTTTTTTTTTTTTCAAAAATAGAAAGATTGCAGCTCTATTCAGGGCTGTATTCACAGAACTTCAGAGAAGCACAGTAAAAAGAGAAAGGTGAGATAGTAGGTGACAATTCAATGCCCTCATTTTTTTTGTACCTCTTTGTTTAAATGTTTCACCAGGGTGGGCGGGCTTGCCACATCCTGTGTCCGTAACACTACTTATAAAATCTGACGAGCATTGAGAATTAATGGTAAATCCTACCACACAAGGGTGTGGCACGGACATGTTTGGACAAAAGCAGGTGGAGTAAAAGCTAATTCTGAAAGTCACATCCTATGTTTTATCAAAAACATCCCCTTTACCACTAAATAAACAGACGTAAGGAGGATTGACATTGTTTCTTCCTCAAAAATCATAGAAGGTTTCTGATTGTTACATTTAATAATAACCAGTATCACACAGCGTGCAATGCTAAAATACATTAATAATAATCAATAGTTTGATATGTCTGAGCAGGTATTCTATGAACAAAACATAGGCAGGCTGAAATCTCAAGAGGCAACACAGTCTATAGTAAGTTGATCAGGCTTGTATTTATAGGTCATTGACTGGGTGTCCATATGTTCATGCCAGCAGGGCAAGACATTCAGAATTAGGTACTGTACTTTAACCACTTAATCTCTACAGACCTGTATAAAGTCTGTCATACCCCAAGTAGCAGAAACAAAATAGTGGTCTTATAGGTTTTAGTGTGCAAAATCGGTTTTGGCAAAATTCATTATGATTTATGTTAAAAGGGATAATTTAATTTACATAATTTCTTCACTTCAGTTCCACATGGACAAAATTTCTGAACCTTGTATAATCTGTTTAATAAGGATACTGTAGAAATACTATACACTTACCGTCCACTTAATCAAAAATACAGTTGTAGTATTACTTAAAATGAGAAAAGAAAAAAGAATGCATAGTTACCAGGTTCATGTATGTAATATAATATGTAACCATGGTAGTGTAGAAATAGACATATCGAAATTGACTGTTTATAATATACAAATCCTAATTTAAAATATCCTGCCAGCTTGCCTTTAAGCCCTTCCTTACTACAAAAATGGGTATTACCAAGCGAGCCTTCTCTGTAGCTGCCCCTTCCTTCTGGAACTCCCTACCACAACCTATCAGACAATGTACAGACCTGGCAACTTTCAAGTCTCTTCTCAAAACCCATCTCTTCAAATCTGCTTATAGCCTCTAAAGCTCTATCCTTTCACCGACTCGCATATGTTCATCTGTTGTTTCCCTGTGTAAGTTTTAAATACGTTTGTTTTAAACCTTTGGACTATATGTAAGTGTTTTTAATGCAAAAAAAGTACGATACTGAAGGGATGTACTGGTATTAGATATACAAAACTACATCTGAACACGCCTAAAAACATTCCTTCCATGTGTACATCATCGCATTCTATTAAGAGATTGCTATCATTAAGCATTTTTTTCTTTTGATGAGAGTTGTTCCATGTTCCTTTAGCTGTAATCAGTTTTAGGCTTCTTTATCCTAGAATCTAACCAACTAATAGAGCAAAAGCAAATAAGTAAAGCATATTAAGATCATTTGTGTGATTACAATATTTAAATATTAAATCATTGATTAAGAATTGTGTAGTAGGTACAAAGGCAGAGAATAGCTTTAGCTGTACATCTGGGGCTCTCTGTGACTGTCACCATTGATTGGGGCTGAAAGATAAGAGGCTGGGTGAAAATAAGGATCTGGCTTGAAATATCTGATGTTTATTTAACAAAATAACAAAAACCACTAGGCTTTGCTCTGAATCTACAGAGAAATATAAAACATTTTAAATCAGACAAACCCAGATGCATAGACAGACGGACAACACTATAACAAAGCACTATCAACACAAAGCAGAAAGGCGGAACCACATTAGAGTAATCAAGGCTAAACAAGGGCAATGAAGACAAGAAGCGTTAGAGACCGAGATATCCTGACTAGCTATTGTTGTTGTGCCAAAGTGCATATTAATTCAGATATACTCTATGTGATCATAATATTCAAGTCATTTAATAAAATAATCCTGTTAAATAATATCTCATTTCCATCATTGCACATACCTTGGTTTGAAATAGGCAAATGCTATCTATTATAACTTAAGATTCTGGTAATAGACAAATTGAAATAGAGTGTACACTTTAGTTACTATTTGGATTTTCTTGAATAAAACAAGTATTTCATACTATTTGAAACTTTCAAATAGTATGCGGTTGTTACATGCTTTAGATTGTATTCAAAACCATCAGCCATGTCATATTACATTTTATAGCAAGACAATTGTATAATTTTTCGGACCTAAGGAGGCATTTAGAGACTGGAGCTACAATAAACTTAAAAGATGCCACTTTTAAATGTAACACCAGTGTGAGGGCATTTCTGGGCCATGCACTAGATGAACAAAGTTTTGACAAGCAATCATTGAAATAGCAACTTATTAAAACACACAAGTATAAATTACCACCAGCTATGCAAAGCAAATATTAACTGGATGAAATAGAAAGGGTAAGGAAAATATTTGTTGAAACTCACCCAAAATACAAAATTAAAGACGAACAGGACATATTTGATGCACAGCTCTCCACTTGTCAGCTCTCCTCTCATGATGAACTCTTCCGTTATGAGCAAGAAGCTGCAGTTTGCAAGGAGAGTTAATGCAATTAGTTTGAGCTTCTCAGAAAATAACGTGATTATATTCCCATAGGCTGTTGTTAGAGAGTGGATCTGTTGTTTTGCCACGTCTCCTCCCGGGTAGTGTGAGTAATGCCAAACTCCCACCTCTGTACACACACACACACACACCCCCCCCACTCACATACCCATAGAATGCTGTGGTTCATCCGTCCATCTTTCTGACCATCGATCCATTTAGGCATCCATCTATCTATCTATCTATCTATCTATCTATCTATCTATCTATCTATCTATCTATCTATCTACACTTTTATGCTGGGGTTTGATTTGTTATTTTATGGGTTCATAGTTATACTTATTTATTATTTATTTATTTATTAATTAATTTTTTTTCGTCTGCTCCCCACTATTCATCTGTTCTTCTTTAAATTAGAAATTATGAAACTTATTACATTTAGTCAGTTTTATGATTTTTCCTTTTGTTAAAAAAGCACCATCCACAGTTTAACCTACATCATAGTGAAGGTTGTCTATCACTGACCTGTAGCAACAAATAAAATATTTCTGACCAATGTAAATGTCAGCTTCCTTAGAGAACCAACATATTGTATTGTTCATATATTGTTCACATATTGTAACAGAGGTTGACTACAACCATACGCCAGAAAACCCTGAATATAGAAGCTTTATATGAGTCTGACACTTAACCTTACAGATGACTTGTGTTATGAAAATCTGTTATGAAATCTGTGGTTTTTATGTATGTTGTTAGTGCTGAAGGGTGCCTTACTCATCATTGCACTCACACCATTCTTTCCATTCCTTAACCAGGGGGTGACAGATCTCCCTCACACACATCTAAAGCAGCTTAAAATCTTTGTCTGATTTTACCACAAGCTGCTGTTTAGGGAAGGAGTAGAGAAAAGGACAGTGGAGATGACAATCATGCTTTAGGAAAGAGGCTGTTTTGTACAAAAGAATGGGAGCCATTGTCATGGGCATGGCACCACCTCACCCACTCACCCGCCGTGTGACAGAGCTGCACGTCAGCCTTAGCAACCACAATACAATTGCTGTCAATCACAAAGTTAGAAACAGTTTAGAATCCATAGTGTGTCAATGATGAATTATTGAGGTATAATATTGTGAAACTGAATATACACATGATTTTTTATTATTATGAATATATGTTATACTTCATCATATATGGTCACTGAACTACTTTGTTAATTACTCCACCAATTAGGAAAAGGTTACATAGCTTAAAGGGGTACAAAAAGCCCTTGACCCTAAACCTAGGGTTTTTGTAGATATATTGACTCATATAGCACGGCTGTGAGTGAGAACAGTCACATAGTAATGTGTGTTAAGTAAGAACCCTTTCTCAATTTTCTCATAAGAATTCTACATCTGTTAGTTATTTGCTGCTTCCAGTATTGAAATACCCATGCTCAGTAATTCAGCTACTGGGGCTGCTGAAGACACAGTGGAGTTGGTGTAGATGTGAAAGAAGTAATAAAGATGTTCACACTCAGTAACTCATTTACGCTTATGGCTCAAACTATACCATCATGCCCAAAGTGACCTACATTTCAAGGGTCATTCTTCATGTCATGTATGTGTGCTTATTTTTTAATGGGAGAATATATACAGTATATTTGGAAATGGCAGTTAATGTAATTTTCCATGTGGTTCCTCTCCAGAAAAGCACTGAGCAACCTGGAAACATTGGAGCAGTTTGCACAAAAGCTGCCTTCAGAAAGTGCCTCAGTGTCTTGTGATGGTAACACCGATCACTGAAGAATAATGAAAATGAGTGTCAAAGATCAATGGCTATAGATCACTGCAATGTACAGTATATGTGCCTTCCGTTTTAGATTATTTTCCCAGTTCTATCTTCTGTCTAAAACAAAATTCTAATATTTTCACAACTCAAAATAAGATATTTTGTAATTTTAGAAGAGCAACATTGAATGCTCTACTGGTCTCATTTTGTATCTCCAAATTTAGAAAAAAGGAAGACGCTGAAATGTATTTGATTCATAGCAAAAGATGAAATATTTTGTCTTACAAAACATATTTTAAAATGAACTCGTGATGGACACAGCTGGCCTGAGTGTGTTTACTGAGTGCGAAAGAAAACTCAATTATTTTTTCCTTTAGCAGCACAAATGACCAATTGCTTAGAAATGTTAATGAGATATCATGTGAAAAGCTTTTAAGTGTGATTTAGAAAATATTTTCTACTACTAACAAGAAACTAAATGTGCCAGACAACACAATGTGTCCTTTGTAAATTACAAAGTTTCAGTCTTAATTATGGCATTTATAGAATATGGCTTAATTTGCTCCATATAGTGTCTGAAAAGTCATGATCTAGAAATACATAATAAAAGTAATGTAAATTATTAAAAGAGTTTGTTGTGGGTGTAAGACAAAGCCCTGTTTTGATATGGGCAATATAAGCAACTGATTGTTTCCTTTCTGTCAATATTCGACTACCTTGGTGTAGTTATATTTCATGTCCAATGCGGGGTAATAGGTTCAGTTTTTAATGTTTACACGCTTAGTCCTGTTTAGCGGTAAGCGCAAGTCCTCTATGTGCTACTGCAACATACTTTGCTCTCGACAATATATTTCCGAACAGTTGAATTCTAACCACAAGAGGGCACCAATAACCCATTTATAATGTTTTTCTTCTCGCGCTGTTTCCAATTGATGAGTAAAGCATTAAGAGTTGCGTGTGTGATGTATTATGTGCTTGTTTTTATTTCTTAATTATATCAATAATTTACTGAATACAAGTAACTGGTACGTAATTAATGTAAATCAAATAGCCATGCATAAACATTTCTATAACAATATTATTTTACATCTATTTTTAAGACTCTGAACACAGGTAAGTCTACGTAGTAATATGCTTAAACACATGCTATATATACACATTTGTACATTGGAACCTAGCCACACGAGTCAGCGTGTTTCTGATGAAGAAGATATACATTTGTACATTTGATTCATGTAAATTCCAACATAATGTAGGCTGCATAATTATGTAAAGTGCCCTTTTATAATATCACTTGCACATGTTTCTTTGTTGTGTGTGTACATGGATATTTGCATGTGTGTATGTGCTCATACATGTGTGTGTGCATTTATGTTTATATGAGTGTGGCGTAGGCCCAAGGCCTAGAATCATCATGAATGGGGTGATCAAGAACGATTTAACACTATTGCTTTTGATAAGTTAAAAATGTGGTATATTTTTGCATTCTTGTTTCCAAAGGGAGAGCGACTGCTGAGGTGTGTGGGTGAGCTTTATATGGCAATTTTATATGCAGAGGCTCAGAATGGAGTAACTTTCAATTTGACACACCATATAGGCCTAATAGTGACAATTCGCAGGAATGTCTCATGAAACATCTTTTCTAAATAAACTCATGTTATGAGTTAAGGCAAAATTAATGCATTTTATTTATTAAGAATTGTGTGAAATATTAAACACTTCCATTCAATGTGTTGTAGTTAGTCTACAGCACATTTTTTTCTGCAGCCACAATTAAAACAATTTTTGGCAGATTACAATTAAAACATCCTTGCGTTGACAGAATAACACTGAAGTTAAACAGCAAAGCACTGAAGGTAACACACAATGATAGACATTTAAAATAAATCACATACAATTATACATCATACACAAGATATTTCAGCACCAACAAAGAGCACCAACTCTTTGTGTCATCAGGAAAGGCATTCTGCCTTTTACCGGATTTCACATAGAAAAGTGGCAAAAATATACTTTAAAAATTACTATATTACTCAAGGCAAAGTCTATACTGTTACTACTAACATTGATTTGATAAAAAATCATAACCATCTTTAAAAAATCTTTTGTAGCCCGAGGGATGTACAATATAATAGATTCTAGAATCACCTAAAGTTATATAAGTTACCTCCATATAATACCAAATAGTATGTAAAATAGCCTAATCAAAAGACCTGTTTATACACAGTGAGACCCACAACAGCTATATCTTTTTTCCCCTTCTTTATTTCTTTTATGTCATTTTATGGCTTTTAGCAGGTGCTCTTATTCAGTGTACTCCAGATTACAGGGCCAGTCTTTCTGAAACAAACTTGGGTAAAAATATTTGCTGAGACTTGAACCCACAACCTTTGAATATCCAGTATCCCACCACTAGGCCACCAACTAACTATGCATATGTTTACATGTATATGTTAACCACTAAATTTATGATATGTATCAGATGTTTTTATCCTGAGTAATTCATATGTATGTAATAACCCAATTACACACATTGGGTTAAGTTGGGGTTTCGCTCAGAGGCAGAATGTTATATTTGGAGACAGGATGCAGTTGGGCCTGAACCTATGACTTCTCAATGAGTATTCTACATCAACCCCCAAACACATGCCTGTACAGTACGTTCCAGCTCATGATTGATTCGAAGTTTCAGGTTTTGGAGGCTAAATTTTTTGACCTTGGGGCTTTGGGTGTATGTACTGAGGTTCCTGTGCGGCCATGTTCATGTTTCAAGGGGCCCAAATGTGCAGAATCATTCAGCAGGGCCTAATTAGCCAGGCTGACTTCATTAAATCTAAAACCTCAGTGCACATATGTCAGTCAAACAGTGAAGCCTAATAAAGTCTACTACATTGTTGATTTCCTTGAAGACACGCTAACGGTTCCTCGAAAAGCGGGCACACGCTGCCTTAATATTTAATCACAGAGATATTTAACAGCCTAACTGTAATAAGACACTGTGGAGCACGGAGCGGTCGGCGGGTTAAGAGCGTTCGGGCTTCAGGGTACACTCTCAAATTAAACAGATTTGACCTCAGCTATTTCTCACAAGTAGTTTTAATTTGCATCGTCGTATCTTAATCATTGCCTTACACTGGCCAGAATGCAAACGGTACTTCGGTTATTTATAGCCTTCTAAGCGCTCGGCTGCGGTCAAACCGGGACTGGAATGGGTCGAGGACTGCATTCACCTGTGAGTAAATCGAGACAGAAGGTCCTGGCAATTAGTCAAAGTTTGGCCCAGCCATAAGCCTTCTCTGAAGCAGGCATGGTATTAACTGCCACAACCGTCTGCAAATTAAGCCTGGACAAAGCCAGGAGCGGATTTTGCACCCTGACAGAACCTGAGCGGCCCCACACTCGTTTTGAGCTGCCTTCTTCGGTCGACGTGGCCATGAGTAGGTCGAGATCAAACTCGTGTGGCGGTAAGCGCATGTCAATATTTTCCCAAAATAATTGGTAGTGCATGGTTTGGTGATGTTGTAGTGATGTGTGGTGTGTTTGTGAGATTCTAGGATTTGACACCTGTTGCACAACTACACTGAAAATTCGTGCTTTGTCATGCACACAGATACAACAGGCACAGCGAATGCAAATCTGACCTACTCCGAGACTGTACTAATTAAAAAGGAGGGCGCGGTGTAGAAACAATAAATAAACACATCACGAGAGTTCATCATAAAAATACCAGTTGTATCAACGGGTAATATATCTGTACAAAAAGATGTCCAATTAATTTTAGGCACGATTAAACTTACAGTTTACAATGCACGTTTGTTTTACAGTTTTAAATAGGATTTACATGTAAGATACATTTACAATGGTAATTTTTCAAAATATATAACGTGGACACTTAACAAACACTATCATTTTTATGAGGATATTTAACAATTACAAGATGATGGAAAGGAACTTTTTTTTCTATACTCTGAGTGACTGTCCATGGTGCTGAATTCAGCCTCAGTCACTGTAACCAAACAACTTGCTAAAACGATAGTTTTCCCCCTCACAAATAATCTGAAAATACTAAAAATGTGTTTTTACACAGCAGAAGCATGGGATACTGCTATGGATCGGGTGAAGGTTACCATGGCTATGAGCGAATCCTCCTCCATACACAGCGACAGGCTTTACAGCATCGCAAGAGAACTTTCTGGAATGGGATTCGATCCAGTAAACGGCACATTTGATGACTCTTTTGACTTTTTCGATGATTTTCGAAGCTCAGTGAGTTGTTTCCTTCTCTTGAATATCTCATACCAAACTTCACGATTTCCCCCTTTTTGGTACGTGATACTTATGCTTATTGTGTGACCATATAAAGTTCATTAAAATTGCATAAAGTATAAAGTGTCATTAGAATTTGTACAGTAAAATATCACATTACAAGACTGGCTTGGCTTTAAGTTACACTAGCGTGCTGTGCCAGTTTTGATTTATTTCCGGACTTGTCTTTTTGTCTTTCCTATTTGTGTGTTTTTACGTTGGATCACAAATGTACGCATGGGATACTTTGTGTGCCATTGTATCTGACTATTTATCTTGTATTCGATTTCTTTAATGCGCCTCCTCCCCGGTAATGGTTGTAACCGTTCAACCTGCGCAGGTGCATCTCGATTCCTGAAATCTCAGGCTGCGTCCGAAACAGGGCATACTTCGCAACTAAAAAGTATGCCAAAACAGCTCGTAGCCGTTGGTACGCCAGCCCACTAAGTGCGGTAGTACGCGATTTTGGACGCAGCCGTTGAGTGACGAATCCTAAGTTTCTATGGAGATCCATAGCTGTGCGAGAGCCAGTTCTTCCCGCGCTTTCCAGTCAACTGTCAGTCGCGAGCCGTGCCAAAAGCGGCCAGGCGGATGGAGCTCCGGCGCTACGCGTTTGATAAAAGATTTTGTGGATGGAAGCCGCGAATAACCTCGTCTTTTTGGGGTGACGACTGTGGGGGGATGTTCTGAACAAAGTGAGAAACTGTGTGGAAAAAGCACGCAGATTGCACGTAAGAACTGGCAAACGCGTCTCAACCCATTGTCTCTTTGCCTTTAAGAGCACCAATATGCTGCACTCGTCAAGGGATGACAAGATTCCTGTAAGTACGACTGATACTTCTATTTGTTTTTGTTATCTAGTTCTCTTGTTCTCAAGTATTAAAGTTAGAAACATCTTTAAACAAGCTTAGGCACCTCTGTTAAGACCTATTGCACCTGTGAGCATCTTTATCTTTATCATGCTTAATTTTTTCCTTTTTGGTGCCAAGTCAGATTAAGCTAATTTAAGTTATATTTTGCACCCTTGATTAACTCAACCAGCGCTTGTCCAACAAATATTCAGCCTGAACCCGTTTATAATTGACTTCATCGACTTCTATCTAAGAAAATACAGGTGACATCACTCCCTGAGTGAAAAGTCCTCCTCTCCTTGTCATTTGTTCTATATTTAAGTGGATTCAGAGCAGCCAAATTAAGAAGAGATCGTCTGACCTACATCTCTGCCTATCATACTCCCCCCCCCTACGATGTGAATTTGATATGTAGATCAGAGAGACGAGTGCAGTGGCTCTACTCATTGTCTTTCCCTGTCACTGCTTCAGGTGGTCAATAACTTCATGGACGCGGGACACGAACCCGGCAAAGGTCTGTACTTTGCTGATGGGAAGAGGAAAGTGGATTATGTGTTGGTGTATCAGTACCGGAGACCCTCGTCGGTCCATGAATCGCCCGGCCAGCACCGGCTCTCTGTAATTTCTAATGGCAGCTTCCCCCGTGTGGGGAGCAAAGACACTGAAGGGGTCAAAGAGGAGCGTGGTGAGGTGGTGGTGGACATGGGATCTACAGACCCGGCCGAAGGCGAGAAACTCATGATCCGGGAGGAGTTTGAAGGCAACCTGAGGGAAGCGGGGCTGGAGATGGAGCGGGACGCTGAGGTGGGTGAACGGTAACAACTGTAGAACTCTCTAGAGTAATGGGACAGTTTCTGTTGACTCTATCTGTTATGGCGACAAACTGTGGATTGTTTCAAGGAGCTTCCTTATATGTGCTTCTCCACCTGAGCATTGAAATTACTTACATTCATATTTACATCAGTTCTGAAAGCATTTGTGGCTGGAACCTTTTTGAGCACAGCAATGGTCATGAGGTTGACTTTCATGCTTAGGTATAGTGAGGTGGAGTTAGATGTTTTAATAGAACCACTTCATTGTCTGTTGGTAGCTTCAGATGCTCTGAAAAGGTTTTCATAAGGCTGGAGGGATAGATTGTTTTTCTGTCTCCATGAATGTTCTCTAAAGGAAGGCCTTGATACTTTTCTGTGAATATGTTGCACTTGCGTCAAGCCTGTTTTGTTCATGAGCATCATTCACTGGTTGTGCTTTGTTCATGACTGCCCTCCTGTTCACGATACATAATGTGTTAAGTAGTGCGTGTACATGTGAGTGTGTGTCTGTGTGTGAACATGCATCAGAGTGGAATCACTGAGTGTGGGTGTTTGGTTTGGGCTACTCCTCTTGGCTCTGTCTTCAGACTGCAGCGGGACTTATGCCAGGGTCTACAAAGAAACCCTCTATTTGCTAGTTTAGGGGCAAAAGAGCAGCCTGTATTGACATGGAACATAGAGACTGACTCAGTTATTATGTAGTTGAGCTCACCAGATGATTTTTGATCCCACTTTTTTAATGCCAGATATTTAAAGGTTTATGCCATTAGAAAACACAGAATATAAATATATTGTTATGAGTCTCTGTATGAGTTTTTTTTCTGTACTTGAACCTAATGTTTGTTTCATTCATGTCATGGCCAAAATATGATATTACACTTGTCCTATGTTGTGCTTTTCAATTTGACTTGTAGGATTTTAAAACCACATTATTGAATCCTGGTGTTTAGACACTTGCCTGTATCATTTTAATTGAAAACATTTAGGATGGGCCATGTAAATGTTTTATAAACTAATACATTTGCAGACCCCAAAATGGCTTTAAAATAAACACTGCAGTGATAAAAAGACAAATATTTTAGACTCTAATAGTCCTTCTGCTAAAATTTGTTTTATATGGCTGTATTAAAAATAAACAGCTGAAACTCCACCCAAAAATATTAGTTGTAGAAAAACTATGCATTTTAAATAATTTGTATATTGTTGTTATCTGTGACTGCTAGAGTTAAACATAGTTATATAAGGTCCAAACATATATGATACTTTTATAAATGAAATTAGAGAATTTGATAAGTATTACTTTTGTAGAATGTTAGGATAGTGGCATTCATCTGCTTAACTTTAAAATTCTATATTTTCTTACATCTGTCATGAGCTGAAAACTTTATTTTATATTTAATCATTTATATTATGAGAGTGACCGATAGACTTACAAATAGCAACTGAATTTCTTTAAATGCAACATGGACATTTCTCACAAGCTGTTATTTTCTCAGTTGCAAGTTAACATGTTAACACTGGGTGGATGGGTGTTAATAACAATTTGAATTAAAACATTTAGAAGCGGTAATGAAAATGCTTCCAAAAGGAAATCCCTGGTTGGATGTGTATTGGTGTGCCCTCCAGATGGGACCGTGGTTTGAGTCATACATTCCATCTGTGGGGTCTCAGATGGTACAGCTGGGTACTTTTTTTGCTTAATGTTTCATACTGTGGTTTTGATGCTGACTTTATTAGTAGAGTTAGCACTCTGGGAAGCAGCAGTTTCACCTCAGAACGGCAACACCTCTGAACGGGGCAATTATGCAGACATTATACGTATTATATTTATACATACGCACACTATTTTCAATTGGTTGTTGTGACAAGTGTAAATTAATATGACAAGATAATATTTAGCTTGTCATATTCCTTATCACGTTCCTCATCATTAGAAATAGTTTTAGCTATTTTTCATTGAACATCTTTATTTCATTTCTGCATTAGACCTAGAAAAATCCTTCTAGAGATCCTTCAAACATGCCTGCAAACACACAGAGGTTTATCGGGTTTCTCTAGAGGAGCAGTGTGTGGGAGAGAATCTGAAGTTTTTGTTGGTTTTACAGTGTTGGGCACCATGTAGGGCAGCATCTTTCAATTTTATGACCCATCCTGCCTCTTTGAAAGACTTCTGAAAAAAATGTGTTACTGTATAACACATGGTACTGCATTGAAACTGTACAAAAGCGATGGATTATAGACAGTATTTTCAAAAATGAATGCAATTGTAAATCTATACTGACTTTTAAAAGTGGTCTTCTCTGAACTGCCTCAGAATCTGGCTGGTATCTAATATTTTTCTAGCTGTTTTTGCGAAAATTAGTCTTTTACGCTTTCCAAGAATTTGAAAGTGGGTTGATTGATGGTTGCCTTTTCTACTCACCCTGAACTATTTTCTGAAGGCTAAGTTGGGTTTATTCGTAGTAACATGCCATTTCTATAGTCTTAAAACCCCAGCATTCTCGCGTTTCTAAGAGGTGTGCTCTGTGACAGTTGCTAAATGCTTGAGGTTGGAGTTTATAAATTATGTACCTGTTAAGTAATGTCTAAGTTAGTCTTAAACGTTAAGTCCTCCTTTCACACAGGTGGTAAAAGAAAAGTAATCACTTCCATTTAAGCTTTTAATTGTAGAGTTTCATGGAAATGATTGTTATCATCAGGAGCGACATTTTCATCAGCTTCTGAGATGTTCATATGTCTCGTCTCCTTCGCAGATTATTCACTGCCCTTTTCTCTCCGCCATGAGGTATCACTGCACATCTCTACTTAATTACTCCAAATGTCAAAAGCAGGATTCACCCTGGCATGCGGAGACACTTCCTCTTTTGGGTCTTTGGAAGCCCCTGAAATGTCAGGCGCAGCTGGCTTCTGTGGTGAAGGCTCCCCCTCAGCCAGGACTAAAATCGACCTAATTGCCTTACCCTGCTGAGATGAAGTACTAATTGGAATATTTCATCCTAATTAACCTTCTCAGATCCACACGTTATTTTTATCTCACTTTTGAGGGGGTGTGGGTATGTGTAAGGCAAAGGCAAAAAGAGAGTGCTGGAGTACAAAGCAGTGGGAAGTTTGCTTTGGCTTTCAAGACTCTCGTCATCTTTCTTTGACTAGCACATTGTTAGAGTACCACCCTATCTCTCTCTCTCTTTCTCTCTCAATGCCCACTTATGTGTGGCTCTCTATGGCACAGCTGAGTATCAGCAGACGTATAAAGTTACAGTCATCACTATGAGGCGAGTCATTCAGAGTCCTGTTACAATATCAACCTACATACCCCCCCCCATGCTCCATGTTGGTGAAGTTTCTGTAATTGTGTAATAGTGTCCCAGCAGGTACAAGATGCACAGAGTGACCGGTTACCTCTATTAGTACGTGCAGTCTATACGCAAAATATTTTGTTACATGTAATTAATTCCCATGACAGTACTGAGTGTATGCCTGTAAGGCTGGCACTACAGAAATGCACCTAACACCCAATCTTAGCACATGTTGTCAGGAATCATGTTTTATAATCATCAACTTTTAGAAATGTTGCAATATATAAATTGAATAGTAATTGTTTTGATATTAATTCAATGAAAAAGAAAATGTGCAAACTGCTGTTGCTATTGAGGTGAACTGTTGCCATGCTAAAAGCTAGCAGGCATGCAGGTTATTTATGATGGTGGCAACCCACCTACAATCTCACCCAAGTGCATTTTCTGCACTATTTGTGGTGCTTTTAGCAAAACTGGTAGCTCAAACCTCTATAGCATCCAGCTGAGATGCTGCCATCTTTGTTTTGCTTCACATAATATCCCCCGGGAGTTCACACTCCGTTCAAATGCTTGTTGGCTAGTGTGAACTCCCCAGATAACTAATCGTAACAAACAACTGCACAGACCTGTTGGTACGATTTAAAAAATTGTTAAGCACAAGGGCAATATATGGAAATAGAAATGGTTCACATATGTTCAAGTTTCAGGATTGTGTATTTGCACAGCCATTTAAATGTGTCACATTATCTTTTTATTGAGAAACCAAATAATAATTTAATACAATTAGAAAATTTAATAAGGCAATAATTAACTGATGGGGTAATGATAAAGAGGACATTTTATAATTTCCCATTAGCTTAGAAATTTTTTATTAAACATATTTTTTAGTATGTTTAGAAAATGTAGTTGTGTACAATCTGTATATTTATCTACAATGGTGTAAAAGTCGCTACGATCACTGAATGTGGAGATGATGATTAGTAGCAAGACTAGAAATACACAGATTTTCAGCAGCCCAAGATTAACAGTCTTTGTGTCTTATTTTAGAGCCTTTGTTTAGTTTACATCGGCAGGTGACTCAGTATATTTCAACTAAGGCATCTCTCTGTATGTCTCTTCCCAGCACAAAGTCCATGGGCAGGGCTTTATCCGGATACATGCTCCATGGCAGGTACTGAGCCGAGAGGCAGAGTTCCTCAAAATTAAAGTGCCCACTAAAAAGGTGAGGAAACTACAATTTTTTTGTTAAAAGCTATATTCTGTAAATTACATATTTTAATAGTTAATTTTCTGTGTGTATGTGCCAGAAGCAAAAAAGTAGTGCCTAACAAGTGTAGGTAATTGAGTGGAAGTAGTTCTTTTCTCCCTCACAGAACTCTAAATCTAGACGCTAAAAGTTTGATTATGTTCCCTCGGATGTCAACATCACAGTTGCACAATTCAATTTGCACATGAAAAACCCAACTGAAAATGGATTTCTGTACATTTTTTCTTATATGCTTTTATTGTGTCTCTCCCAGAGTTATGAGTTGAAGGAAGACAAGGGTTTCTCTGGCACTATGAGTACAGTGTGGAGGAAGCTGAACCAGCCCTTCCAGCCCAAAATCCCTCACCTGCAGGACCAGAGTCGTACCAAGTTCCTCTCACACAGTTTCTCACGGGACAAGCTTCACTTGTGAGAACCCTCTGGGGAACCTCAGGCTGGGGTGGGGGTGGGGGACTTGTCTTAGGGATTTCTTGTAGTGCCGAAGGCGGCGAACAACGCAAAAACATAAATCCTGACTCATGACTTTCTCTAGACCTGAGTTTACTCAACCTCATCTTTTTCAGGTACAACATTGAGTCCAAGGACACCTTCTTTGACAATGCCACGAGGAGTCGAATCGTGAGTCCTTTTCCTCTTCTGCTCAGAAAAGAAGACCTTGTTTTAATTAGGACAATGCATTAAGAGGTGTCCCTAGTTGTTGCGTGGAACTGCTGGAATAATATGGTTATTTACCAGCAGTCTGAGATGACAGTGCTCTCTGTAGGCATATTACTAGGAAACAATTCCTTTGGGACTCTTCCAGGAACACTTTGTTTTGTTTGTCTCTCCCATTCTCTCTCTCTCTCTCTCTCTCTCTCTCTGTCTCTCTTCCCCTCCCACCTTCTTCTTTCTTTCCTTACCCAGGTGTATGAAATCCTCAGACGCACTGCCTGTACACGGACCTGCCAAACCATGGGTTAGTAATGCAATAATATGTCACTGAGGCAAAAATGTCTGAGGGATCCTGAGGAAGTGATGAGAGGCCCACTGGGCCTGGTGCTGACAGAGCTGAGGGCTGGAGAGCTGGAGAGAACTCCACCATATGCTCTCCTGGACCACGCTGCTCAGCAGACGGGCATTGCCGCCAGCACCAGGGAGATCGGGGCTAGCTAACAGAAGGGGCTGGGTTCACGTTCTCTTTATCTAGCCTTCTCTCTCTCCTCACTCTCACTCACTCACTCTCCTCTGTCTCCTCTACTATTTAAACTAGGTCATGCAATCCCAGGATTGGCCTCAGAATTGCAGCAGGGTCCGTGGGGGGTGGTGGAGGGAGTGGTGGTCCTTTCAGCTTGTTGCTGGGGAGCCACTTTATTAATTGAGGGCAAATCATGGGAGCACACGTGTTGTTCCTTTGAGAACTGATTAATTACTTTGATTAAAGCGTGCATTCAACATGTCAGGCTGGCTTCCTTTTTGAATGCCCCTTGTTGCCAGCCTGGTATGAGCCGAGCCAGGAAAGTTTTTCGTTTAGTCTGATGGTTTCTATATTTTTCTTTGATTTTGCAGGTATCACAACCCTGATAGCTAAAGGGGTGTATGATTCTGCCTTCCCTTTGCATGATGTGAGTCACCTTTGCATATTTTTTACCTGCATTTCTTTAGTATTGCATGAACTTTCAAAGAATCTAGTGCTGAGTGCTTTGAGTGTTGTTAATGACATACTTGTATAATTGTGTTCTTGAAGGGGGACTTCAAGGACAATGGGCAAGCAGATGGGAAGAATGACAGACAGGTGAGCTGCTCATCTTTGAATTGACGTCCTTCATAAGTTTCGAAAAGCTGTAGTAGGGTGGGCTTAAGCACCAAGACTACTTTTTTGTTTGTTTCAGTTGTTACATGACGAGTGGGCAAGATATGGAGCATTTTACAAATATCAGCCTGTCGACCTTATCAGGTACACGTTATTGGACACTTTGGCAATTTGTCACAAAATATAGCTGTAAACAACTAGTGCACCATTTTTTTGTAACTCTCTGATGTTTGTACCCTTTCACTTTCAACCTCAGGAAATACTTTGGGGAGAAGATTGGACTTTACTTTGCCTGGCTTGGTGTCTACACTCAGCTGCTTGGTCTGGCTTCTGTGGTGGGCATCATTGTGTTCCTGTATGGCTGCTTCACCCTCGACTCCAATGTGCCCAGGTATGAGGCAGCATGGACCTGCCAAGCTTTGGGCTCTGAGCCTGTGCTGTGTGGGCGATGGGCTGCCGGGTACCTGGCAGGATTGGCCAAGGGAGTTCAGGAGGTCATTCAACAGAGTCATGCTTTGCTTCTGTCAGCATCCCACCTCTTTGGAAAGATGAGGGGTGTTTATCTTTAGAGTAAAATATCACATGCTCTTTTAGTGAATTGGTACGGCACAAACCTGAATGTAGCAGTGCTAGCTATTTGACCCAGTAGATCTGCTAATAAGGTTGAAGTGAAAACACCAAAGAATTGATGGAAACAGTGTTTTAACTTTCCAAATCTCTTTCAGTGTAAAATTTGTTTGGAATTTTTGAAAATGTACCACTTAAAACCACATGAACACTTTGAAAGTGCTATTAAAAATCTAATATGATGACTTTAGGAGACAAACTTACCAGTCCTCAGCTCTATCAGTGGATGTAAACAGAATAATAGAAAAATAGATGCCAACCATATAGAAATTAGTTGCTAGAGTTATTACAGAGCTATTAATGAGCTTTTACTTAAAAAATTTGAATAATTTCAGGGAAACATTCTTTGAAAGACTTTTCAAAAAATACATCTTCTTTGTTATATTCATCCTCTTGTTTCATTTACAAATTAATAATTTATTGTTGTTATGATACTTTTGTCAAATGATTATTGGACATATTGGACATCTTGGATGTGAAGATATTTAAAATAGCCTTGGGCTTTCAGTATAAACAGAGACCACATCTCAGAGGATTATGCTGATCTTTTGCAAATGTCAATACCAAATATCAGAGAGAATAGTCTGCTAAAACAGATTTTGTTTACTCCAGATTTGGTTTACTTCCAGTATTTTTAAAAATTAAATTAACATGTTTTTCCCATTCACACATTTAATCCCATTCTGAATGCTCTGGCTCTGCTTTTGGATCAATAAGTATAAGTTGTGTGTGTGTGTCTGTGTATGCTTTGACTTTGCCAGTCTGGAGATGTGTGATGGCACGCAGAACTTCACCATGTGCCCACTCTGTGATCGTGCCTGTGAATACTGGCACCTGAGTACAGCTTGTGGTACCGCACGTGCCAGCCACCTCTTTGACAACCCGGCCACCGTCTTTTTTGCAATCTTCATGTCCCTCTGGGGTAGGCTCTGTTCTTCTTCTCCCTTACCTCTCTGTTCCCTGCTTCATCTATCTTCCCACAGACACTTGTTCTCAAATTCTTCCCCTCACCTGTTGTCATCCTGTTGTCATCCGGGCACTTCCGGGATGGGACTCCCCACCAAAAAAAACACCGTAGGGCATAACAGTGCTGTTTAGATTGCATCTCAGGAAGGTCTGTACCTCAGCAACCTCCCCTGTTTCAGCAGGTACGAAACCCAGGTGACAGGTGCCGTTAGTCAGCAGGTCTGTTGTTGCATCTCTATGGAGATGAAGATAAAAGCTTGTGTGCACAATGTGTGCGTGAGATGAATGATGGCAGTGTTGCGTTACCTGAGTCTGTCAGTGGTTACGCGGGCCCCAGCCCGGCCCTGGCTTCACCCAGCCCTCTCATGGAGCCCTCATGAAAGCGTTTTGTCTTTCGCAGCTGCATGTGGCAGTGGGTTATGCATTATTTCTTATACACAGACCCCACTGAAGAGCATTTGTGTTTGTGTGTGCAGTCACGCACCTGGAGCACCTGGTATTGATCGGCCATGGTGTATGCCTTTCAAACTCAGGGTAAACACTTCTCTATTTTTTGTTCGGCGTGACTTTGTTATCTTAGCTTGTAATCGTATCCTGGAGTTGCGTTAAAAGTGTGCAGCATTAAGAGACAGATGAGGCACACCAGACAAAGTCAAACATTAATATAATGAATGAAAGACTGCCTCTTGTTATTTGGATTCGAGGACTCATTATAATCATCTTTTGCTCATTTTGTCTCCTCTCTCTGACACATACACACACACTCACATATGCACTTATACGCCCTTCATATTTCTCTAATACTCTCTCACTCACAAGCATAGATGCACACTTTCTTCCTGTCACCCTCTCTCTCTCTCTCTTTCAGACACACATTCCATCTTTCTTTTTATGTTATGTTATAAATTATGTTTTAATTGTCTTTTTCTATCCTGTACTCTCTCTCACAGATTCAATCAATCAGTTAATCAATTTCTCTCTCTCTCAAACAGTGGTGATGTTTCTGGAGCATTGGAAGCGAAGGCAGAACAGTTTGAACCACAACTGGAATATGACTGGCATGGAGGAAGAAGAGGTGTGTGTTGCATACTAACAATGACTAATGGAAATGTTGCTGTACACAAGCTGACATGACTAATGATCCAACATGGCTTCTTACTGTGCATGAATACAGCAGGATGTCTAATATTTCTTTTGGGGCTATATGTTTTAGTGAAACCATTTTTTTGCCCTATTGAGATTGATTGCATTACACAAAGATAATTAAATTAAAGAATGAGCTTTGAATAAACATTTTAGAAATGTTTATAGTTTGCTAGATTGACTATCTGTTTATCAGAGAAACATGTAATTTTGTAATTAAATTTTGATGTTCTAGAACATAAAAAAACACGTATAACGCTATTTACTCTTTCATTTAAATTATCCCATTCCCTCTCTGAAAACGCAATCTTCCTTGCCAGGAACGGGTGAAGGTTTGATTTTTTTTCCTTTATTTTGAGTTTCTATAGATAACTCTTGGAGCTTGCCCTTGCTTTGTGTCCTTCAGTTGCTGTGGGATTTGACCTATTTGAGTGGTTTGAAATTTCTTCCAAGTGAGGCTCCTCTTGTCAGCCAGTGAATTGCACACAGCATATGACATAAATGTTACAGTTTGCTTTCTCATTTGCAGGAGCACCCCAGACCTAAATATGAGACCTTACTCCTTCAGAAGAGACAGAAGAAAAAAAGAAGCAGAAAGAAGAACAAAAGTGAGGTTGGTAGTTTACTTGGAAAAGGGCAACATCTTTCCTGAAAACTTTTCACTCTTTAGTTTGCTGTTCTGTGCATCTGTACCATTTTCTAGGGTTATACAAAGACATAAAACATGGTAGTTAAGCACTTTAGACACATTCCTTTGTACTGATGTGTGTTGGCAAATGCTGTTGCTTTTTGCTTTCAAGAATGATGGACTGTCAACAGCATTCTCACTGTTGCCTTTGCTCCGTGCAACTGTCACAGAAGAGTGCAGCACTCGCAGCATATACGTCTTGTTTACTTGGAAGGAATCAGAATGAGGGCTTATGGGTAGAGAGCTGGTGCCAAACGCTGCAAGCCACCAGCGAAAAACCCCATGATGCACTACTTTGGCTTTGGGCATTTGGCACCAGAACTTTGGAGGTTGGTGGGCTGCTCTCCACATGGGTTCTGCCAGGGCAGAAGGAGTGAGATGAGAGAGAGAGTGGGGAGGGAAGGAATGGGTAAAGTGAATGAGACAGGCAGGCAATGCAAAGGGAGGTGGAGAGCTCAGCATCTCCACCTGTGAACAGCGCTATGGCCTGGCTGGAGTCCCCACCACTGTTAGCGTTGCTCTGTGCTGTTCCCTGTTAGTGTGTGATCCGTGGGCTCTGTGTGTTCCAGCCTGTGAAAAATGTGGAGGAGAGCGGCGATCTGAGCAAGGACAAATGGAGACAGTGGTTGCTGTCTGCCATGGCTACAGGGAACCCGGTAATTGCTGCTCTATCTCTTTCTCTATCCGTCAGTCACTTCTAGATACTTCTGCGTCTGCCTCTTATTGCCCCTTGGTGTGCTTTGGTTCCTTGCTTTGGGAGTACTGCTGGGTTTCTTCGCTCTGTCTCTGGCCTATATGGTCTGTGGCCTTTCTCTTTTCTGCGGGGACGTTGGGCTAAGTGGTGCTGCTTGGCTTAGTGGTGGGTTTTGACCAGTGCTTTGGTTCTGCCTTGTTTACAACTCCTAGTGTTCTGTCCCTTTGTTGAAGGTCCTCTGCCATGGCTGACTAAATCTGCTTGAATTTGCGCATTTTTCAGTTTGGATGGGACTTATAGTACTTGGTGGCTGGGAACAAAGTAGGTTCAAGATGTTTTTTCTGGAAATGGTAGTTGTATCTGGCTATTACTAGAGTTCAGCATATAAACAATTACTATATGAATTATAAAATAAATTAGAATAATAGAATTGTTTAATTTGGTATAATTAATATATACTTCCCACAAAAAACTTGAATGTAATTTATGTTTTAAAAGTATGCTGTCCAGTATATTTCACAAAGCACAAATCACCCCGGTCATGCTTTTTTCATTTCCATAAAATTTGTCAGAGACAGATCCAAAGTGCTTGTGCCTTTTGATGGCTGAGCATGTAAGTGAGGAAGTGAGGCAGAGGGGGTCATTGTTCGCTGCACAGTCACACATCATTTTAAATGCCTACAGTACATTATAAGCAACATTAACAGTGTAATTCCTCAAAGGAAAACCATCCTCATGGTTATGATAACGGCTCAAATAGCTGGATCGGGTATCGGCCGTGTTCCTCGCTGTGTTTGTTAGCGCGCATCATTCCCAGGGAAGTCTGACATTCACTAAAGTGTTACAGTCAAACTTTCCCCTTTATTACAGATAAATTTATATTTTATCTGATGAATAACAAAAACAACCAGCATTCTACTCACAATACAACCATTTACTCTGTGTTTTCATTGTTTATTCCAAGACGCGTGTTCGTTCCATTATTGTGTGGAACACCATGATGTCAAATGACCCTCGAAAGATACATTATTTGTTATCAAATAATTTTATTCTATATCCAGATGGATTGCAAATGGATAAAGAAGTATTTTTGCGTGGCACCGACCTTATTTTTCTACATTGAACTAAGCCATAGAATATCTCTACATAATAAAAACTGACACTGTCCTTAGGTCCTAAACAAAACAACATAAGGCATGTATGGCTAAATTCTACAAAAAACACAATAATAAGGCTAAAAACAAAGGTATAGACAAACACTCACATTCTCTTAGCGTTGTAAAGGTTTAAAAAAACACCCTGGTATCAGATCGGTACTCGAGCTTGGCCGATACCCAATGCCCAAGTATCAGCATCAGTATCAGAACTGAGAAAGTTAGATCGGTGCAAAACATAGATAAGACTAAGGAAAGGATTTTTTCTGAAAATCTTGATTTTTGAAAAAAAAAATTAGGGTTGAAAATATATTTTTAACATTAAAAGGCCTCTTTTAAAGTAACTTGTATAATGATGATAGATAATGTCTTTTTTGACCTTTGTGTTAAATGAAATTAAATGGTGCCATTTAACTTTACACAAAAACAGTGTCCTGAACCTAATTAATTAAACGTATCTTAAGTTGTCTTGGCATGGACATTGCCAAGGGCCATATGCACCAAATCCCTAAAGACAAGGAACTAGTTCAGTAATTAAAGGTAAAAAATAAACACTTTTCACTTCTATTTTGAGTAAAATTACTTAAGGAAACTTTTATGATTTTGTGACCGTGCTATAATAATCATACTACATTTGGGACTTTTAGACCCATTTCAGCTTGACATATGTGAAGAGAAAAAGAACTGCACTTGTTGGGGTATGTTTCTCTGTTTATTCCAGACGACCGAGGCTTGTTTCGGGGTGTTGCATTGCAATTGAATGGCAGAGAGCAGCGTATCATTCTATCACCCCATTGATCCCACTTGTGTTGGAATTACAATGAGAATCATCAAGCAAATTATCCAGGTTAATCAGGCCTCATTAGTAGCAGAACACAGCACAAGATAGTGACAAGAACATGCAGTGGGTGATCAAAAGACCCCATCTGTAAATGGGTTGGTATTACGTTATAATTGTATGATTATCATGCCACAAAATGGCACAGAGTATGATGCAGAACCATCCCTAAAAATACTGGTTTTAATTTTTTTTCTTTGCTATGGGAACATAGGTTAAATATTTTCATGAAAATGCCACATAACATTTTAGGGCTTGCAAAAAATATAAATATAAGTAAAAAAATTATCAGCAAATAAATATATGCACATAAACACTTAATGTCTAAAACCTAATGTATTACAATGTGCTAGTATCCTTACATCCTTATTTTTAAAGGCTGTGACAAATCTTACTCAAAAGAATTTCTTACCTCTGTGAGTAGGTTCCACTGGTGCAATAATCTTTAGGTTCAGTGCCAGTTCTGTTCAGTGTAAGTGGTTGCCTCCAGTCATTTAAGTATTTGGCAGATCTTCTGTCATTTGCTGTGATTTCGCACTTCGCAGTATTGGTGTAAGGCCATCTAGTGAGTGGAAACAGAAACACGGTTAGAGAATAGCATCCCTTTTTATATTCATAACCATAAATAACCAAAGGGGAGGGCTACTGATGATCTGAATACAAAAACAGATGTTTACCTTTCTATCAAATATACGGTTTTGTCATTGATAGATGCAGCTGACTAAAAAAGAGATAAGGTCAGTTCGGGGAATAGTGGTCAGAGGTCAGTTCGGGGAATAGTGAACTCTACCTCTAGTCTGATTCTGGGAAATTTGGCCTAAACACTAGCCTACTTTCCATTGTTCATGAATCAGTCTGTCTATCCAGGAGTCACAGATCTGTAACAGTGACTTCCAATGTGGAGCCCCTGTTCTTATGTTTAGCTCCTTCGTCCCAGATAGCATTGCCCACGGTCACTCCTGGCCTAGATGTCACTGTAAATCGTTCTCCTTTCATAGGTGCCTTTCACAGTGTGTTGTGTATTCATTCGAAGTCTGATATATTGCTCTACTTTCTTTTGGACCAAAGACAGAGCAGTGTTATATGTGATCGCCAAAGAAAAAGAACATAAATTCTAGGAAAGGGGTGAGCCCTAGCATGGTTACCCACTTTATAATCCAGCCTGTGTTCTTATTGATATTTGCCCACACAGAGGATAGTCATGGGACTGTAGCTGGTTGCCACTTGTGGCTTGGCCTGTTTCTGTAGGCCATACTGTAGTGCATAGCTGGTGGTGGTGACCTGTCTCACCAATGACCAATGCTCCTGTTTTTTTTAGCACTGTGCCTGAAGATCGCTGGACGTATGAGGCTTGTTGGATTGTGAGACCCATGTGAATGTGAAGGATCACTCACACATGAGAGGCACATGGTGTGTGGTCAGGATTTAATGAGAAGAACCAATCTAGTGACACTTGTAAATAGTTCAATATTTGACTAAGTATTTGGGTCATATTCTGGGCTTTTAGGAATGTGTTTGCTTGCTAAGAGGCTGTGAGAATATTTCGGAGTGAACACATCGTTGTGGGATTTGCTTTTCATAAAGTGACTAGGATTTCAGGCCTCCACTCTTAATTGAAATGGATGTTTAATGTGTAGAATATAAAATATGCTATTCAATTGCTTTTTGTGAATACTTAGAATTCATTTGAGTTCATCTGGCAGATATTCCTTAAAACAATATTTTTATTTTACTGTACTGCAGCTATATGGTGGTATGTATGAACAATGGCCAGCAGAGAGAGCTAGACTCCAGCCTAGAGATTTAGTGTTGCAATATCTGAATTGGGTGTGTGGGTGGGTCTGTGAGAAAGTCGGAATGAGTTGGCAAGAGAGAAAGATAAAACTACAGCAAAAGACAGACATAGAGAGAGCGTGCTCTCTCAGCAGGAGCATCACATCTCCATGCATGGCAGAGATCCAAACCACCGGATTAACCACAGCCCCTGCCTCATCTCCATGACAACCCCGTGACACACACACCCATCCACCACTGTCTTATCTGACATATTCTAAAAGCCTTATCACATAGTTCTACCAGCCTGTCAAGTTTCATTCTAAAACAGCTATTAGTGGCTTCTATTAATAAACTGTAAGGCTGTGTATGATTGGCTATTTTAGGCAAAGCCTGATGTGGTCTGTGTCAGAAGACTCAAGTGAATGAGCATTATTAACATTTTATGAGAAGAAGAGTGTTATTTAGAGTATGAGTTGCCTATTCCTTTGCTGCCAATTTGTCTTTGACCTTTCCTTCACGAAATGTGGTGGAGGCACAAAAATTACTTTGGGATTTTTATAGATTTCTGTGGCACCCCAAATTGGAAGTACTCCATGAGGAGGTGCGTGTGTTTACTTGTGTGCCCATATGCTCACCATGCCCACAAATTTTGGTCAAATGAGAACCTACATTTATCGTAAATTGGATTTGCCTTCACTCTGTGTCTTAAAATGCCTCTTGAAAATTATGTCTGTAGTTGAGTCCACATACAAATAGTTTTCTGAAATAGTGTGAGCACAAGTGGTTTTTTTATTTAGCCCAACCACAGTGAATGAGGGTAGTTTTCAATGCATGTAGGTTTTTCAGTTGATAAATTATTCAGCGCCTTTAGCCACATAACATTTTATACTTCTGCTAGTTTGGACTATATTCAGCTATATTTATTCATGTCTTAAATCCTGGGACAAATTGCTGTAGCAAACATCTACACATATTCAAAATGAGTTCATTACATTACTAATAGCCTAGATTAAGTAGAGAATTAAACCCTTTTCCAGCCAGTTTTTAGCAGCTCCGGTTCTGCTTTTTTGTGTTGAATCTGATCTGTGGGCCAGCACTGACCATTGATCAGGGAACATATCAAAGCATTGCATTATTTGCGTGTTCTTCATGCTCACATGCATGTACACATTTTTACGGGACCCTGTGTCAGGGCCTCTTAGCCTAGAGGCAGCATGTAGGAATGAGAGTGTGTGTGGGTGTTGGAAGGAGGATTTAAAATGTGTGTCAGAAGGGGCTCACATCAGCTTAACTGTCCCCCTCCCTGTGCTCAACGCCCACAACATGGTCTTTCCTTAGCCTATTTCTAAAATTTGTCTTCTTCTTGTCTTTTGTCCTCCTAAACAGCCTCAGGGTTCCCCAGAAAGGGAGCTCCTCTTGCCTTAGTGTTCTATCACCTAACTTTTTGAGTTCCTGACAGCATGAGAAATGTAGAAAAAATCCGGGAAAGCCAGCGCATGACCAATGCAACTGTAATCTCCCCTTCCTTTTTGCTCTTGGTTAAGCTCTGTGTGACATGACGCGTAGTTACATGCAACATGTAGCTGACGTGGGCAGAGGGTTGATTCTAGTTCCCAGTTCCTTTCTCTGTTTCTTCCGGTCGAGGGTGCCCTCAATAAAGAGAGGGAGAGAGTGTGGGGATGTAGTGTGATGTCAATGCGGCCTCTGCCTCTGTGCAAAGTGACATATGGCCTCAAAGGAAATCCCCACGGTGGTGAGTTTGTCACTAATTTCCCAAATGGCTTAATGTGGCTGTTGTTGGGAGGGTGTGTGTGTATGCGTGTGAGGTGGGTTTCAGCCATGAAAGCGCTAACCCTGCACAATCCGTCAGGTCAGTGTTGGACATACTGTTTATCTGCATCAAGGCTGCAGAGTTGACTCGAGGACAGACTTTGGCCTGAAAGAAGGAGAAGGCGTTTTGTCAACTGACATGCAAGGAGCCATGTGTTCTGCAATGTATGGCGGCATATGGTCCAACTGTCGCATGTGCGACACTGAGATGTGAATAGCGACCGTTAAAGAATGAAGTCAGCATTCCCACTCCTTCTTTGATGAAATTCAGCAGCAGATGTTGCGCAGAGGCTTTGCCAGGAGCTGGCTGCTAAAAAGACACAGTGGCTTTACTAGTACTGACACAAGCTTTCCTTTCCCAGACAATCAGTTTTACACAGTTTATGCATCCCCAATCTCTCCATTTTTCCCATATTTCAATGAATTTTCTCAGGAGTCACAAAACAGACCTCAGGATTCCAGCAGCAGGCTGCACTTCCATTGACACTATTCCTCTGAGCTGTACGGACATGGTGAATGTTCTCCTTTGTAGAAGTTAGTCAGGAGGCTGTTATTGCAAACCACGTCATCGCATGGTATTATGCTGCTCTGTTCATCTACTCCTTGGCCTTCCCTGCTCATAGAGCCCATGTCTGATTGGTCCCTGGTCACAAGTATGAAAACAGAGGAGCTCCCACCCCAGGCCAGCTGTGTAGAAGTCCACACTTTGGTATCTACTAAAGCTGACAGCTTGTAAGAAAAGTAGCAGAAACATGTCTAGAAAACTGGGCTTTAAAATATTACACATACATCAATTACTAAATTTTAGTAAACATAACTCATTCCTTACATCTTGAGAGACTAATGTTCAGGGGGACAAAACTATAATTTCCTTGCAGTCAAGGATTTTATGACTGGAGCTGAAAACAGCCATAAAAATAATACTGATTTTCTATAGATGAGAGAATATATTCTTATTAGAAAGATGAATGAATCCTTAGTGCTACCTTGCAAGTCTGTGTCTCATTTTGTAATATTTCATGAGCAATGATAAGCCCCGGACATTATTCAGTGAGGGTTAATCTAGGGATTGGCTCAGGGCATTCATCTAGCTGCATAAAAAAGTAATGGATTAGAGTCATGTGGGTAAGAATAATGGCTGTGGTGGAGTTTTTTTTGTCTGTTAAATCATCTGTGCATATCTACAGTTGCTGAAGATGGGCAAAATTATAGTTATGGCTACTTTCAGCTCGAGTAGGAAAACCCTCTACTGCAAGGAGAGTGTAGTTTTGTCCCCCTGAGCATAAGAAGAAATGAATGACTGACAACATTTAGTGTAATTGCGGCAGGAGTGTATGTGTAAAGTTTTTAAGTATTACAAGCTGTTTGGTACGTGTGTGGTATAATTTTAATGTGTTTGCAACAGTTTCTTGCATATTTCAGTTTTGTTTTTTGGCAAGCTTTTGTGTTGTGGTATGGGTGTCTTATCGTCTCCATGTGCAGTCATCCTAGCATTGCAGATCAGCCCAAATCTGGATAGTTTCCTGACCTGTTCATGCTCTAGTTCCTTGATTACCTTGTCCTAATCTCTGGATTCAACCTAGGTTTGAATTAGTGGCTACGTTGCATGACCTGTGTTCATTATTTTACAACCCCCACAGTTGTGGCGTCCCGAAAGTATTGCTTGAGTGCAGCCATCTTGTGTTGAGCCACCTCGGTCCTACCCATGCCCGGACGCCATGGTTTAGTCATGGCCAATGCTTTTGTGGGCTAGGTGGTGCTGTTGCCCTCCTAATGAGCCCAATTACTGCAGAAGAGATTGCATGTAGAGTTATCAGACATATCAACTAGGGCTAACACACACATAACACACAGAATTTTATTATCAGTTTTACAACTTTTTAAAACCTTTTTTGCTACTTTATTTGTGGTCACTGTTCCTGAGAAATAGAGAGTAGCACAGCTTCAGCTGATTACAGCATGTGACTTTATTCAGCTCTTTAAAAGAAGAGAGATTCAGCCTCAAATTATTTTCAAAAGTTCACATTCCTGAGGCCTCATAATTATACTTGAGTGACAGCACCAGTCTATGCCCTTAAAGGGGCACTCTGCCCCAACATGCCAGTGTGGCTTAAATGAAAGTTAATGTGGCACAAATAGCTTAGCAAATGATCCCATTCACTTTCATGCATTGTTAGCGCGACTTGGGTTTTCATCTGAAGTTTCACTTTAGAATTAAGCTGAGAATATAAGAGCTGGCTGCTCCTCACACACTTTGTCTATCTGCTTCTGTAGAACACCAGCACTGCTTGGTGTTTTTCTTGGCTTCATTGTTTAGCTTGAAGATGAAGTAAAGGGAATCTGGAAGGAGCATGTTTTTGATGGCTGATGGAGGGTTTTAAAAACACGACCTGAGGAGATGTTTTGGAGAGGGATACACTTGCTTTAGTAGAAGGGCAAAAAATATGTGACCTCAATGTTGGACTCAATCCTCTGTGTTTGTGGAGGAAAAGAAAACCCCTAAGAGGGTGACCAGCGCAGTCACAACACAGACATACACAAGTACACACAAATATACTCTCAGCCTCAACAAACTCTTTCTTTCTCTTCTTGTATTTGGTTATGTCTATCCCCACAGCCTGGAGATGAGAAGCTTACATGGAGGGACAGGTTGCCTGGATATTTCATTAACATCTCCTCCATTCTCCTAATGGTAAATAATGTTGCTAAAATATGTTAAGTGTAATAAATATGTTTAAAATTAGCCCATATTCTTATGTTAATAAGTAAAGGCATTTCCTCCTAAATCTAAACTTCAGCCTTCTCAATGTCATCTTTTCAACTCCATTCTTTTTTGGTCTGTCCTTATGTCTATCTTGGTTTCTTGTCTTCTCCACTTCCTCTCTAGTTTGGGGTGACTTTCGCTGCTGTTTTTGGGGTGATTATGTACCGCATCACCATCTCTGCCCTGCTGGCCATGAGTCCAGACCCTCAGATCAAGTCCAACGTGCGAGTGACTGTTACAGCCACAGCCGTCATCATCAACCTAGTGGTCATTCTCATCCTGGACGAGATCTATGGCTCTGTAGCTGTCTGGCTGACCGAATTAGGTGAGAAGTACAATAGATTTACATTCAGGGAGTCTCAAACACTTGAACTGTCATTATTATTCAATTCTTAGAATGCAAAGAGCTTTCAAACTCTTATCTAAAATTTCTGTGCCCCCCGAGTTCCAGTAATGTCAGTCTTTTTGCTTAATATTTCTCCACTAGACTGATTGGGTCCTTTTATGCCAAACACTTCCATTAACATCTTTTGTTTGGAGTTGCCAACATGGGGCAACAATGAATTCAAGTCAGTTGTGTTTATTGGATTAGTGTTTTGGTGGCAGAACAGCCCTTTCAAAAGATAGAAGGAGTTTCTTAGGAGATGCTTAAATAAATTAACGTCCCTTCAGCAGTGGACAATGAGAAATGTGTTTTACTGCCTACTAAATATAACATGGATCCTCCTGCCGTCTGAATCACATACAGCAGGAGTATGACATCTCTTCATGTTTTATTCTACTTCTAAATGCTCTTAGCTAGACCAGACCTCCAGACTGACCTATTGGTCCAGTTTGCCACACATCCTGAGTTTGTCCACATTTGTTTTTAAATGTTTCCCTCTCACGAACCGTCTAACTACAGCCTTGGCATTCTCTCTGGTGTGCTTTATTTGGTTTTAACCTGGAATTATGGCTGAGTTGTGCATTTATATCCAACATCATTGCAGCCAAGGCAGTAATCTGCAGCGGAAGAGGAAGGTTTAACAGGGAAAGCCCTGAAGCTTGTAATCTCAAAACAATTAACACCAGGCACTAAACATTACATCAATTACTGGCTAAACTGGAAGGTTCTATTATACCCAGAGATTACAGCCAGGAACAGAGGCTCTGGAAAATGTCATAAACAGTGGATATAATGTCATGCTTAGATGTGATTTACTTACACTGATATTCTAGGGATTTATTATATTTTACATTTTGCTGCACAATACACCAATTTCACCTTTGCACAAACGTAGTAGACGTCAAAGTATCTCAAAGCATCTGTTTGGCCTGGTGTTTCTGCAGAAATTCCAAAGACAGAGACTAACTTTGAGGAGCGTCTGATTCTGAAGGCTTTCCTCCTGAAGTTTATGAATGCTTATGCCCCAATTTTCTATGTGGCCTTTTTCAAAGGCAGGTAGGTATACAAGTGCACTGTGAAAAGTTTCAGTTGTTACTATGTATAATAAAATACGGAAAAGTAGAGCTGGAACATTAAGGATTAAGACTAATGGTTATGATGCCACAGCATAACGTACCTCAGAAAGTAAAGACACAAACTCATGCTCTGTTCTGCAGGTGCATGCAAGCACACTCGGACATACCCAGACAGAAACACACAAGCAATTTGTTTAGGAAAATGTAAAATATACTCTAGTATCATAGACTATTGTAGACATGTGCAAACACACACACACATTCACAGACATATACACACTCTTGCTTTCATGCATCATTTTCTTTTAATTATCCATTTTCCACTTTGGCCTTTGGTACGTTATCAGTAATCATCTGAAGGAAGTACAAACGTCAGCCTAAAATTAGTCAGACACGTGGCTTGCTGTGTGGAGCTGCAGGGAGAAAGACTATCAACAGTTATCTAACCAGCCATGACCTTTCACATTCTCTCCTATCAATAGATTTGCCGGACGGCCAGGGGACTACGTTTATATCCTAAATGATTACCGTATGGAAGAGGTAAATTAAATTGTGTCCTTTATTTAGCTTTTTGTGTGGAGCAAAAGTCCTCAAATTTTCAGGAAAGCATGGGATCTGGTCCTTACAAGAAAAAATGTAAATGTAACAAATTTTTATATTCTCGCTCATCTTAACCTTTCTGTCCTCCTTCCCCAGTGTGCTCCTGGAGGCTGTCTTATTGAACTGTGTATTCAGCTCAGCATCATCATGTTGGGAAAGCAGCTCATTCAAAACAACGTGTTTGAGATTGGCATTCCGTAAGTGCCTGTCCAACTTACTCCAGCAACTTACTTTACGTTGTGACTTGAGCTCTATGTTCTGAGAGCATAGATGCTTCTCCATCTAAACTGATAGAGATTCTTTAACAGATGGTAGAACTCTCTGTTCTGCTTCTGTAATGGCTTTGTCAGATAAGTTCTTGGACATGTGATGCAGGTTCTGAGGACTCCCTGATTTTCCACTACAGGAAATACCTAGATTACAGTCTCTTGTCTTTGCGGCCTGAGTTTGAACTACCTTATGTTTTACTTGCTCTCCATCTCTTATCCACTTTTATATAAGCACACTTACTCACACATTCCAGCATCTCTTTTCATGTCGATACAGGCACAAATATACTGTGCAGTAATTAAGCTTAAATGCAAATCAGGTGTAACGTCATTTTTAAAATATCTCAATAGATATTCCAATAAAAACATGTAGTGAGAAAGGTTACAGAGCCAGAACGCTATATGCACGTCTAGTCTGGCCTAAACATGCACTTATGGCATGACGGCATAGTTGCAGCTCTTTGTATAAATATTTGACAAATTAATAGCAACATGTTGAATTGGTTGACAAATTAATTGCTCTTCATTGTGACAGAATTCTTAAAATTTATGTTTGCTTGAATTTTGTGACACTGTGACCATAGTGTTTTTGAACATTTTGGGGTATTGATACGTTAATCTGGTGCAGTGGTTAGTGCTGCCACCTCACAGCGAGATGGTCCTGGGTTCGAGTACCGGCCTTTCTGTCCGTAGGGCCTTTCTGTGTGGAGTTTGCATGCTTTCCCCGTGTTTGTGTGGGATTCCAGGTGCTCCGGTTTCCTCCCACAGTCCAAAAACATACACTATCGGTTAATTGGCGACTCTAAATTGCCCCGTAAGGTGTGAATGTGATTGTGTGAGTGCATGTGCCCTGGGTTGGTCCCCGTATTATTAATTTGTATTAATATAGGGTTTATGCATATCTTTTTCAAATAAAAACTTATAGACAGTTAAAAACTTATTTAAGGACCATATATGAACAATATTTCTATACTCATGCTTGTGTATGTATGTGCATATTTAGAAATTGAATATCTCATTCCAAAAACATTATTTAAAAATATGTTTGTAGTAAAGGCGTGCAGATATTTTTGCAATAGTAACCTGGTGGGTTCCCTTATTTTTTTGTAAACAGCAGTCACCAGCAAAAGAACTTAAAAGCAATTGGACAGGAAGGATGGAAATCTAGGCCATGATTTCCCCAGAGCTGCACAATGGACCTGAAGAGTCACACATTCCAACAAACTGAAAGTCCCCTTTCAAACTAATTTCCCCTCGTTGTCCTTCAGAACAGTGTTAGTCCACGACTCTTCACCTTCCAATCAACCCATCAGAAGAATCTGAAAAAAAGTGCTCATGACCGG
Source organism: Distichodus sexfasciatus (assembly GCA_032718565.1). Classification (NCBI taxonomy): domain Eukaryota; kingdom Metazoa; phylum Chordata; class Actinopteri; order Characiformes; family Distichodontidae; genus Distichodus; species Distichodus sexfasciatus. The sequence continues at coordinate 9,000,914 of JAVGVS010000002.1, read as the reverse complement.
CCAGGTTGTAATAGACACTTGTCTGAGTGTTTACTCAGTTGCTGGGGCATCCTGTATCTGTATTCAGTTACCAATTGGTTACCAATTGTTTTTAGACCAATTGGTCTGGGTGAAAGAGGCATGCAGTTGCCCGTCCTCGCCACGCAGGCCATGTCCACATCTGTGCTGCGTTTCACGCTCCTTTTAATTAGTGTGGCGTGCAAGCTTAGTGTGTGGACATCCGCTGAGCGTGTTGTTCCTGTCCGTAAATGCTGGTGACTGGCGACCGGTTTTTGTTTCCTGTGCCTTGGCTTACATCTACTGTGACGTGCAGTTGCAAAACGGCTGTTTACACTAACAAGCTCAGCATACTCTTACAACGGAGCTGGACATCAATCATTCATCGGCACCAGAGCGGTTTCGTGCCCTTTGTTTGTGTGTGTTTGTATTTGTGTAGAGAAAGTCATCGTGTCTATATTATCATGTATGAGCATGTACAAACCCAAATGCCAGGGGGTGAACATACCTGCATAGTTTGTGGGTTTGTTTCTCTTGTTCTTTCTACTTAAACTAATGTATGTGAATACATCACTAATTTGCTATATATGCTGAACATTTTTACTTAATTACACTAATTTTTTTGCATGATGTGAACATAGACCACAAGTATTATATGACACTGTTTACCATCATTTCAGGGAGCGTACCCATTCTGGATTGTAGCTATTTAAACTTTCAGGGAAATAAAATCCAGCATTAAAGTAGTTCACAAAAGAATGCAAATGACGAAAGTAAAGTCCTTGGAAAGGCTCGAGAGAGGAGAACGAGGAGAGCGTGACTTTAAACTGATTGTCTTGTTCAGCTCTATAAATACCCGCCTTCATTATTGGGGAAGGCACAGGACTGGAGTGCGCCTGGTGCAAAAAAAAAAATCACTGTGGTGAAGGCCAGAGGGGACAGGAGGACTCAATATCCCACAATTCCCTTCACACAGACCTGACCTAGATCATAGTTCTATTCTCCCCACAGACCTCAGCACTGCCTATCCTCTTATTTTGTGTGCGTTTGTGATTAGATGTTTGCAATTTTACTGTTCAACACCAGGCTCTTTTATTGTGAACCAAACTCATCAGTGAGAGTGTGTGTGTGTGTGAGAGAGGGTCTGTGACTGTGTGTGTACATGACCTTGTATGCATGTGTGTCTAGAGTCCGCCCAAATTCAAATGTGACCCAACAGCTGGTAAATGAGAGTTTTACCACAGCTGAAGGAAGGCACTTATTATACAAAGGCCTGCATTAAAAAGTAATGTGCTGGAAAAGTCCCGTGTTTTGGGGTTATAAATAATGCATCAGTTGCATTTAGTGTGTTTTATTGGAGGCATTAATAGGCAGAGATATGGACCACATGGCCCATTTCATCTTCTATATTTGGCCCTCGGAGGCAGACAGCATCATGTGATTCTCTCTCTCTCTTCTTCCTTATTCTCTCTGTCTTCAACTTTCTGAACATTAAGCCTGGTTTTCCAGATTCGTCACCAAGTCTGGAAGATTCTAATGACATTACAGGAGAAGTTTAAGAATTTCATCTGGTTTATTAATACATTAAAGATCCTTTATTGAGAGCTGATATAATCACAAATTTACATTTGTCATTTAGCAGATGCTCTTATCCAGACGTCCGTTTCATACTGTAGTTACAAGGACAGTCTTCCTGGAGCAACTTGGGGTTAAGCGTCTTGCTCAGAGGCCCAACAGTGGTATGCTGGAGATGGGATTTGAACCCTACAACTAGGCCACAACCCACCCACAAAAAGACTTTTACTGAGGTTAAGTGAACAGTTAATACTGGGTTCGAATCCCAGAAAAAAAATTAATCCACCAATGAGCCGCTGAGCAAGACTCATAACCACAGGTTGCTCCAGGTAGACCCCACTATAGTTAGAAAATATAAGTGACCTGGATAACAAATGGTGTAAATGTGAACGGCTGATCACTTTGGTTTGGGCATCTGAATATACTTAGCATGATAAATGAAAAATAAATGAATTTGGCAAAAAACAAAAAGGGGTTATAAGAGTATTTGAAGCTTCTGGAATATATTTACAGCAGAATCACTTTAATACATTTGGAAACGTGTTGGTATTGGTATCCAAAATGAACTACCAAAAGTTATTTGACTTGAAAACATCACAGATGTTTTTAGGTTATTAAGATCACGGTGGATCAGCTGCTATTTTCTTTTCTCCTTTCAGCATTATGAAGCAAACTTGTATATGCATAGAACTGCCTGAGCAAAATGTGATTTACAGTCGTGTCTATAAGCATCTTGGCAAACATGCAGCAGCTGTTGGTTATGAGGCCATCATTCTCACATGGTTGCTGCACACATGGAAGAATTACTTTAATCAGCTTTACTGAAGTTAACCTGCTGAAGATAGTATAGCATAATGGTTCTTGGTGGTCATTTGATTGTTCTTGCTTTTTTTAAACTCATCAAAACAAATTTTAAGCTGGTTAAGCACAGCTTAAGCCTCTGTGCTCAGTTCTGATTGACCAGCATTGACCAGCTAAAACTAATATAATGGTTCATGTGGTTTTTTAGTAGGGTGAGACTTTGACAAGGACAGGTTTAGAGGTCTTTAATCTACCCCACTGTTTTCCTCCTATGAATAAAAGGGTAAATTTTATATGACATTAAAATATGTAAACTGAGATAGCTAATGGTGAAGATTTATGGGAAGTTAAGCATGACTGTATGAGAAAATGTGGATGTACATTCAGAAAATTCCAGAATGGCAAACTGGCTGGAGGTAACATTTCTACATGGTGTATGTGTATGTGTGTGAACCCACAAATTCAAATGAAACAATAAAAATAAATACAATTTATCTTGGAACAGATCTGAACATATTGTGCAGCTATGAGAACTGCTGAAAATAAGGAAATGGGTTATGAACCATATTTTAGTAGCAAATTCAGTTACAAAGATGACTACTCAATTATATATTATTTACAAGTTAGAAGTGTTTTGAGTCCTTGCATCTCACTCTCTCTTTGCCATCACTTCCAGGAAACTGAAAAAGCTGTTCCGCTCTCTGAAAGAGAAGAAACGACCCCCTGAGGAGCGAGTGGAGAACACAGGCCGGGCTCTACGCCAGTGGCACCTGGATTATGACCTGGAGCCCTTCGATGGTCTCACACCGGAGTACATGGAGATGAGTGAGTGAACCTCGACCCCTTACAGTGAAAAGAGGTCTGACTTGGACTGGGCGGCATTAAGATCCTGGATTTTATAGGAAGTCACACATTCATGACCGTAGAGTCAGTCCATGTTGATAGCTTTTGTTTGCATGATCAAGCTAAAGGATGTGTTCTGTGTTTGTTTGTGTGTTTGATTCCCAAACAGTATCAGCTTGGTTTTCATTACTGAGAATGAACGTGAGTTCCTGACTGAATGACTCAGAACAGACTCTATCTTTTACATGTTGTGTTAGTTGAAGTGCCAGACATTTCGGTTTAACATTAGCTGCCCTGCTAGAAAGGAAAAGACATAGACTAGCTTACATTTGACTCTTGGTGGTCATTTGCTGGTTATTCACTTCTTCTGAAAGCGAGGTCCTGACTATCTAAGGTCACCTTCCTAGAAGAATAGGGGTAGAACACAATAAAATAAAATAAAATAAAATAAAATAACCAACCATTGCCCTTTCAATAGTAATCTCTAATTGGGGAATTCTCTCCACCTCTCCATGTTACACATTAAATAACAGAGCACATGAATGAAACAGAGGCACATTTTTCACTCTCTTTTTTATTATGGAGGAAGTATTGCGGAAGCATGCCAGTGGAGCAACTGCATTCCAACACTACAGTAAATATTTTGTGAATGCTGTAAGACTTTGGCAGCAGGTTTACATGTAATGATTATTTTCAGCCCACAACCTTACAGTGGACCGCAATACCAGAGTGTGAAAATTTTGTAAACTAAACTAGAGTTTCCAGCTTCAGTGTAGTCTAGCTTTTGTGAAAACATGCTTTTTTACTACCACGTTATATACCATATTACCACACACACATACATGCACTTATACTGTATATATTTGTTTAAACATTACACACGGTGACTTTAAGACCTCCACAAATATGAGAAAGACAGGGATTGGGAGGGGAGAGAGAGAGAGAGAGAGAGAGAGAGAATGTGTAGGACGTGAAGGACATAGGCCTGAAAGAGTATAGTATCTCATTCTTGGCTGTTTTTTGAAACATACCCTCTGGCTTGATCTTAAGTCATTGTTTTGGTATGGAGAGAACATTGCAAATGTCAATCAAGGCAAAGCAGGAAATGCCATTTCCCACAAAGGTTATGTTCCATGTGTAGTTTGAGTGAGACATGCTCGTGTGTTCCGTGAACACAGGCAGCAAGCTATAATTTCCTTTTAGATACATTTAAAAAGTTGGTTAATCCTTCTGGTATCACTAACTCCTCCAATTATCAGGATTCTCAAACATGAGTTGTAATAAATAGAGTAATGCTGCCAAAATGTCTCAGCAAGAAATGTAATAATATGCATGTAGTTTTCCATATATTACATATTTGTGCTCAAATGAGCCTTATGTTTAGTAAGCTTCTTATGTGAAAATATAGAAAAAATAGGAAATTAAACTTAGAACATTAGCTAAACTAACTATATTCATCTGTAGTAAAAGATGTTGTTAGATCACAAAAAGTAAAAAATGTCTGCAGATTAATAAATTTCAAAAGATTTTTAGAAAAATATAAAAAAGAATACATTCCTTAAATGTAAACGTTACATTTTTTCTACAAAGCAAGTTTTAACTTAGTTTTGCCTCGATCAGCTGTCAGCTGGCTGTCTCACCCCTGACTTTCAAGCCCAGGCTTTCACTTATTAACATATTCACCGACTACCTTTCAGGCCTTACACTAAAATACAAGATTACATTTCTAGTCATGAACGTGTACTGTTTATCAGACATTGGTTGAAATATTCTTATGCTGTTCTGACAACACAAGTGGCTGATTATGATTGAAATATATTTTGAATAAGATTTTACTTAAAAAAAATTTTTTGGTTTTATATTTCTCTGATATCATTTAAATATCATTTCAAATAAATTGCCTTGCAAAGAATATAATAAATACTAATGTCTGTAGAAACACCTAACCTTGTTATCATAAAACCGTCTGTTGGACAAATAACTAATGCTTTTAATCAAAACAAACTTCAGGTATTTTCCTGTAAATACTTGAAGCATGGCCAAGGTTTATTAGTCTTCAATGGCTTTGAGGTTTTGCAGGTTTAGGCATGAGTTCCTTGAAAGGAAGTCAGTTTCTATCATCTGTTTTTTTTCTGCAGTCATCCAGTTTGGGTTTGTCTCACTCTTCGTGGCATCCTTTCCTCTTGCTCCACTCTTTGCTCTATTGAACAACGTCATTGAGATCCGACTGGACGCTAAGAAGTTTGTCACCGAGCTGCGAAGACCGGATGCCATGAGGGCAAAGGACATCGGTACTGTCCATAATACATGATTTATACATACTGTAGAGCCGGTTTAGTCATTACATCCTATAACGACGTATGAAGGTTTTTGATCCAACCATGTTGCTCTAACATGTCATGGTGAAGGAGCAGCATTCAGGAGCAAGGTTTAACATAACCTTTAATAATAAAGCAAACTAAACCAAACCAGACAAAACACAAAGAAACAGAACACCTCCACATACTACAACAGACATAATAGAAAAAAGGAGAGGCAGGCTTAAAACCATGCACACAGGTGTAACACATCAGGGTAGACAAACCTAAACAAGGACATGAAACCTGAGTCAGCCTCTGTTGGCCAAACTGGGAATTACAGTTTGTAACATAAGCTCAATTAGAAATAACCCTCCACTTTAAAAAAATATTAATAATTGGCCGGTCCCCTTTGCCTGTCCAAAAATCTGTAGACATTGCGATCTTGTGGCATGTAGTTGAAGAGATCTTCTATAGATAATCTCGTAAAAAATGTAACAGCATAAAATAAGCAGAATTCAAGGTTTGTGATAGAATTGGTTTTAAATTTGACCCCTGTATTTGCCTCTTTCAGGAATCTGGTATAACATCCTCAGTGGCATGGGCAAGTTTTCAATCATCATCAACGTAAGTGTTAGATTTGTTCCCAGACTGTCTGCATGTGTGGCCCCCTCAGAAATTGTGTTCTTGGAAGCCATGGTTGCAAATGAGGCAAAAGACCTTGAGGGGGTTGTTGCCACGAAAGTCAAACCTTTGTGAAATTGTGTGGACTTTGAAGGAAAAAATAGTTTCTACTTCTGTCTTTCTGTTCTGGGGCAGAGACTCGTGTCTGAGAGCTGTAGTGGAGATTATTCTTCTTCCACTGTTAGATAAACCCTGGATTACATCCACTCTTCTTAATATGGGCCAGAGGTCTCTACAACACATGGGGGAATGCTTTGAAGTGTGCTCGATTAAGCATGTTACTCGAAGAAAAAAACAATGTGTTTAGTTTAATTTTAGTTTCATACATAATCTTATGAGATGAACTGATGTACTTTAACTTGTATGTTTTATATTTCATTTCCACAAGCAAGTGCATTTTATGAGTATTAAACAGAGGCCAAGTTGGACAGGTTTTGTACCTTGTTATCTTGCCCTGGTTCATTCACAAATCCCTAGCAGGTTTATTTTAATATAATTTAATGGAAGTGCAGTATGAGAAAAACAAGCAGGCAGGACCTGAGGCTAGAGGGAGCAGAGTAGCTGGCCTGGATCTCTTCCAGAGTTCTGTGCAACTTGTTTTCACTCAGTAGGTTCATTTAGATGAACCTGACTGTGCCTTCTTGCACCTCAGCCTTTAATTAGGAGAGATGTAATCTTGATAATGTAATTGATAATGAGATATATATACTTCTGTTTGCTGTACAGAGTTGAGATGCGACATGGATAATATTGTTGCTGCTTGGTTAGCCTCTGCACTAACAAAAGTACGATAATTAGCTAGGTATAGGGGGTAGTTGTGGCATAGTGGTTGGGACACTCATCCCTAGACTAAAAGGTTGTGGGTTCGAATCCTACCTTCCTCACTAACATCAGTGGGTCCCTCAGCAAGACCCTTAAGTTGCTCTCAGGGAAAACTGTCACTGAAATAAGTAAATGGAAGTCACTCTGGATAATAGGGTCTGCTAAAGGTATTGCTGCATTGTTATTGGTCAAGCTAATAAAACTGTTTAAGACGGACAAAATTATTTGAAGCCAAAAGCATTTAAGATTTTATTGAGTAAAATGGCTCTTTATGGACCAGTTTGAGAGGGTTATCAGTTAAAGCCAGCTTAATATTTTTTAGTAGAACTCCTTCACTCTGTCACAAAAAATGGGAGACTCCCTTTTAGTTTCTCTATTTAAATACTTTGTAGTTTAAAGCTGTAAGCTTGTTAACTTGCCACAAAGAGATTTGTTTTTATTTTCCAGGCTTTTGTCATTTCCTTCACGTCAGATTTCATCCCTCGGCTGGTTTACCAGTACATGTACAGTGAGACAGGCACCATGCATGGCTTCATCGACCACACCCTGTCCTATTTCAACGTCAGCCATTTTAAAGCAGGCACAGCGCCCAGTTCGTCCAACATAACAGTATGCAGGTGAGCTCACATTGTCCTCTACACCTTTAATAAGGATTGGGAGATGAGGATATAAATAAAGCAATACTGAATGCATGCAGGCTTGTCACATTTAATTTAGTGATCAGGAACAAAAATGAACAGTGAACTGGTGTTTTTAACTTAGCCTACAATAAGCAATCTTGCAAAAATGTAATATGCACAGAATTACTTTCAATTTAATCATCAAAACATATAGGACATTTTTTTCTGAAAATATTCATACCACAAATATTAATTAGACTTAATTAGATCAGTATGTAGCCTTTTCATTTTTGCACAATATTATATTTATCTGTGTTGGTGTCTTCATACTGCTGTGTCACTAGGACTGCTAAAAAAAATACCACTCCTTAGTGAAAAAACTTACAGCAGCTTCACCAGAATCAACCAAAAATTGACAATTGCTGAAACATGAAACATCTTAAAATCTATTCTGGTCTTTATGCAGGAAGGCTGTAGAGTGAATTCATACAGAGTTTGGATTGATTGAAAGAGTGAGAGAAGGAAGATGACTTCACACTCTCCTTTTAGCATGTACATCTCAAGTCTTAATGGGCTGAATGCTGTACTGGCCTGCCCCTGAGGTTTTAAATCTTTAAAGATATATCAAAATGCACATCATGCTTCTTAAGCCACTGCTCTCCTTTAACAGACCTCAGTGAGTCCAGTGCAGTCCAGTACCAGCAGATGCAGATCAGTACAGTCTAATGGCAGCTTGGGTCATCCACCCGCTATAGATTAACAATGAACTTGATTATTTAGACTTCACTATGCACTTTACTCCTACCTTATACACCTTCCAACTGTTACAAAAAGTAACAAAAATTTGCTTTCAGTATTTTGATTTGTTGAGTGATTTTACTGACAGTATTATGGCGCATTTAGAGTTGTTACACACTTGTACTCTGTAACTGGTCTGACAGGTACAGATTACAATAAACCATGATTCACAGGGGAGTAAAATTACACAGACACTCCATTGAAATTCAAATTCCTACTTAAAGCACATTCTTCCTCACAGAGCTTTGTTTCAAAAAGAGACATTATATTTTCTTATATTTTCTGAATTTCTGAACTGTATACATGAAAAATCAATAAGAAATGAAGCCACATTTGGGCCCTTAAGCAAGGCCCTTTTCCTCAAGTTGTTGTAAGGAGACTGTCAATGCAGTTAAGAAATGGAAATAGCTCTGGATAAGAGTGTCTGCAGAATTCCATAAATGTAAATATAAATAAGGCACTGCCCAACTGAGCTACTTATCTGTCCGTTCAGTCTGGATTGGGTAGCATGTGTTATGTCCTTCCAATGAGACAAAAGGATAAAAAGTGAAATTATTTTAAATAGGATCTTGTGTCCACTAGTGTGCTGATGATATATAACTGCAGAGATATGTTGTGACTCCAACATCTAAATCCACACACATGCCAGTGTAATTGACAGAGAAATATCCTCAGGGTTGGGTGTAGAGTGAGTACAGAATTTAGCAGGATGGAGACAAGTGGGTGAGGGTAAAGAGAGAAAGAGAGAGTATCGTGGCTCAATCACAGTCTGGAAAGTGAGATCCAAACAGCGACTTGATATGCTTGGTGGTCAAGGCAGGAAATTATCAAGGACAAGCCTGATCTCTTGGCACAGGATTCTGGGAATTATACAACCCCACTACTTTTTGCCACTAGTGACAGCACAGGGTTTTTGCTCCAGAACTCCTGAATATGCATGTGTGTTTCTTAGAGTGTGATAAGAAATAATCCTTTCAATTAAAAAAGGAGTTAAGGATGCTCACATCACATGCACTACCATATATGCAGCATGTGCTGACATTGGCCCCAGGAATTACAAGCACAGATGAAGATGATTGTCTGCCTTCAGAAATCTAAAGCAGTCTTGTACTTTCCACGCAGAATACTGTATATGGCAATGAAATCAAACAGAAGGGCCTGTAGCTCGTCTCCAAAGCCTCTCTGTTTTCATAATTCAGTACAGGAAATCAGAACTCTGGGGAACATGCCTGATGGGTTACAGTTAATTTAATCTAATGCTATGCAAACGGAAGGTTTTAACCATACTCTATAAGGTATTCATTCACTTTGCTGTCTATATCTGTCCATGGGGAGCTTACAATCACATTCTCACTAGAGCGATATCTGATGACTTTAGACACCAAAACATCAACATTTGTTCTGCTTTGCTATGGGTAATAACAGCCTGAAGGCTCTTACAATATTCCCTTGCTACTCCAGATTTGGCCTTGATTGGGTAATCCAACACAGTAAAACATACTGTTCAGCAACTCTAGAGACAGAGTAGGTGTTGAGGAGAAAAAGCACACTTTTCTTGTCTCTCTGCCCCTTTTCAGTACTTTGTATTAAGTGTAGCTTTTAGGTTAACTAAGTTGTATTTTTGCCTTACAACTCATAGCGAACCGAAAAAATGCATGAGGCATGTGCTACTAATTTGCCCTCTATTTTTACTGACGGCCAGCAAAACAACGTTCTTTACCAAATGCCACAAATACCCCTTCTCCAAGCACACGTTTAACTACTGCTCTGTTTTATAGGTACAAGGACTACAGAGAACCACCCTGGTCTGCTGAGCCCTACCAATTCTCTAAACAGTACTGGTCAGTTTTAGCAGCTCGTCTGGGCTTCGTCATACTGTTTCAGGTACAGATCTTATGTCAGCCACTACCCAACCTTGCACTCTGACTCCTGCAAAACAGCAAAAATAAGAGTAGTTTTACTGAAAACACATTTAGGTCCTCTTTAGACTACATTTTTTCTCTTCATCGAATTTAGCAAAGGTTTACCATTTATGCTTGTGCAATTTACATCTTGGAGAACAGCAACGCAGTACTGAGAATACCACTTACAGTTGTGTAGGTCCAGCTTCCCCATAACATCCATCAATCTGCATTTTATGAGGTACAATTTTATTCAGCATAACTGCTGTAATCAAAGATCACTTGGTAGTAGAACACACTCTAGTATTTTTTTTATTGGGAATATAAAATTTTCAGGCAGGCGTTATACTTCCACATCTGTATTAGCTTCTTTGTGGGGAAAGTCAGCAAAATTACCTTCTTGTATTGTGGCCTGCTGATTTACACCTTACTGACGAAACAGTTTCTTCCAGCAATCTGGTTTTATTTGGTGACCATCTTATAATGGCAATAAAGTTCCATTTATGTGATGAACAAGATTTACACTTTAAAATACAACCCCAATTCCAAAAAAGTTGGGATGTTGTGCAAACTGTAAATAAAAACAGAATGCAATGATATGAAAATCTCATAAACCCATATTTTATTCATAACAGAATACAGAAAACATATCAAATGTTGAAACCAAGAAAATGTTTAATTTTAAGGAAACCATAAGGTAATGCCAGTAACATGTCTCAAAAAAGTTGAGACAAGGCCATGTTTACCACTGTATGGCATCCCCTCTCTTCTAACAGCAGTCTGTAAACATCTGGGGACTGAAGGTATCAGTTGCTTGAGTTTTGGGAGAGGAATGTTGTTCCATTCTTGTCTGATACAAGATTCTAGTTGCACAATTGTCATAGGTCTTCTGTGTTGTATTTTTCACTTTATGATGTGCCAAATGTCCCCAATGGGTGAAAGATCTGGACTACTGGCAGGCCACTTCAGCACCCGCACCCTTCTTCTACAAAGCCATGATGTTGTAATTGATGGAGTGTGTGGTTTGGCATTGTCATGTTGGAAAATGCAAGGTCTTCCCCGAAAGAGATGTTGTCTGGATGGGACATATGATGGAATCTGGATATACCTTTTGGCATTGATGGTGCTTTTAAATTAGCTTTTTAAATGAGCTTTGGCCCATAGAAGACGTCTGCGTTTCTGGATGATGTTCAAATACAGCTTCTTCTTTGAATGATAGAGTTTTAAGTGGCATCTGCGGATAGAACGGCGAATTGTGTTCACTGACAGTCTTTTCTGGAAATATTCCTCAGCCCATTTAGTGATGTCCATTAAAGAATCATGCCTGTTTGTGATGCAGTGCCGAGGGCCCGAAGATCACCGGCATCCAGTGTGGTTTTTCGCCCTTGTCCCTTACACACAGAGACATCTCCAGATTCTCAGAATCTTTTGATTATGTTATGAACTGTAGATGATATATTGAACATCTTTGCAATTTGACACTGAGGAACATTTATCTGAAATTCCTCCACTATTTGTTGTCGCAGTATTAGGGGAATTGATGATCTTCTGCCCGTTTTTACTTCTGAGAGACACTGAAACTCTAAGATGCTCCTTTTATACCCAGTCATGTTACTGACCTGTTGCCAATTGTCCTTATTAGATGCTAATTGCTCCTCCAGCGGTTGTTTTTTTGTAACACTAACTTTTCCAGCCTCTTATTGCCCCGTCCCAACTTTTTTGAAACGTGTTGCTGTCATGAGATTCAAAATGAGCCTATATGTCTCAGTTTCAACATTTGATGTTTTCTGTGTTTATGAGAATTCCATATCATTGCATTCTGTTTTTTTACAATTTGTACAATGTCCTAACTTTTTTAGAATTGGGGTTGTATGAAATGTTACCATTATTATAAGTATTTTAAAACATTAGCAGATAAATAAATAGAACATATAAACAGAATGTGTATATAAGACCCATCATTTTTAAAGATTACATTTGAAAGATAAAAAATATATATAAAAAATATAAATAAATGTAATGACCATTTTCTAAAATGAAGTGGAAAATATTCACACTAGGTTGTTGATGTTGTATAACTCTTTTCATTACATTTCTGAGTACAATAATTAGTTAATTATTTGATTTGTATTCTGTAACATAACCTTCCTAAGACTGGAATTTAGTAATCATTGCATGTAACAGATAAGGTAGTCACAAGTCTGACACGACTGAAATGCAATGCCATGACGTCCTGTCGGGTTAAGAAAAAGCTCACATTATGAGACACCTTGTCTGCATTTTAAAGCACCTATTATATAACTACTGCTTCTCATTCACCACCATTTCCTTAGCTATGTGTGTGTGTTTTTGTGTGTTTCAGAATCTGGTGATGTTTATGGGCATGCTGGTGGCCTGGGTCATCCCAGACGTCCCCAAGAACATCAGCGAGCAACTGAAGAGGGAAAAGACCCTGCTGGTGGACGTCTTCATGAACGAAGAGAAGGAAAAACTGCAGCTCATACAGAGTCTCTTCTCCAAAGAAGCAGCTCAGACACGGCAGCAACCACAGGCCCAACTGCAGGCGCAGGAAGTCCCCGAGCCCCAACTTCCCCTTCCCCACGTTGCCCAGACCGACGAGCCTGCTGGGGCTGCATGTGCAACTGTGCCTCGACCCCGCACACGCGCCCGGGCCGCTAGCTTCAGCCAATTCACCCGACAGGCCTCCATGTCCCCTAGCACAGAAGTGGGAAGGCACACGGCTGTGTGAGTGGCCTTGGGGTGGGCCTGGTGATGGCAAAAGGGATGGGTCTTCAGATAGCCCATTCATGGAGTGGAGGACTTAGAAGAGGACAGAGACAGGGCAGAGCTCTCCGCCAGTTGTTGAGGGGACATAGTGCCCTCTATGCAGTGTTTCTCACTGGAGCAAAAAGCAAGAGAGGTCATTATTTATCTATCCCTGTACTGTATGTCTGAGCATATGTCCCCACGCGCTGTGTTTTGGTTTTTTTTAAAGCTGTGATACGTCCATGCAGACTGCGGAGGAGTAAATGACCTGGTCACAGAGCCTGGGCTTCGTAGGACAGCTTACCTTCATTCCATGCACAGTGCAGCTGACAAATAAGGACAGACTCTGAAATAGGGACAGGAATTCTGACAGTCTCTTATCCAAGGGGCCTTTCGCACATTTTGGAATGTTTTTTCCTCCCATCTGTTCTTGAACTAAAATAAAGACTGGGTTTTTTTGTTGTTGGCACGACACGACAGTTAAAGTGAAGAACATCTGGTCCATGCTCACGTGGTCATTGCACAATTTATGAAACTGCACAACCACAACTAGCTTTGCAAATTTTACAAGATGTAGCGTATCACAGCAAATAATTATTTAAAAACCTTTCATTTTCTCAGGTAACAACATCACTGTAGGCTTTACTTGCTTATCTGAATAATGTGACAGCTCTTGGTTTAATAGACTATGAAACTTGACAGTCAGTAAGGAATAGGGAACAAAAAACTGTACTTTAATGCAAAATTGTTGTACAAATATCAATACATAAAACTGAGTGAGTGTCAAATCTTGTGACAAATCTGTCTCTTTGGAATCCTCCTAAATAACACATAGTGACTTGCTCCATTTTGCTTATGAGGCATACGATTGAGGTTTGTGTTTTTGTCATCAAAAAAGGTTTTGGTATATGCTTAGGACTGAGAGAAAGTCTGCAGCCCATGCAAATGATCCTTAATTTATGTAAACAGACTTTACTAGCATTTATTGTAAGTCATAGTGCTACATTATTTGACCAACAACTGTTCCACAAGAAAATCAATTAAGTGTACAATAACACTACAGTCAAACAAATGGAGCAAGTAGTTGTTAAATAGCTGACAATCCAGGATTTTTTGACAATCCACCATATTTTAAAATTTAAGACGTCTACTTAAGTTATTTTGTGTTCTTAAATAGGCAAGTCTATCTTCGTTTACTGTTCTGATTCTTAACCTTAGCATTTTGCACACGTTTGTCCATAGTTATGACTCTGGGACAGTCAGCCCCATTGTGAGTCATACCCATAATCCCCACATTTAGCCATCCAAAGGCAGGGGATGATTGCTGAATAAGGAAGACCAACATCTGGCCATCTCTCTCAATTCTGCCCATTAGTCTCTCTGTATATTTAATCTCAATTATGTCCTGACAGATTTCCTGCTGTGCTGGCAAGGCATGGTTTTTCACTAGGTGAACATTCTGTCTTCCTTTCTCCAGGAATGGCGTATTCCTCAATGCTGTATTTTATCTTTATTTGCCCTTGTATGCAGACATAATGAACGTTGCCCAGCATGTCTATACATGGTTCCATATTTCATCCATCCATGTTTGATTGTGTTCCAACAAACTTCATTTTCTTCATTTTGCCTTGAGGACTGATGCATTTCATCCATCAGTCACTTAAATGTGACACAATCTCTACCTACTGCAATGAGGCCTGCAGAGGTTTGGAAGAAACATGTCTAATACCCAAGCTAGGTGTGGTATTGAGATGTTGGACAAGGTTTTGAAAAGACCAGATATGTTCAAAAGTATTTGCAGATAGAAAAATGTGATGGCATGCCTTCCTTTGCTATGTTCAGTTTTTTAAATCCAGCACCTAGTAATTTTGTTCAGTCAGTGGGACTTCCTAAATGGCAATGAAATTACTTTTTGAGAGGTTTTGGATTGCTTGCTTACCAAATATAGAGCAGTTATGTGAATCTAAACTCCAGAGATTCCTTAAAAAACATTTTAGATATTTTACGGCCTTCAAACAATGCAACATTGTACATTGTTTTAAATACATAATTTTAAATAAAGATATTTATGAAACCTGAACAGATTACCTTAATTAGGTTTTTCTGATACTCATAGGCATGATAGAAAAAATGATTCTTATTATCACCACTCAGTACAAACAAAAAATCGAATGTGTGCAACATTATTGAACTCATCAGGGACCATCTTGTTGTTTCAGGAATGTTTGAAAGTTCAGAAATGTTAACAAGTTACTGTGCCAATTTACATGCAGAACAGGTTTGGTTTTGGCTAAAACTCAGGGATACTCAAATTTAGATCCGTTGTATACGTTTAAAAATTTTTGCATAGGCATTTAAACATGCCATGCTATGCAGTATGTAAAAATCATGTTTTGAGTACAATCTTATGCACGATAAAGGTTCAATTAAGAGGCTGCAAGTTGTAGTACAGAGCAAGAGTAAAGAGCTTCCATATTTGGTTGAAATGTTGAATTCCACTTTGTTAACACTATTCATTATTACGGCTCAGGTGGTATATTTAGAAAGCATATCTAAGACAATAAATCATCCGAAAAATCTTTAAACAAGACAAAATATTACACATAAACAAAGTGTCACTGCTATTGTAAATCTGAGTTGCTGTCTAAACTGCATCCCGTGACAAATTTACAAGTGAGAAAGTTAATTTTGAGAAAAGATTAATACTGGTGTTACCGGATGACCCTTTACCTTTCAACATGGCGGACAGAATGACGGACTAAATACAAAAACCTGGATAACAGTTTGGATCAATTAGTAGTGTACACTAAAAATTCTTTTGAGATTTTTATGTAATGAGCGAACAGCTCGACATCCTCCACGATGAAAAACTGACAGAGTGAGATTTCATTTGCACAGAAGTGTGGGATTGTGTTAATCTTTGTGTGGATAACGCTTCCTTGTGAGTTCCAGGAAACGCATATCTATATGCACTGTGTCCCACATTGCATGCTACTACTACACTAGTTAAAGTAGTATGCAAAACTGTGCCTACTCTACGTACTGCCCTAGTGTCAGTGGATACGCAGCCTTGAAGTATTTCGGAATGAAGTTAGGTCGTGTAGGACAGTGAATATTTTGCGATCAAGTACTTAATTAAATAAATAAATTTAAGTGCATCCTCAACACAGGGACTCCATAATATGATTTCTTCTTTCGATGTGGTTTACAAATTGCGAGAAATTACTGATGCCTGTTTTAAACGAGTTAGATTTTTGGTGGTTCTCATGCTAGACAGTTTCAGCCTTTTAAAGCGACAGTTCATAATCTTTTAACAAAGCATTACATTCACACTATCTAGAATCCCATTTGATAATTTAAGCTTGCTAACATTTTAGCTTTTAAAGCAGTGCAGATTAAACAACAAAAATTGCTGTAAATTTATATATTCATTCGCAACATT
The DNA here is from genome assembly GCA_032718565.1 of Distichodus sexfasciatus. Lineage (NCBI taxonomy): Eukaryota > Metazoa > Chordata > Actinopteri > Characiformes > Distichodontidae > Distichodus > Distichodus sexfasciatus. Next base: position 8,984,368 of record JAVGVS010000002.1, on the reverse strand, counting down.
GCGAAATAAATTCATAAAGTGGTGCACAGTTACATAGGTTATGATATGGTGCGTAGTAGCATGATTTTGGATGTTATTTTTGGGTTAGTTCCTCATAAAGGATTTTCTCTGTCAACTCTTTTGATGTATCTCTTTGATGTCAGTAATCTACTAAAAAACATCATGATGTGTAAAACTGTCGGTTGGTAAGTGTGGCTTCATATCCTGATTATAATCTATTCTTTTTCTCTCTGTCAGTACTTAAGACTTAATAACCAAATTCTGGTCAGCAGCATGTGATTCATTAGGCACATGCATAAGTTGTAGTCCATGGTTTTCCACCCCAAATTTGATCAAAAAACAGTGCCAACGTGTCAGCATTGCACATTTCTCCTTGCTGAAATACAACATATTCTGCTATAGATGTAAAACTTGTTCTGTCTATAATTAGTCACAATTAAAACTCAGCTTGGTGCGTCGGGTTTCTTGTCCTACTCCTTTTTACTTTTCTTCCCGTTGTTGATCGCCTTCAGGTTTTTTTTTTAGTTCGTATAAAATATGGAGTGTCCAAAAAGTGAGAGATCAGTACTGCATAAACATCTCACTTTTACGCTTTGTACATTTATAGCTTAGCCATAGTGCCGGTTCTGATCCTCATGTAAATTTAATGCTAACAGTTCTGAAGGATCAAAGTGAAATTACAAAAAAACATATTTACATAGAACTTCCATACATTAAGATTGGATCTCTGTTACTTTAGGAAAATGAAAGCTCATTTGAGCTTAGACACAGTATATATGATACTACTTATATTGGTTTGTGTGTGGTTACAACTGTATGTATTTCCAAGTGTTGCTGAGGGTAAAAACAGATTAGACCATCGTGATTCTTATTGTTTTATTCTTTAAATAGAGCAAGCTGGTCATAGGCCGCCTTCTCATGAGTGAAATGGTTGTGCTTTAAGTAGCAATCTGCAAACTAACTTGCTGACCTTCTTTAAATATGAAGTAAAGCGTACATAGAGGGTCAGCAGTTCAGGTATGCTTCCAGAATTCCCTTCAGGGCGGCAGCAGTTTCACCATGGAAATATAATTCTGTTGTACAATGTTTGAAGTGTTGACACATCTAACTATTCAGTGAAATTGTGTGTGTGCATCACTACATCGATGTACTGGATGTGCACGTACACATACACATATAAAAATTTGCCTTTAGCACATTCTTAAATGTTTGACAAAATCTTCATTTGACCATATTTGTCCATAGCATTCCTTCTCCTTCTGCCTGTTTGTTAATCATCTGTTTGTGCAGCAAGTGTTTTCAGCATTTTCAACTGTTTTCAGTACACATTTATAAGCACTGTTTCAGTCAGAATAGTGTCTAAGATTAGGGGCGGTGATGGGACAGGGAGTCGGGGTCAAAACTACCTTTAAAGTGCTCTGAGTTAAATATTAGACCTAAAATGGAAGGATGCCTTTTTTCAAAATATTTGTAGAAGGGTGCATAGTAGCTTTGCATTGCACTTACTAAGGCAGTTCACTGTTATAAATGTATGGTTTGTGTTGCTGATAGTTTAGATTATGTTGTCATTATCAGCCATGCCAGTTAACAGATGATAGAATAATGACAACATAATAATGTTGACAAAGAGTGCACCAGTTTATTGAGGTGAGAAGAGAGAGTGTATCCTAGCATTTTTCTGCCCTAAGGGGCCAGACGAGCTGCAACACGACTCTCTTCAATCTCTTTTATTTTTGTCTTGCTGGAGCTCTGTCTCTCTCTGTATCTTTCTTTTTTTCCTCTCTCTTATATTGTATTTCTATGTTTACCTTTCTCTGGCAATGATTATCAGTCTAAACTGCTTTAAGAAAGGCACATATTTCAATAATCATTTCAGAATAAGTTCTCCCATCTGTACTGAGACCCTCATCTTGCAGGGGAACCACGCTGCCACGCCTCATCTAGCTGCTTCTGAAACATGGTCAGCTAATACTTCTGATGGGTATCACGCATGAAAATTAGATCAGCGCAATCATGTTTATTTTATTTTTGTTTATGTTTCACAGCATTATTCTCATTTTGTCAACCAGCCATATTAGTCTTTGCAAGCTATGATTCACCATATTCATTCCAAAATTAACTCAAGAAATGCAAACATTAGCAGCAAAGCCACTTGAAGACTGTCAGTTTTTGTCTTTTTACCACTGTTACAGCCTCATAACGAGCTGGTTGAGCTTGTCACTTTCAGTATCAGGATCCAGGCCCATGTCCTGCATCAGCACTCTCTTTTGAAAGCCCTGTGAGGGGAAATTTAAATATGTCAATATGCAATGCTATCCACCCTTTGTGTAGTTATTTACTTTCAAGCACTAACTGATCTAACTGGAGGTTTGCAAGTTTTTAATATGCTGCTTGATATGAATGAGAACTTTGAACTTATGACTGTAGTCTTTAACATAGAAGTCTTGTATGTTGTATTGTTGCAGAACTATTTGCGTGTTGTCTTTTTGTGTCTATGTTTGTTCTGGGTGGCTTGCATCTGAGTGCCTTGCATCTGTTCAGCTCTGTCCTTGAATCTCACATCTGTATGATTTATCAGTCTCACTCTCTCTCACACCCTGTCTCCTTATATGTGTATGCATGTGAATATGTGTGTAAGAGAAGAATTTTTGCCTCACCCTGAATTCACGAAGTCTGTGTAGTCGTTCATGGAGAGACGTGCGTTCCATTGCTAGTTCTGCCACATGATTTCTCCATTGTTCCTGCCTTTGCTACAGGGGATATGCACACATTTCAGTCTGACAGTCAAGCATCTGATCAGCAAGATTAAAAGTAATGATAAGGAATAAAGAAGCTGCTCTTGCAGGGGGTGATTCTAGGATCTGACCTTTAAGGGTGCTCAGCCTCCAGTGCTCACGGAGGCTCTTGATTGAACAATTTAAGATCTTTTACAAACGGCTTACATTTTCAAACAAAAGCTGGCTGTGGAATATGCTTACCATAAAGGCTGTTAACAAGATACCTTTTTAAAATGCGGTTGGTGGGCTAGATATGATAAGCCTACTGTAATAAATGAGATTATGTTCGTTTTTATAATTGTCCACAGGAACCACAACTATTGAACCTGTATTTTAATATGCTCCTTCCATTAATTCTAACTCCATTAGTCATACCTTTACTTTTTGCTGTTGAGAATGACGGCACTGAGTAAGTACTGCAGTACATTCAAGTTACAATTTAAGGGGCACCCCTAAAAATAGCCTAAAATCGTCCCTGAGCTCTTGTTATATTGCTTGCCTGAGTAGCATAACCAGTGTTGCAGAATAGAATTATAGTTCTGAGATTTTCGTATAATTTGCAGTCAGTGTTCACAGATAATGGAAAATAGTTCACATATTCATGTTATGATTTTACAGTCAAATCAAAGTTGTCCCCAACTGAACCCATAAAACTAAAATCATCATGGACCAACCGAATTCTGTGCTGGCAATGGTTGTTTCTGAGAAAAGATGAGTCCTCCTGGACCTCTGTCCTTACCATGAATATTAAGAAAATACCTTAATGCTGAAAAATCATTTCCTGTGTTGCTAAAAGACAGCACTGCTGTGTCCAAGCGATCCAGTTGATAAAGCAGGGTTGGGCTCGACCTCTTCTCTTCCACACTTAAGCCTTGTCTTGTGGGAATGTTCCTTCCTGTCTTTGGTGCACTGACAGCATAACTGCTATAGGCAGAGATCTACGCCTAGAGCCTGCCGGCATATGGAAAACATTGAAGCATGGAGCCTCTGTTTGTTATGGCTTTTAAAAACATGTTCCGGCACTTCATTCCTCAGACACTTGACACATTCACACCCGGCCCCTCCTTCATAAAACACACCCGTAGACATGTGGGCAAGGGCTGTTAGTGGTATCTGTCCAGTTTATTTACTTGCTTTGGAGGATGGTAAAGATGGATAAAACACATGGGAAATGAGACTAGGCAACACTCCTCCACCTCCCTGCCCAACTGAAAGAAGCAGTGTGTCTGAACATGCTGTTTTACGGTGGTCAACAAAATACCTTTTTTACTTCACCCTTACCCTCATCAAACTAGCAAAATAGCAGATTGCGTCATATTATTTTCCACCATTAATCTAAAGAGAGCAAACAGCTGGTCAGGAAGGAATTGTAAAGCAGTAGATGTTTGAAGCAATTTGGAATTAAGGAGGATAACTGAGGACCTTTTAGAATGAAAAATTAGACAGGATACTACAATTAGTGCGCACTGCCTTTTTTCTTTGCCTCTAAACCGAGTGAGAATCAGAGGAAAGGGACACTCAGAGCTCTTTCGTACACTGGATTGCCTACTACAACGGAAAAGGAGACAAAAACAACAACAAAGCTGTCCTTTGGTGACCTTACACTCTCCAGTGAGAGCATCACCATGTTGGCAGCCGACAGCACACAGCTGGAAGTCCTCTCTCCTTACACACGCATACAAATACACAAACACAGACACATATCCGCGTCTTTTTTGAGTCCTTCCCAATTTATACAAAAAGTATGTATTTTATGCAAAAGTAAGTACGTTCCGGTCGGCAATGGCGGTCGGCATTGTTTGGTTTGGGGCAGTGTGAGCCATTGCCCATGTAAAGGGAGCCAAGAGCAAAGCATCAGTAATGCAATCAGGTGCAATTAGTCTGACATGTAAGTCGGTTGAGAAAAGGCTTGCAGTGCGTGGCCAGACACGGGTGAGGCTATCAGACTTGGATATAAATAGTGTTATCGCCGACAGTGGGCATAGCTGTGCTGAGCTAGATGGCGTCATGCAGTGGCATTCAAAGGGCTGCTTACCCTCCTCTGCCTCTCTGCCTCATGCTGCATGTCCATCTCCTGATGCTCTCTCTCTAGCTTACGACGGAGCTGCGGGACCCAACAACCAAAGTTACCGTCTCATAGTCAAAAATTATATGCATGCACATGTGTAGGATTAATACATATGTATGTTTAAGAAATATGCATGTTGTTGAGACATTTGTATGTATTTAAATACATTGTTAATAATATGCTTGTGTTTTTAATATGTTCATACAATATTTAGACACATGAAATATAAAATAAAAATGTTTTAGCAGGTCAAGACATTATGACTTTAGAGAACGTATCTATGAGATTTTGATATGAGTCTATTGCATTGGAAATAATTACTTTATGTCTTAAACTGAATACACTTGAAATAAGTTTCTGAAAAGCTCACAAATATAATTTGTTTTCACTGGCCAAGATACCAAGCTGATATTAAGTAACATGAGGAGAAATTAGAAATTCTGCTGAAAGGTGTGAACGAGTGTTAAGATTGGTTTACCCTTTCCTCTCGCTGTTGTTGCCACTCACAGTCCTGAAATGTGCTCTCCTCTGGTGTTTTGGTCTCTTCCTCCCGACTGTTTAGGAAGGCATAGTCTTCCTCTTTGCACATGTTCCTCATGCACTGTGGACAGACCAACGCATAAAACACGTCTCGAGTGAGCATGTGTATTTGCCTGAGCATTGTTTGAAGTTAAAACAAATTCAGTTTGGCTTAGTCCCATCTCTCATTCAGTCAGTTTTAAGGACCTGATCAGATGACCAGTGGTTTACCGGAGCAGAGTATACAAAATTTGGATGCATGATCTACAGCTCATCACGACACTGCTTATGAAACCTCTGAAGAAGGTATTTAAATGACAGTCAGATCTGTCAGGTGAAACAATAATCTCTTTTACCTCAATCAGTTCCAGTTATCAGTGGTACAGAAGTGAAAACTCAGATCTGCCTTAATTTGTACCTTAGACATGGAAATTCCAGCAAATCGCTTTACATGGGCCATCTTGAAAAGAAAATGAAAATCAACCATAAGCCATGGAGAAAACCAACATAATGTTTCATTTGGAACTATGATTTCCAGCTGTCAGGGCATTTTAACATCATTTTTAAAAATTTAATTTTAAAAAAATCATAATTAGTATTCAGAGATAAATATTTATGATGCCTTTAATTAAATGTTAGAGGTAATTAAAGAATTATATATTAGATTCAGGTTTGTCCCCCAGCATATACCTATATATATATATATATATATATATATATATATATATATATATATATATATGCAGTATATAGACATAAAATAACATAACTAACCTTACATGAAGTATCAATATCTTCCTGCCCCATTGTATGCTCTTTGTATGCTCTCCTGCTGTTGTTTTCATTGATCTGTCTAGTGTAATCAATGTACTCGAGTGTGGTACAGTAGACATTTTAGCTGGAGTCTGCTAGAAATGCCACTGGTGTGCTAATAAAACTGTAGCATCTCATCAATCATAATTTGTTGTCTGTTTCTGGTCCTATGTTCCTGCGAACTGCGTGGTAAAATGCACACTCTTTCACACAAATTTCAGGAGAACTACATGTTTTGCAAGGCCTGTATATGTATAAACCACACATCTAGTTTTAGATCAGTGAGACATTGAGCAACTGGCTTCACACTTAGGCCTCCGATTTTGCAGCAATTCACTATGCTGTCACTATCAGAGCAACCTGATGTCCATGAAACCTTACTTGACCACAAGGGACAAACATATGATTTTAGTGACACGAAGAAGAACCCAAGAATGTTGGGCTTGGCACTTTCATCAGTAATCTGAAACAGCAATATGACAGAATTGTTTATGTAACTGTGAAGGAAGCATAAGAGATGGATGAAAACGACTCATGCTACAAGGCTGTTGGCGGTGTTGTATTTTTGTGCCAGGGCGTTTCAGTCTTTTGAGACACACTGGGCTTAGCCCAGACCAGATCAATAATTCTAGAGGGAGCAGAGAGTTTTTTTCAGTTTGTATACAATATATAAAAAGGTGTTGATAGTGTATGTGATGAGGTGTTAGCAGCGTTATCAGAAAGGTGTGAGTTGGAATCAGGACGATACAGAAGAAGTTACCACTGAGGTACTCATGAGCAAGATACCGTCCCCAAGCACTGCTCCCTGGGCACTTGTTAGCTGCCTACTGCTCCTTCATGGATGGGTTAAATGCAGAGGTCACATTTTGTTGTGGTGCACTGTGTGCTGTGCTGTGGTGTGTTCACAATGACAAATAATCACTCACTTTATAATAGACACAGACTACAGTACTGCCTAAATTATCATTTAATTTCTAGATGCATGCATTTTGAGAAATAATATTTAAAGCTTAACAACTGTACAATTATTTTGGCTCTCCACGACAGTCTCAAAATACCCTGGGCTGAAACCCCAGTAAAATTAAGCACAATATCCCTGTTTGTGCATCATAACCCTTAGGGTATCACGATTAGCGATCTGAGTCAAAAGCCTTTATGATTATTCTGACTTGAAATTTTGTTTTGTTCATAAAGGACCTTTAAGTAGAGGCCACCATACAGCAAAGATGCAAATAAGTTCAGCAAGTTATTGGTCAATTAATCTCCATTTTAGTTGTAGACAAAGCAGCTTTACACAGTGTCAGCACCAAGCTCCTATCGAGGAAGAACTCCATCTGTGATAAAGAGGAAGAAACCTTGAGATGTAGCAAAGAGGGCGCCATCCTCTTCTAGCAAATCCAGATTGAGTTCTCGGTGTACATGCAGTGTGTGTAAATGGCAATAATGAGAAAGAAAGTTAATATTTTAATGTTCAATAAGTCGCTGTTGGTTCCTGGTTATAAGGTTTCTGAAAAAGTCAAGTAAGGTCCAGTCATTTAAATTGTTCAGTCCCAACACTTGTGATGCAGGAGGAACCAGATGCTCTAGTACTTCAAGCTCTAGAGCAATTGGCTTGTTTTGTGTTCATAATTTAAGTTGAATTTGGTGGCAAATCAGTTTGTCATAGCATAGTGAGTTGGTTTCAAAGTCTTTTGTGGAGCTTGACCATATCCTCATAACAGTGTGTAACCTCTAAATCTCTCGTAATAATAATCGATTCTACAGATTTTTAAGCACTATTATTGTGCTTATTTACTTATTCTCAATATACTTGTTCAGCTGTAATCCGTAATGATCTATAATTTAACCTATTTAATAAAATTTCAAAACTAACAGTGCATGAAGATTGCGGGTCATGTAACTGAAATTGTGCTTTGGAATAACTGGGCCTTTCTTGTCCGGTGTATCTGAAGCCAAGTAAACCTATGGAATCACTAAATTTCCTGCTACTGTATATTGGTAGAAAAAAAAAGCTACATAAATGGAAAATGGGAATGTAAATGGTGTAGCCTTAATTATAGGCACCACAGAATGAGGGAAAAAGTTTATTATTTGTAAGTGTTTTTACCTTAGCTGACTCAAGATGTTGGCACCCCAAAGAGTGATGTAACAGTCTTCCTATTTCGAACTTAGTCTTAAGAGCTATAGGAACAAGCTGCAGAGGATTCGTCCTAATTAACCACAGTCCTGAGCTATACTGGTGTGCTTTTGGCATATGGTTTGCTATATTTATAGTTTGCCAAATGTTGTGATCACCCATTTTCTTCCTTAGAGTTTAATGTTAACATGCACAAACCGACACACTAAAAGAGACATTTCAGTTTGTTTAATATCACACAGGCTACAATTACTTTGCCTTCTTGTTCTGCCTCCTACTTTTTATATGCTAACAGTATTCACTTAATTTAGTTGCCGAATCCAGAGTAACTTTTCATACATTGTGGGAGCCAGCTCTTTTGACAATTTATTATGAACATCTAAAGCCTCCACGTAGTTTGTACATTCATGATCGTTCTGAAGAAATCCATAACAATTCTTTTTATTATATTTCTCATTAGACATAGTCAGGATAAGTTTACAAAAATATCATTCAAAAAGTCACATTCTGGTAATAGAAAAAAAAGTGTAGTGCAGCACAAAGAAATGCTCAATCCAAAAACACTAATATGGTAAGCAGTGAATGAACACACAATGGAAGGATCACAACTGACTAAGCAAAGAATAAACTGATGAATGCGTGATGGTGTGACCAATAAAAACCTAAGGCTAATATGGCAATGACAGAATCAAAAAGCTCTGCAGTGAATGAAATCAAACAGGACACAATTTCATTCATTGTTAGCCACTTTAGTATTTTTGAGGAAAAATATCATAAAGAGTGGCCAGCCATTTCTCTCACAGTGCTTTGTCAAGTATAAGAAAGAGAAATGGTATAATTTTACACAAACATTCAGAAAAACTCAACATTCAATCAAACAGAAGACCAAACAATTCAGAGACGACAGGTGAACAAAGATGTGTCTGATGGCAAAAAAACTACTTCACTAAGCAGAAATATCCAGCGTCTTATTTGCTGAAATATAGATGTTTTAGTCACAGTTTACAGTTGAGGATGTGGTGTTTAGACCAATATGTGATCCGCCAAGTGATGCAATGTTTTTGGCACATTCTTTTCAAAAGCCGGAAAGAAGAAAGAAGTCCTTAGGTATTGTTGTTTGCAGTGACTGGACCGTCAGGGTGTTTTCATTGATTGAAAGTTAAAATGTACACAATATGCAAGAAAACATCACAAAACATTGGGCAATGTTTCACTGAACTAATGACACTCCAAACATGAGTAAAGTTGGTGTGTAAAGGGTGTGTGAAAGTGTGTAAGTTTCCAAGCACTTCAATGTTGTGATAGTTTATGCAAGGCAGTGCTGAGTGCAAAGTGTAGGCTTTCCTCAAAGGATCATGGGAAATGTGAGAAGTTTACATGTTGGCCCATGCTGTCCTATAGTTCACACATAGAGATGGAGGTGGCATCCCTTTAGGAATATTATGGAAATGTAGAAGGATGAATCTTGTGTGAATGAATAATCAGAAACTTCATTCTGAGTATTGTTAAACCCAGAGTGAATGATATGTCAGTCACAATACAACAGAGCTTTGATGATCTTCTGCTATAATCTCGAGCAAACAGATATCTTTCATTATACAACCTCAATATCTCCAAATGGACCATTATGTCTCTTCCAAGGCATTAAAGTACAATACTATCTTTACCTATAAATTAGGGATTTGCAAGTGTGATAAGTTTACAAATAAATTTGGGCAGTATGTCTAGACATACTGTACTACAGTCTAGGATGCATCTAAGGCGGTATGCTCTGTCCGATGACTCCGATCTTTAATTATTTATTGAAATCGTACACCTCGAATATATATTTCTATTCTCATTTCCTGCTAATGTCACTTACGTATCCTGGAAGCATTGGATAATGGATGTAATTAAACAGAAATTTAGATGAATTATCCTCCTGCTGAATCCACATCATGAAAAACCCAAACAGAGTACTAATCAATAAAATAAGTTTCATAAATTTAAATAGAGTTAGAGAATAGCTTGACCCTAGCGTACATACTTGAAGCCACTCAGTTGGTATTCCTGTCTCTCTCTCTCTCTACTTGTCAGTGGTTCTGTATTCACAGTACTTTTAAAGTGTGCATACATGAGGTACTCTAATAATTCAAAAACAGTATAATGTTTGGATGCATTACTGGAACCAGTGCTGAAACAGCTCTGCTCATCACTGGATGTCAATCACAGTGAACAGATTAAATATTGGCCTGGCATTTCTCCAACAGACTTGAGGTAATGGAAATGATTTATGTGTCCTCTGGAGAATCAAGCCATCTGAAACTACCTTTGGGCCTGAATCCTGAGTGTGTCACCCAGTTGCAGTGATGCCTGATGGATAGATAAATGGGCTTTATATCTCCAAAAGAGCACCAGCAGAAATGCTTGGCCGCTTAAGGCAGGCCTGACAGAAGGAAACCCTCTTTAGAAATTATGTGCATAATCAGCTCTGCATGTATGTACATCGTCTTCGACAGCTTACTCCTTTGTAAGACAGCAGTGTCGTGCTGTGCTTTTTATATCCATTAGTTCACCTGCCTGCTCGTTTTGTTAGAGAAGTGCACCTAAGTTGAGCAGTGTTGAAGGTGCTATTAAGGGAATGATCTGGTAAGAAGTGAGCTATAGGGTCGTTTAAGAGGCTAGACCTATGTTAGTTTGGACAGGATACTCTACCAAGGAAGCATTATGTTGCCCTTTTTCAGGGATAATTTCATTCGAGGGTTACACAGGGTGCACCACTTGTACACCCGTCTAGTTAACTCAGTAAAATATAGGAATTATAAATGATTTGTCTTAGACGTTGAATTGAGTTAAATATTAATTAAATGATTTGAGTGATTGTTTTTTCTTTTTATATTAATAATCTATTTTGAAGTGGCGCAACATTGGTACTTGGTGAAAATGTTAATTAATTCAGTAGTGTAGCTATTAATACCTTTTGGGTACTTGCTTTTTTCTGTCTGGCTACCAAATTAAACTGGAGAAGATGTTAGTACTGTAGAGGTGCAAAAAATTCTGTCCAAATGAGACTAGTTAAGCACACTATAAACAATGTTGTGATTCTGTCCATATATGTAAATTCCTTCCATAAACCAATCTATTTTTGTTACATGAGTTGTAGTTATTACCTGCACTAGAATTGTACACAGTGCTTTTTTCTGCCACACAAGGGTCAGTTGTTAAATAATTGAATTATTATAATTAAAAGCTTGGCTGATAGCTATTTATATATAGTTTTAAGTTTGGCAGGAATATAGTTTTATTTTTAGCAGAGAAGAACTTTCCTCTAATAAAAGCCTTGTACACGGACATCTTGCAGACTCAGTCAAAATGTCAGTCATTTACTTGTTGGCTAAAATTGCTACATATCTCCAGTGCTGAATTTTGTTCCTGGTATTTTCTGTTGTAAATTAGTCAGTATGTCCTGTAATACCCACATGCATCATGATCTTATTGTGCACAAGCAGATGAGTGATAAAAATACATATATATATGGTATATTTCTTAGCTATTTCATGCATTTTTGTGACATACATACAGGACTACATATCTTCAAAAGTAAATGTCAACATCTTTATAAGATTTAGTTTTTGAATATTTATGGCAATATAAGCACTTGCAGTAACAGTTTTCAATAGACTGTTTATAGCAATACTGTTGTGAAGAGGGTGTCACTGATATGTGTGTGCTTCTATAGGTATAATAGCTTTACTTTTAGACAGAGTGGAATTTTTCTTTCTGTTACTGTATTCCAAAGGTCCAGATCTTAAGTCTTCTGATAGGTGAGTATAGATGATTGAGCAGGCATAGTTTTCACCATGCAATGCTCCTGCAGTGGCATTGCACATTTCATCGACAAGTTCATATGTGTCTCTTGTTTTAGATTTTCCTTTTTCTTAATGACTTCAATAAATAACACAAATATATTTATACATCATATAGACTACGCATGCATTTTCATATAGCAAATGATAATTTATATTTATATATATATATATATATATATATATATATATATATATATATATATATATATATATATATATATATATATATATATATATATATATATATATATATATATATATATATAATATATATATACAGCTCCCCCAGTGTCACCAGGGCATATAATAAAGACAGTGGAGTAGTTGACCTTTATAGACCAGCGGTTGTGTTACGTCCTGCGTAGTTTGCGTGAAATCGCACAGCTGCATGAGGTGTTAATCAGTATCCAGCGCCAGTTCAGAACATTGTTGTACTCAGTGAGGGCTCGTACATAAGTCTGTGAAGTTTTACACTGAGAATTCCAGTGCTTTTTGTCAATTCCCCGGCAGCCATTCTTATGGGCAGTACTGCTCTCGCAGCTGGTTTCATAAAAGTACTGCTTCTTGATTGGCCAGAACATGTCGATCTCTGTTAGCACTGCAACCTCCTTGCCCAGGCTATCCACAGCTTTGGTCCTGTTTGTCACCCATTTGCTTATGCTGTCACACACGGAGTACTCACCCCGGTAACGTTTGTGCTCAGCGTAGCGTTTCTGCCGTGTGTTGTTATTGCTCCTGGCACCCTGACTGCTCTCAAAGTCGTCTGTGAGGTAGAGCGGCGGAGGCTGCAAGGGCGGATGCTCGCTTAATAGCACCCGGGGCGAGTTGTAACGCTTGTGTTGCCTCAGCAGTTCATCTGCAATGACCCGCTTGGTCTGGTAGGCTGTGGGACTGAGCCGTGGTTTGACTTCTGTATTTGATGGACCTTCTATGGTGTTGGGCAAGGGCACATCTTGGGTCCACTCGTCTTGCCGCTGTCTTCCACGGCTGATGTCAGCCTGTAGAAGTTTGACAATAAGTGTGTTGATGGGGTCCTGGGTGGGCCGGGGCTTGTTCATCGTGGAAGCGGAGATGCCATAGAGGTACGTGAGGAACATCACGTACAGCAGGATGGACATCACTAGATTCACCTGTAAGATCTGTAAAGAAAAGGTAATGGTTCAGGGTTTTCCAGATAAAGAGAAAGTCTTGCAAACTTTAAAAATGAGAAATAATAATAATGATGATGATGATCCACAGTATGTGCACTTTTATATGATTAAATGAAGCAACTAATACTTTTTGAAAATATCCTAAGAACCTTAAGCTTGTTCATGTAGTTGCTGACAATCATTGTAAATAAGGGCTTGTAATGTAATTTTTTAGAATTTACCCAAAATATAAAATGATAATTAGTATTAGAAGAAAAAAGGTCAGTTACCATGATGATATCTGCTTTGAAAGAGAAAAATATGTTATCAAGCATGGGAAAATATAGTACAGTGACACTGTACTATACACAAAATTAAATGTTACAAAGAAAGACCTGATGCTATTTTTTGAGAAATTATCCTACATTACACTTTCAGCTTGTCAAAACATTAATTCTTTGTCTAAGAGTCATATTTTTTATGTTTGGGTGATTCCTGGGGTACAGAAACATCAGTAAAAAGGAGTGTCAAAAGGGCAGGCCAGAACATGCACTAACATACCATAAGAAATTGCACAGGCCCAATCCTGATTTACTGAAGTGAACTGCACATTTGACCCTGTGTATATCCTTCACATCCATTTGGCTCAGTGTATATTCTAAATGTCCATTTGGCTTTGAACTTTCCACATTGTGCTGCAAAAGCCCAAACAAGCCGAACTGCACCTGAAGTCAGGTTCAAAGACGTTTTGTTCTATAGGATTTTGTATAGGAACAACAACAGGTGATGATACATATAATGCATGTTGCACAACCTCAGTCACGTTGTGGGCCTGTTTAGACTGTCTCGTACCCTGTATGCAATATGTCTTCTGATGCATTTGTTCTGTATAGCAATTTACGTTACTAACAGTCACAGATCAAACATTTTTAGGGAAAAATGTTATTTCAGAAAATTACATACCTCAGACCAAAAGCTGGAAACCACATTGTATTAGTTGGAAACAAGTCTAGTACGTGAGGTCTGATTACATGACAAATCTGTTCCAATAGTACACTGGTTAAAACAGAATGTTTAGTTTTTCTCTTTCTAAAAGATTACATTTTTACATTGACTTTTTGCTGATTGATATGTCACTCTGACCACTGGGATGGTGGTACATACAAATTCTGTAAAGCCTAAAACCACTGTTGGGCCTGTGAGCAAGGCAGGAAACCCCAAGTTGTTCTAGGGAAACTATTCCTGTAATTAAGGAAATTTAAATGCCTCCAGATAGCATCTGATAAATGTTGCAAATGTAAATGAAAACAGTGATGAAGAAAGTTTCTGCAAATCAAGGTTTAATAATGATGGTTTTCACAGTGACCAATTAAGTATTACTGTCTGTTTCAAACTGTAGTTTAACCTGTTTAATTTGAGTGGAACCATACTGCAGCTGCGCTCGTCTTAGGCCCACAGGTCACAGTTCTGAGTGTAATCAGCACATTCTACTTAGACAGAGATCAAGACACTCAGATATTTATCCGCCCCATAACTGACGTGAAATCATACTTTATAGCATACACATTGCCCAAGGTTTTCAACTGTCTTAGCTAAGCTGTTATATGAATTTCTTAATACAGGACTGCAACTGAACATTTGATATCAGATGTTATATGTTAAAAGTCAACAAATAGGAAAATGAAACCATAGCAACGATTCCAGAATGGTTTCAGATGTTTCTAAGCTCAGGCGATTGAGCATGACTCTAAACTCTGATCCTAAACTAATGATGATGGTGATGCATTGAGACAAAGGTGTTGTAGACCGTCATGGGCCACAGCTGGTACATCAAAGGGGCATTTGGCAAGAGCAAGTCTGGCAGACTGCAGGCCACCCTGCTGACTAATAAAACCAAATACACTCAAATGCACAACGCTCACAGGATTCTTAGAAATCAATCGCTTTAAAATCAACTTCCAGTAGCACACCCAATTATGCCAGTCCAGTGACTTCCAACTAGTAAAAAGTGGCAAATATTGGCACAACTTTCATAAGGAAGAACATTGGTAGAGGACTTGCTGGAGACCTGTAAAGGATTTCTAATGTTAATATGAGCAGTCAGAAATAGCATGAATATATGACTGGTGTTAATTAATCAAATCTGTTTAGGCAGAAAATATACCAAACTCACTCTGCTTACAGTCAGTTTTTCCTCTTGGTGAAATTTTGATAGTAGTTAAAGGTGAGGCCAGAGTGGTATGAGAGATCGATTGGTGTGTTGTTTACCATAAGATTAAGGTTTGAATGCCAGAAGGGCCTAAAAACCACTTTTGGGCCCCTGACTAAGTTCTCTGTAATTAGGAGATGTAAGTTGGTAAAAGGGTCTTCTAAATGTCATAAATGTAAAAACATAAAGGAAGACAATATAGAATTTCTTTGGCTTGTATTTTTACTTTGAACAAAAAAAGGTGTGACCAAGTTGGGGTGTGTGTGCATGAGTGTGTCTATGTTTTTTCCTGACCTACCTCTGTCCAGAGGACATCCATTTAATCACACAGTCCAACTCCATTAGTGCTCAATAAGCATGGCTAATTTAGCATTTTGGCAGCCAACACAATGCCCGCCTCATTACAATTGGTTGCTGAAGCCTCCGAGTGGTGCTGCACATACATTATCAAAGTGACCTTACTGGCAGCCACATAGAAAATGACTTAAAAGTTGCACATTATAGCTTTTAAATTTTTATTCAGTACCTACTTGTTTTGCATCTAAAACACCATCTTGCTGAAAGAAGTATCAGTCTTTACACATCAGACAGAACTTTGAATTTTTGATTGTGACCATATAAAGAGACTGATTTTATACTACTAATATCATCAGCAAAAATTGCCATATATTTAAGTGCTATTTGGCTAAGGTAATATCTGAACATTTTACACACAATATTTAACAATATTTAATTAACAATATGTAACTTTCTTTCTATACTAATTCCTCTACAAATTTTATGAGAAATAAAGCAACTTGGGGTTAAGGGTCTTATAATAATATCCTTTAAGAATACAAAAAAACATCAGCCAAAATAAAAAATAAAGTTAGCTTTTTTGCGTTAAATAGGGGTAGCAGAGATTTCTGAGTGTCTTTGTGTTTTTGTCATTGACTTTTATTGTGCATAGAGATAACCTGCTTTCTTAGGTTATGTCCTGACATTGTGGCTTTCAAAGAATCAATGATCATTAAATCATCATTAATCCAAAAACATCTTAAGGTAAGGTGGCACTGATGTTATGCCTCCTTTAAAACATGCATGTGACTCCCGGTAATCTATAACATAAACATACCACTTGAACTGACTGAGGTTGTGCTGGAAGCAGTAATCTTTGGCATCCTCTTAATGACTCTCATACACTTAACATTGTTTTCTTTTGTGCTCCAAACCTCATCAAGGGACTTGACTACTTCTTAGTCTGTAATTTTATCTGTACTATGTGAGTTGGAAGGACCTACAAGAGCAGTTGGAGCAGTTTGCTGTAAAATCATTCCTACATCTACTACTAGGGAAATCCTGGGCCTTTCAGTCATCAGTCATCATGTTGCATAAGCGGGCTAAATGCAGGCCTCGTCACAGCACAGATGTGGAGATGGTTTGTGGCCAGGCTAGTGACAGCCTGATTACAAACTAGTCCAGATGAGCGTGCCAAAAAGAGGCTCCAAGAGGGGAGGACGTGTATCAGGGAGGAAGTTTTGGTTTTATCTGAACATCAGCGATGAAAAATGACTGCTGACCCAAAGACAGCTAAATGCACATTCAGCCAAATTTTGGATGGTCCTGTCACGAATTCAGGAACTTTTTCAGTTTGTAATAAATTTTCCATTGAAGATGATGGAAGTTGTAAGACAACCTGCAGTGAAGTATTACCTTATAAAGACATTGGTAAGCAAAAAAATGTATTATATATTATTCAGATGCACAAGTATTTGTACTTTTCAGGGTTATATTGGCCTCTTCAGGTTTCCTACCCATATGCTGAAAAAATGTAAATGAACCTTATTTTTTTATAGTCTCTCATCACAAGATATCTACCAATTTTGTTTCTTATCTTTTAGCCATATTCCTAAGACTTAAGACCAACTTTTCATTTCAACATTTTCAATACTACAAATGTTTTAATGCCTTATATTAAGGGTCGTCCGATTATTGGCTGGGCCAATATTAGAAGAGAAGAGGAGAAAGGAGAGTTTCTGCTGAGCTTGGTGTTTATGAATTTTTTTTGCATATCGATTCCAAATATCAGTTATCAGCCCGTTAACTAGCAATAATCTGGATCAATATCAGTCCTGAAAAATCAACATCGGTCGACCTCTACTTTAAACATTTATATTTATTTCCTTTTCTTAGCTCTGAAACCTTAAAATGTTAATCCTAATTTTAATTCATAAAACATGACTATAATAATTAGAAATGTGTCTATGCTTCATGTGAGGTGTCATATATTTACCATTAAAACATTTTCAAAATGTCTGCTTAACTAAAAGAAACAAAAGTTCTCTGAGTTACATGGATCACATAAATCACTTGTGTTTTCTCGCCGCTTAAGGGTTTTTCTTTCATTTGAAAGAGCAGGCATTCAGGTTCAGTGAGTACACAAGCAATTGTTAAAGAGGTATAATAAACAAGTTCTGTATTTATAACAAGAGTGTTTCTCTTATGACAGGTTTAGAGAAAGGTTTGTGAACAGCGGGGCAAATGCCAGGCAAGTCTCTTGTGTATATTGCTCTGACTTTCTCATTTTGTCATTTATCATTCTGCCCATATTGAGTGAGCTGCAAGTAAGCTGTGAATGCATTTAGCAAATTACCATTACCCATGGCAGATCACTTAAATGTTATCAGTACAGCAAGCCGTAGCAGACTGTTTTAAGGGCATGGAATAGTGCTTCTACGCTCATGGCTCATGTGATTAGATAGCCCAGTCAGCTGACACACCAGGAATGGGCATCTTGATGGACTTTTTCTGGACGTCCCAAATGTTTCTCAGGTCTCAGGTAAAACCTTTACCAGATAAACAAGAAGTCAGCTGTTGTGAATTATACATATTAATAGACAGTGTAGTTAGGCCCTTACAGAACACAGGTTAATGCATTCTTAAACTGTGGTACAACACATTATTAAGTTTGACTAAGCTTAGCTCTAACAAAAATTCTGGATCATGATCTCCATCCACTGTTTAAAATTTGCTTTGCTGTTTTTACATTTTACACAGCCCTTAGGTATTTAAACACTGCCTAAAAGGCATCTTTGATCTGAGGGAGCTCTTGAAATTATGCAACAAGCAGCACCTACAGGACTTTTGTCTGCATAGTCACATGTGCTAGGTTGTAGGCAGCATAGCTGCAGGAGTGGACTGATCATCAGCGGATCAGAGGGATGTTGTTCTTAAGACACCCTAGCTCCAGTTAGTTCCACTTGCACTCCTCTGCTGCCATGCGCAGGTCGGCTGGTAACAGCCAAGAGAAAACGCAAAGGGCCGCCCAGGCAAATGCTTTGCACTACAGCACTGATACAAGGGCACTTTTGTTAAATAGCTTCCGGTCATACTGCCTGCAACCACTTATGAATGAACTACCTTAAAATACCCTCACTATCATCAAGTAATTCTTTCATTTAAACACAATTGGCCTGACTGTCCTCTGCAATCAGTGTGATCTAAGAGTACAGAAATTAAGGAATAGACTTTTTATATAACATGAATCTTGTGATGTTCAATGAATATGCGAATCTTGGCAACTTTTTCCTAGTTTTATTGCTAAAGTATTAAGTCCTCTATGCCAAGTCAATGTATGCTAGAATTTTTACAGTGACAAGATGTTGAACCACGTAAAAAGCGTGTTCACGGTCAATCCCAATTCCAGGACATGGAAGAATTAGGTGTTAAAATCTGCTGTCCTGATCTCCTTTAACTGGTTTAGTGCACTCAGTAAACAGTCCTCATGCAGGCTTGGGCTTAATCTAAACACATTCATGAAATTTGTTATACTGATCAAAAATGAGAGACGGTTTGTAAATGTCTGCCTCTTTTGGCCTCTGCCTAGTTGGCTTTCACAAAATGCTGTTTTTCCCCAAACATTGATGATTTTTTTGCAAGCCAATTTTGAAAGACTTGATTTTTAAAAAGGTTGTAAAGGTGGAGGCTGCATTTTGCCACACTGCCCACTGTGTGTGTAGTTTAGTGTGAGTTGAGGAGAGGCATCTTGTCTATCAGCACCAGGTGTTAAGCTGTTACTGCAATGTAGCAGTGGCCTCAGGCCTCGGGGTTCTTCACCACCTACGCAGATCCCCTAAGACTGGCCAAGGAAGCTTACAGCCCTCTGAGCTTTTAACTCCCATAGGATTGCCCTGGGATTAGTCACGGCCTCTACACTGCTCTGCGTTTTCTGAGCCCTTTGCCCTGGTGCATGCAGTCACTTCAACACACTGAGGGAGAGGAAATACTGCACTCTCCATAACACTTAGCATAAATGTGATGTGACAAGAAAGTAGAAAATTCTATATAAGTAGTGTTGAACTTTAAAAGGAATAGTTTAGCCAAAAATAAGGATTATATACCTTTTGTAATTCAGTTTGAATTATTTTTATATCCAGATTTTACTTCTTTATTTGAACAGTGAAGCTACAAAATACTAGCTAGGGGATGCTTATTATGCTATTGTAATGCCGTAGCCTTGAGTATGGCAAAAATAAAGAAGCTGAATTTAGACAACAAACATGTCTTGTCTGGTTAGAGGTAATAGGGAATGACCCCAATTACTTTAAACAATTTTTCCGATCAGTTATTACATTGCCTTTTATTTAGTTTTGAAATCTGTGTGCCTGAAAATATGGTGCACAGTGGCCTGTTGAATTAACACTAATGCAGAAGTCAGGCAGTAAGAGACTTTCTTAGAAAGAGTCTTACCTGAGTCGCCAGATGACTGTTTATTCTGTTACAGAGAGGGATGAATGAGTTGATAAGATCAAATATTCCTGTAGTCTGTAATCCAGTCTGGCATTCTGATTGAATAATTTGGATTTGGGTATTCACAGAAATCAAATACTTAACTGTTTCTCAGGAGTACAGCTGCCTCAATTAATTGTCAATTAATTTTCATTGCTGGCAAAAGCTGTTTAATTAGGCTTTGCTTACAAAACAAGATTAAACCCACCAATAGAAACCATTAGATATCAACCATTAATCTCATTTGATATGTACACTGTATAGTATATACTGTGTATATATTTATATATTTATTTTTGCAGTATGTCATAGGCCTGATGGAGGATACTGTTTTGCTTTCAGGGTTAAGCATTAAGATACTGAAAGGTTAGTTCTACCAAGTCTGTGCTAAAACCACTTGCCATCTGCATTGGATGAGAACATTTGCCTCAGACAAAAACATTTGTCACACAATTCTTTATCGAGCCAAACAGCAACTCACTCATTTGACACTGTGGCTAAACACTTTTGGTTCCTGTTTGCACTACCTACGCTCCTGGTCTCTGAGTGCTCTAAGAATGGCTTAGAAGGCAGCACGCCAGCAAAAGAAATCCACCCAGGATTTTCAAAGAAGAGAGTCTAACCCCTAATGCCTTCGAATTGCATCCAGATGTTCCCATAAAGTGGGGAGTCTCAGGACCCCCCCAATTTTGGATCTATGAACTACACCATACACCAATTCACATCTGGAAGAAAACAAAAGAAGGAAAAGAATGCTTTATCCACATTTCTTGGTTTACTTTTGGAGACAGGGAAAATGATTCCAGCGCTTGACTTGACCAGCAGGGTTTGAACTTACATAAAGTTCAATTAGACACATCTATTCCAATCAGGGAGTTGTACATACAGACTACACATACTCTACACATCAACTTATGTGAGCATTTAATGGGCATTTATGCATTAATGTGGCCTCAAAAGTGATGCATCGTAATTTAGCCCTGTAACAGCACTTATCCAAATACATATTTCAACCTTCATTCTGAACTGACCAAAAATCACCACTTCCTCATGCCATATCCTGTCCCTAAAACTTAACACACTGTTTTAAACATGTTGTTATCCCTAGTCCCAAAGTCTTGGAAGGATTTGTTACATTGTTACTCCACATAGACTTTAGATTTGTCCTACTCAGGCTACCTGTTCCACCTGAGACACAGAGAATTCCGAGCATTGTTCGGAGACCCTGTGATCTATTCAAACAGGCAACAGGAGACTCACACATGAAGAACTGCAGGTCTCTCCCTGAGGATCATGGGAAGAAAGGCCCCGCAGTGGCTTTGTGACTGCTGGCTATGGTCTTGTATCTATGCGACTGTCTGTGATTTGGTGTTGGGAGCACTGGCAGCAGCTCTCAGCACCTCCAAGAGCACAGTCATTCTGCATGTGTGGCCTGAAAGAACCACTTCCATGTCAGATACAGTATACTCTCAAAGCATTTAAGAATGCCAAGTCTTGAGTTAAAGTTTGACTGATGTGATGCTTATCCAGAAGGTCTTTAAAATGATACATATGTTAACACGTTAGAGGCCTACTACTTTTTGTTCACTTACACACTTACAAACTTGCTGACGTTTTCTAAAACATTCACTTATAAATGTTATGCAAGAACTGAAAAATAATAGTACATTTTATCTAGCAGTACTTTAGAACTGTTATGGAACAGTTTATGGAATGTTGTAGAATGTGGAATGCGAAAAAACAATCAGAACTCTGCTACACTTTTATTAATTACCTCCTTGGTGATATAGTTTAGATCATGCTCTTATTTTGTTTTATGGTAGTTCATCTAAAAAATGCAAACGTAAAAAAGTAAATAAGCAGACACCTTAGGCGCTTTTCCCAGTGTCTTCATTTTAAACACATTCCGTCTGGCTGCAGTAAATGCACTGAGAGCTCGGTCTGGGAATGATTAGTGTTCAAATTCACATAGGATACCTTTTAAAGGCAAATAAACGCTGGGTGCAAACTAAAATTGCACTCCGTTTGACGATGCTGATACTGCTTTGCCAAGCCAAATAAAAGGCATCAGAGGGTAAAACAGAGAAATGAGACAGTTGCTTTGAAAGAACAGAAGGCCAGTGATGGTTGTACCATCACTTGTACCAATATTAGGCTGTGGCTTTTTTTTCTCTGTTACTGATGTGATGTGTGACCTCAGTAGTAATTATTGATTTACTTCTTAAGGCAAATTACTGCAAAATTACTTCATTTTATTTTGCAGAAAGAGTTTCCTGTCCTGTTCAGACACATCAAGGTTTTGTGCTGATGCAAACATTTTATCCAATTCAAGACAATTATACAGTTGTGCAGAATAATATTAGAAACATTATCTTTGCAGAACAATTATTCTAGTGGCAGCAACCATCTAAACTTAGTTATACATGCAGAAGTTTACATTAACATTGGGATCCTTCAGAGTTTGTAGTCAAGTTGAACGTAGTGGATTTGCCTGGTTTTTACCTAAAACAAAGTTAGTGACAGCCCAATAAATACTTCCTGACTGTACACTGGAGGTTGACTGACTCATGATTGATGTTTGCTTCATCTATCAAGCAATAGAGTACACAGGTCCTTTAAACCGTAAAGTATCACGTTATTTCAGTCACATCTGATTTAGGAATGGCATATGTGAGTATTTTTTTCTCATATATATGTAGGAAATGCTCTACATTAACCAACGCAATCCTGATCTAAAAAATGTAGTAATTATAATGACCCATACTAATTTCACTGGACCACCAGCCAATTATAGCGTAAGAAAAGATTACAGTGTTACCAACTTATCTTTGTGTTTGAAAATTGCAATTTTGGCTCACATACGTCACTGCAATCAAGACTCAGTGTTGGTCAAAAGCTTGTACTCACTTTGAATGCTTTGTAAACAACAGCACTCTGAATGATGCCAGCGCAAACAGCTATTAAACTCTGGCCGCACATGGAATTTAAATGACTAACCCAGTTTGGTAGTATCACGTTCAGCAATATAAACATAACAAATTATTACAACCTTTTATGCACAAATCCATTCTACCCTTTTAATATTAGGTAGTGTTGTGTGATATTAGAGCTTGAGCACAAACTAAGTACATCAGTAGCACTAATGTCATTTAGAGCAGTGGTTTATGACTACAGGAACTTTGTTTTGCAGTACAGCATTTAACTGCACGCGGATACAAATGCAGGTAGGTCTGTTAAGGAAAAGCAGTCATGATGATGAGACCTTGAGGCAGTTTTATATGTTGAATATGTTGTATAAACAGCTGTGAACAAGATTATTTTTGAGAGAAAAAATGGTCTTGGGGTAAAATGGATCAGCATGCTAATTTAGTGGATACCAGCCTAAACTAGTCCATAAAAACTCCTCTAGTTGTAGTTTACTTCACTTTGATTTAAAGGCTATCTTTGCCATATTAACTATAACTTAACTAAAGGCCATTTTAACTCTAACTTGTTTTGTAGCATTCACATCAAAGCCTTTCAGCAATGTGGGTATGTTAGCATAAGCAGGTGTTTTCCTCGTTTGCTTTGTGGTGAGTTTTATATCCTTTTATGCATTTGGACATTCCTAACTTCATTCAGGTTAACCTGCAGAAATGTGTTAGCCCTGACTGACTGTGTTAAATTCAATTACGTATTTTGGATTAGTTGCTATAAGCACTAATTATGATGTGAGTGTGGCATTGTTTTGATTTCTATTAGGCTGAAAGTTTATGAGTACAAGAATGTATGTATGTATGTATGTACAGTATGTATGTATTATGTTATTTTTTCTCGACACACGCTGTTATGCACAAATTTACAAAACTCAAAAACAAGCTTTAAGTGGTACGCCTTTTTTAAAAATCTACTGGATGACTGCTCATTCAATATTCTGTGGTTGGAACCTTCCATATATGGTCACAGTCATGTTTTTCCCACCGTTTTACTCTGTAGACCAAAAAAGCATAGATGGGAGTATTGGGCATGCATGTTTGGGTACAATCAAGTTCGTGTATGTGGGGATCCGTTGTAGGTCTCTGGCCAGATCCACTGTGCGCATTCTGTAGTGACAGGCCAGCTGTGGTGGAGCACCGTCACCATGCTCACCCAGATAACTGGGTCAGAGAATGTCTGGGAGTACAGAGCAAAACACAGGGCTCATATATGGACATAAGATATTCTCAGGAGTTTGTAACACAGTAGTGTTAAAAAAAGGAATGGAAAGGTGTGTAGTCCAGTAAATGCAGTACACATTGCTGCTTCACAGAGCTTTGTACAGTGTGTATAAATGCTGGAGTAAAAATAGAGGTGTAATTGATTTACTAAATACTGTAAATTGTGACTTCATCACATTGGTTAATCTTGTCTTTCTGTATAGTCAAAATTATGGATCAGAGTGTTCTTGGCAATCCAATATTCTGTTACCACATATTATGTTTATAAATAAGAATTACATTTTACATATTATATTCTAAAATAAGTATTTGTTTCCGTCATCATAGAAAATGGCTTTATGTAGTTAGCTTAAGTAATTTGAACACATTTGCCATGGTGCAACTACACTGTTAACACTATGTGTGCCTTTAATGGTGAAACCTAAATTGTTAAGATATAACATTGAAATCAATAAATCTATTTCTATCTTCTATTGATCTATTATATGAAATCCTTTTGAACAGATACTCTTTGAGAACTATACAAACAATCAAAAAAAATTAACAGAAAGGTAATGCTTTTTATTTTTAGTGAATATTTTATTTTATTCTACTTTTTTAGTTTAGAATGAAGAGAGAAAAAGCACAATGATTCACTCATAAATTCACTCATGTCTGAACTATCGGAATTAATACTAGAAAATATTTTTCTCTCTGTGTATTCTTCGTTTCCTGTCAAATATATTACGCCTTTTATTTCCTATGTGAATAGCTAAAAGCCCACACAAGCCTAAACAAGACTTGTTACGTGGAGCTTGCTGAGTGATGTGACTGATGCACACAAACTTGCCATTGAATGTGATGTGTGTGTGAGTGCATTTGCACAAGCTATTTATTAAGAGATTGCTGGTGTATATATATATAGTGTTTGTATTCCCTTTATACATACATATATATATATATATATATATAATATATATATATATATATATATATATATATATATATATATTATATACATAGGCACTACCAGTTAAAGTTTGGATAATTTTCCCATTACATTCAACGTTTTTCTTTATTTATATTACTATTTACATTGTAGATTCTCACTAAAGGCATCAAAACTATGAATGAACTGTGTAAGGGCTATTTGACCAAGAAGGGGAGTGATGGAGGGTGCTGCGCCAGTTGACCTAGCCTTCACAGTCACCTGACCAAACCCAATCGAGATGGTTTGGGACGAGATGGACCACAGAGTGAAGGCAAAGTGCTCAACAACAAGTGCTCAGCATCTCTGGGAACCTCACTAAGACTGTTGAAAACCATTTCAGGTGATCACAGAGATCAAAGCAAAAAAAAAAAGTGTGGCTATATTTCAATTTCTGTTTACTACATAATTCCATATGTGTTCATTCATAGTGCCTTCTTCAGTGAGAATCTACAATGTAAATAGTCAGATAATAAAGAATAAAACATTGAATGGGAAGGTGCGGGGTCCAAACTTTACCTGGTAGTGTGTCTATTCATCTATCTATCTATCTATCTATTCATATCTATATCGATATATATATATATATATATATATATATATATATATATATATATATATATATATATATATATCATGGATGTTGTCCCATACAGAACCCAAAGGTGCATGTGGTGCCCAATTCTGTCCACCCTGCAGATTTATGTGGATTATCTATTTTAGGGATTGTCTGTCTATCTCGGACAGTGCCAGAGTGCAAACCGCTGACTAAAACATCTCAGTTCCTGAGGCAGTAAAACATGCATTTGCCAGTAGGCAAAGAAAAGCTCTGACATTGTGTAGACATTAAAGGATACCTATGAATAATATGTGCAAAATGTTGTTAAAACACCCATTTCTATAGTTAACTTTGCAGACAGTTTCCAGATTTGTGGATGTATTTAAGCGTCTTTTCTTCTGATATTTCCCGTCGGTATAATATTTTCTAAAAGTACAGTAAGACAAACAACCTCCAATGGCGCAAAGTTTGCAGGAGATTCGGCCCTGTACTGACTGTATTGTTATCCACCCAGAGGAGGAGTGCATTCCGGGTAAGGTAAGATGTGAATTTGCCCGTACTGGTTTTCACTTCCCCTCGGGCTGTGTGCAGCGCATTGCATTTCACATTCTGCTTACACACATTTACTCTTCTTTTTGCTCGTGTCACACAACCGTCTTTACGCACAAGTACGCACAAAATGTGAATGAAGTGGAGTGTAAAAGTACTGCTAAAATGAATTCTCTCTACATCCACAATTAAATCCAACTTTCTAGTGAATATGTATCTATACAATAAACTTTTCTTGTTGTTTTAGGAGTTTAAGAGTCCCGTGTCTATTTTCCAGTAAAAGAGACAGTGCGCGCTGCTGCCAATGAAGCGCAAGTTCGGTTCCCACGAACAAGATTTAAAGCAGAACATTAAAAAACTAATACATACCGTAATAAAGGTAACCATAGCATCGATGAGGAAATATCCAGCAGTCCCGACATTAAGGTGACGAGTTTTAATAAAGAATCCTTTCTGAAACTTCTCGGTCACAATGCGCGCGGAGCTGCTGCAGCTGTGTTACTAACCCAGAGCGCGCACAAGGATCTCTCTCTCTCTCTCTCTCTTTCTCTCTCTCTCTCTCTCTCTCTCTCCCTCTCTCTCTCTCTCTCTCACGTAATCTGCTCCTCTGCCTTTAACACGCTCAGATGGGACAGATGGCTTTTCATGGGGTCGCTGTGTGCACTTTCTCATCCGACGTTGTTCTTTCCTTTTCACTCTAGTTCATGCAAATGAAATGAGGAAGTTTCACGAAGACAAGTGAAAACATAAATGAACGAATGTGCATCATTTACATCAGCTGTGAGTGCTTGGGTATAGAGGGTTGGTGCGTTTTGGATGGCAATTCTGATTGTTACCTAAGAAACTGAATGCTTATCTGAGGACCTGACCAGGTTTTATGGGAAAAGTAAGAGTGAAAATATTTATGTTTGCTAAGTGATGTTAAGGTTAGGAATATGGTTAAGTGTAGCAGTATTATTTAGACATAGTAAAAAAGGGGGTTATTGTGATAAACCTTCCAAAGATAGCAATGCATGGCTGTGTGTGTGTGTGTGTGTGTATGTGTGTGTGTGTGCGCTGAAAGATTTGCTCCCTTGGCCTGCTTGCCAAAACATAAAGCTTTTTTATTTGACGACCTGTAACAGAAATAATATATAATTTAGAGCACAAAGGTTACACTTAGGGTCAGGATTAGAATGATAAAATTAGCCTTTGAAGTTTGAGGTTTAAGCCTTTGAAGTTTGAGCTTAAAACTTCAAAATGTTTAAAAATATGTATTTAATAAAGTATTGTTTTGCAATACTTTTTCTCACAAAAGCAGCAGAATGTGTGAGTTTATGTTAATATGCACAGCATTCTTCGGTTCCTTTAGTCATTGTCTTTGATGACAAATTTCTTGAAATGTTATTGTGATTTTTTTTGTTAGTGATATCTAAAATACAAGAGTTATCCAACCAAAATAAGTCACCTCCACTTTTTTTGCTGAAACATTTCTCACAAAAGAAATGTGCCCATACAGCTTCCAGGCAACCAGCATGACTCACACCATGCTTCTATAATCATTGCTTTGGTATGTTGCTAAAGAATCATAAAATATTTAGACACTAGCAGAAGAGCAGTGGAAAGTGAATAATGGCACTTTTGTGAGTCAGTCACTGTGTTCTTTCCTGCTTGTTGTGAATGTTTGATGCAGAGCAGGTCTTTGTCAGGTTTCACTGTGTGAGTAACAGAAGTAGCCACAGGTCTCACTATGGAAATTTTAAAAGGCTTAGTTATTTTCATATAATAGTTGGTCCTACAAGGTTAGTTACGGATCAGAATCACATGTATAACACTGATGAAAGTAAGTTAACATGCCATTTAAGCATTCCTCAAAGGCATGGCAGACCTGTTTACTGTTATTGCTTTAATTTTGAAAATGTTTCTTTCTTATCAAACGAAAAAGTAAACTGCACGACTTTAATCTCAATTGGACACGTTACTGTTATGTTTTCTATTAAACTATATTTCCTGTTAAATTTACTGATGAATCAGTCTGATGGCAGTCTGTAGATTATAATTCACAGAGCAAGTTCACCTTTATCTATATAATCCATTATGGACTTGTGTAAAGTAATCTTGAGTGTTTTGTTTTGTTTTGTTTTTTTCTATCACTAGAAATGGCAGCTTTGTATTATATGTATTGTGATTTATGTGGAAGAGTGGTCCAGTTAATCAAGTGAGCTATATTGAATGTTGACAAATTGAAATCATGTACTTTGGATAACACTTTTACAAATGTGAAGTACTGAAAAATCACTTTAAGGCAGCAAGGTGATCAGTAGCTAAAGATGGTCCTTAAAAAGCCACTCTACCAGCGACCAGCTTGACCCAGAGGGAGTTATGCATTTGGAGGAACACCATGCATTCCCGAATATGGGGATGTTATGCACGTATTCC
The DNA here is from genome assembly GCA_032718565.1 of Distichodus sexfasciatus. Classification (NCBI taxonomy): domain Eukaryota; kingdom Metazoa; phylum Chordata; class Actinopteri; order Characiformes; family Distichodontidae; genus Distichodus; species Distichodus sexfasciatus. The sequence continues at coordinate 8,955,411 of JAVGVS010000002.1, read as the reverse complement.
CAGACAGTTCTGATCAGTTCATATTGACCTTGCAGGGACATTTTTTTATTTTAAGATTTTCTAATACTTTTTTTCTGACACACTTATGTCATGTACAAATCTAGTTTTGCACACTTTGGAAACCATTTTAAATTGTGTTTCTCTCCAACCAGCCACAAATGACCATCATTAACTTGCCTAGAATCTAAATTACTATCAGTAGGGTGCAATAAAAATTTGTAATACAGTATGCTAAATGTGAACTGCTACTCCATCGTGGCATATGCTATTTAATAAATGTTGACAGAGGAGTCAGTGAAATACTATTTTGGTTGTTATTTATAAAGATGAAATGGATTGAAAATCATTATATCACACAAACACAGTTGAAAACACATTCCAGACTGGGATTAGTAGCAAAGCCAAATCGTGACGGCCAGCTGGCATATTGCTCAGTTGCACGTCAATGCATTATAAAAATAAACTCGCAGAGGTGCAGAAAAGCCAGTGGTTATTTTCCCATGTCAGAGAGCTTCCCATTGGATTTAGGAGCCAGCTGGACCTGATCCCTAAAGCAGTTCCTTTCACACCTTTCAGTCGAGCAGAATACTGCAGCTGACCAGTTCATTGCTGAGGTGTGAACTAGCTAACAGTTATTCTTTTAATTTCTTTGTACTGAATGTTTCTGGAAACCCTTGAGAGGAGTAGCCAGAAAAAAGAAAGAAAACTTTGAATAAACATTGCACATGACATAATTAATTTAGCTCATTTATTTAAGAATTATACATTGAAGTGTTTAAATGTTTGCATTATAAAATGTATTTTATACTTATGCCAAGTAAAAGTAAAATGATCATATTGAATCATATTAATTTTCTTCCATTGCAGTGACATGATTTCTTGAAAATGTCTTACTTTAATAATGCCTTAAAATGCTGAAAAACTCCTAAAACAAACATCAGAAAATGAAAGATGTGGAACATTTCAGAATGTGAAATCTTAATATTAAATGGAGATGTGTTTTATGTAACAAATGACACGTGAAATGCAGATATGTTTGCCATAGGGTGTTAACTGTGTGTGGATGTAAGTCATTAAAAGCATGTCAAATTATGTGTGTTCCTTCCACAGAGTGCAATGACACTTGTAATTGTAGTGCAAACTAAAGTTTAGTCTTATAAACCCTTAAATAAATTGATCTTTGCTGGATTTATACCTGGTTTTATATATATATAAAACATGTTTGGCAGTTCACTCATAATGAGCATTGTTTCATGATTGTTTAATTCCCGAATATAGTTTCACTGTAGCTTTTGATATGTAAAAGCTTTGCTGTTACATAACACAGCCTTAGGGTCTGAGGTTAATGATGATGCCCAGCAGATATCCATGAGGAGTGTGTGTCCTGTTGGCCCTGTGTTAGGAAGCGAGAGTTTTAGACGCAGAGAGTCTGAGGCAGTGTGCCAGACCACTTAAAAGGCTTCTGGTTAACTAGCATGTAATGACAGACAGCTATTGAAGCTCAGAGCAACTGCAGCTGTGGACAAATAGTCACACATGTCACAGCACTTAGACGGACCAGAGTTCATTCACATTTGTGATGATCAACTTCCAAAACAATTACACAAAAATGTCAAAGCATGCTACAGTCTATTCAACATCACATCCACATTTAGGGAGGGAGGGAAAGTGTGATGTGTGTGGGTCTAGTATTGATGAGTGACTCAACTAAAAACAATGTGTTAGAATGTAGGTAAACTTAATATCCAGTCTGTGTGTGGTTAGGATTGATTTATGTAAGTGATTCCTAAGACACCTTGTCAGAAGCTTGTAAACCTAATGTCCACCCTATGTATGTGTGGATGTGTGGTAAGGATTGATTTATATAAGTGAATCTTGAAGATACACTATTAAGTGTGTGTGTCTGTGTGTAGGATTGATTTCTGGCTGTGTCTCCTGAGAACACCGTGTTGAAATCTTGAAAGCTTAATAACAGACTGCATCATTGTGGAATGAGATTTGCCTGATAGTGTTTGCACAAGTTGTGATGTGTTTTTTTAGTACTGGGGTCTGGATCCATGTGCATTTGCACACTCAAAACCTCATATAGCATGGATTTGGGAAAGCAAGCAGTGTTTTTAGTCTTTCCATGTTGTACTCTCATTGTTGTTAAAGAGGAATGTTCGACGTACCTGTTTGAGAAGGCCCTGCTGGCATACGTTCAGGACTTTGCACGACTCAGCAGCATGCTGTCATTCATGGGGCTGACTGTAACACTGAAAAAAAGACATAAAAGATATTCACAACACAATACCAGCAGATGTGGGTGGAACAGAGCCTCCCTATATGTTCTTAATGTGTTTTTGTAGCATGTTTTATTTTTTTTAGCATGCCACAGCTACTGAATTGCTGTTTAACCTGGCAAATCCCTCTGATGACACCTTGGCAAGCATCGTTGACTAAACAGACTACTAAAAAAGCACTTACTGTTCTTACTATTCTCCTTGCTCTTGTGAGCGTTCATTTGATATTTCCTTTAAATACCACCATAAATGACAGAAACAATCAGATCCATTGAAGGATATTTTTACAGATCCATTGAAGGATATCCAAATTTGTCCAGAAGAGAAACATCTTGCAATATCAGAAACGTAACAATGATATTGGATAATTTATTGTTATATAACTTTGATTTTTACTCATAAGGCAAAACCGCAAAACTTGTTAAAAGAAACCAATATCACAGCAGATGATAAATTAGATATGCACAAGGCTTTAAAACCTTTTTTAATATAAAACCAAAATTGTTCTCTGACACTTTCAAGTCTGCGGTGGAGTTGACAAGCAGTGACTGATTTTTATTCATTTTATTTTTTTACTCCAGGATTTCTCTAACTTGTGTATTCCAAATCCCTAACAACATGCTCTCTCGCCCTCTTCCTCCACCTCACCTGCTTCCTCTTGATGGATGTGGAGGGAGAGTCCCACCTGGGCGGTGGGGCGGCAGGGTTCTGCAGGGCATTCGTCCCATGTCTCTGTGTGTTGTGGCTGCAGGGAAAGGTGGGTAGCAGGCATCAGAGCTGGAAAAGAAAGGAGGAAAGGAATAAAGAAAGAAAGGCAGGGAGGAACAGGAGGAGAAAGAGAGAAGGGGGAGGAGTGAGGGCTGCTGTCTTTGCTGGCCAGATCAAGTTTCTACCCGTTTACACGGGTCACCACGTAGCTTTTCACTTTTTTCCTTTGCCTCCTTGCCTATTTGAACACACACACACACACACACGAAAAAGAGTTTATGTGCCACGTTAGCTTTATATAGTAGCCTCATAGATTAACAAGTGCTATATTACCTTTTAATATATTTAACTCATATGAGCCTTTTTGAGATTTTCAGCATTCATGTTTTTTTTGTTTGTTTGTTTTTACATTTGATCCTCTTCAGAGTACTAAAGATACACATGGTATACACACATGCATCTCTACAAACAGAAATGTTCATATGAATATTTATACACTTGGAGCAGCTTCTTTTAACACAGCAGACCAGGCAGTAAAAATGTCCCGAAATAATATGCTGCCTGTCCAGCCGCTGTTTATTTTCACTGAATATGTGCTGTAACATGTCATATCCATGTTTATACACCGTCCACATGTAGCTCAGCATTTGCCTTTGGTGAATGAGACATCTGTACAAAATTATTTACCTTTTAGACTTGTTCAGTGGTGGTCCCAAAGCCTGTCATCCCTGTCCTCATGCTCGTCCCTATTCACCCCTCAGTACTTTAGCCCACCTGACCTCTATCCTGTGTAAGTGTTGAATCTCTCCTTCCCACTTTCCCTCCCTCCGCCCTCCCTCCACCTCTTTTCCACTTCCCCAGGCTGCATGCTAGTCTGCATCACTCCAATCTCCTCCTCCCATATCAACCCTCTCAGCTCTTTCCCTTTTCGGCCTCGCCGCTTTGACCCGCCCTGCCCATTCACTTTTAAACTGTTTGTGTATGGCCTGGCTTGAAGGCAGCACACAAACAGCAGTCCGCAGTGGGAACTCCAGCACAGCGCTCAGACCGCAGTGGGGCCAGGGATGCACCCACTGCTGCTGCCATAGACAGGGCCCCCCTTGTCCTCTTTGAGAGTCAGACAGCACAAAGCACTGACCTGGAAAGCAAGGCGGAGAGCGGCACAGCGTAACTCAAGGCCTGGGGTTCGGCTTACCTGCCCAGGCACCACCGGGAGCCGAGCGGAGAGCACTCTCGCCCGGGTTAGATTGCCCATTGAGATAAGAGCCAAATACCATATGGGAGTTGTTAAGCAATACTGCTACAACACAAGACAGAGATAAGGCACCGTCTAGAGGCCGGCGGGGAACGTTAGCTTGGTTCATCGGACTGTGCACACTTTATATTCACTTCTCTCAAAGACACAGGAAGGAGTTTTGACCCTTTTTAAAGATAACTGATGGTAAGACAAATACAGATATTAACGGTATAGGAAATCATTACAGAAGCTGGCTCATGATAGTGCTTTTCTGGTTGCCATTGTTTGAAATGCCATGTTGACCTTCTGACTTTGCCATGAGTTTGGACAGTTCCAAACACAATTCAAATACTTAATTATTCACTGTTATGTATTGACCTGTAAGACCTTACAAATGTTTTAAAAAGTTAGTATTTAAAGTGATACGTCTGTATTTGGCTGTTAAGTTATGCAAGCATGCAATTTCCACTGTATGTTTTTTGTAGAAGATTGCGTGTTGCTTAAATAGCATGTTAAACTTTCAGAAAGAATGATGGGAATATTGTTTAAAAGTTTTTCCATAAACAGCAAGTCCCTGCAGACTCCCATACAGGACATTTACTGCTCCTCACTGCTGTAGGCCAATGGGATGTTTTATGTCTGTGGAAAAGCATACAGTCACTTAGTGAGGAAGTGTAGAATGATGTGAGTGTTTCTGGGTGTAAGTTTGGGGTCAGGAATAGAGGGAAAAGATGTAAGTGTTTAGAGGTTAGGGTAAAGCTTTGTAGCTAAGAAATGTAGTCAGATGTTATATGAAATATGTGTGTACATGTAAAATACTATACTAAGACATCCATCTTACTTAATTCTATACATTAAGAGGGAGTAAGAAGGAGGAAACCACAACAAGCCCTTAAGGGAACAAAGGAAATCCTGCAATGTCATGATGAAAGAATCAGGAAAGAAGCTGCATCCTATCAAACACAAATGAACTCATCCTCACATGACACACATATACACACCCAGTTCAGAAAAATCTCAGGGGTGACGGAACAGGTGCATTCTGACTGGAAAATGTGAATCACTGCATGCATTCATCTCTTGTGTTAAGTACTGCATTTTGTTTCATGTTTGTGAATCTGTTTATTGACTTTTACACCAACCTGTGCAAGTGTCATAAGGGAGTAAACAAAGCCATGGATGTCACTGACGATGAGAGGGAAAATCAGCTCAAACCTGGCATGTGTGTTCTCAGTATGTGTGTGTGCATGGGCATGTGTGGAAAGGTACGTCTTCACCTGGACATGGCAGCAGAGTGGGAGTTTGTGCAATGTGAGACCAGGATCAAGAGTATCTCCCAACTTGCTCTGCGGTCAGTTTTCTTCCTGGAGGGACCCAAGTTGCCATACAGGGCCCCTTCTTCAAAGCTTCAGGTTTCAGCTCAGATCAAAGTTACGACATATTATTCACCTAGTTCTGCCCACATTTGGCAAGCATCAAGATTTCATGCCATGTTCTCTTTCTGCCTCACAGCCCTGCAGGGTCCGGCAAGTATCTAGACCAAATGCATATCACTCCTAATTGAGACAGGTTGGCAATTAAACCTGTGTCTATAAAGCAACTAGGCATGTCATTCATGTGACATGCAAAAGGGTCTGAGAAGTCTTGCTCCCGACCTACCTCTGCTCCCGGCAATTTCTCAGTCAGATGGGGTTGGATGCCTTTTCTCGTTCCCGTAAAATGAGATGACCTAAGGAGGAGAGTGTCATGGCCTTCAGACTGGAGCTCTGGCCTTTGTAATTAGAAAGCAAGGCTTCAAGGCATTACAGGTGGAAAAACCACCATGTGTTGTAGAAAAAACTACCAGCTTACAGCTCAAGTGCTTTCCAGGAGTCTTTAGTTTGGAAGTTGTGTCTGTGATCGAAACCCTGCAACACTTGCGTTTGGTTTGTCTTACAACTCATTGTAAGACTGAACTTGTCTAGAACTGATATAGTCTTGCTATTAATTTAGCCAGTTTTTCATTTCTTATTTTGCATGAGTCACATGTTATTGTTGGACTCCACTTATTATAAGAATGATGATCTAATAGGCCAGAAAACTTTCACTTCATCTTTTTATGTTAGCACTGAATGACACTGCTTGGATTAGTTTGGATCTTCATACATCAAGTCCGTCAAGTGAAACACAGCTGTGTTGCTATATTTCAAAATGGGTTATCATGTTGTCTCTTGCTCAAGGTCATGCAGGTTATGGCAAACTAACCTGCATTGTTTGGGATTTTTTTTCTTCTTATTTACGGTCAGCTCAACCTTTCTGGCCATAGATGGCTGATAATCTGACATAAGATAAGGGTAGAACAAAGTCCTTGAGTGGCAGAACAGAAACAAATACCAATGAGCAGCTCAGAAATCACTCGTTCTACATCTCTGACATTATCAGAGCTCTGCAGTCAGAGAGGCAAGCGGGAAAGCTGCAACCTGCATCATCAAAGCACAGTCATCACTGTCATTGTCCTTTAAATGTGTCCCTTCTTTAAAAGAAAAAGAGAGATCAGCAAGATCTTTAGGGATTGTGAAATAATCTAATAATACAGTTAATACTATATAGTTTAGAATATTTAGACTAACCAGTCAACCTCAGATGCGTGCTTTGGGATTGTGGTAGCACCCAAAAAAGCCCACATGAGCATGAGAAGAGCGCAGAATCAAGACAAAGTTCCAATGGGGACACGAGGATCGAACACAGGACCACCTTGCTGTGAGGCGATAGTTGCTGCACCACTGTACCGCCAAGATAAGTGATATATGACCTAAAAGATGAAGATAATTTGCTTACTGATAATAACTTACAGTGTCTCACACAAAAACATGTCGTAAAAGCTGCACCAGGAAGCTTTTTCCATTGAAGAGCACATGCACTTCAAATTAATTTAGGTTCAAACTGTTTTTCTTTCATAAGGAAATTCAATGGAAGTTCTTGAATGCTGTCAGGTTGTATATGGGCAACTTAAGCCTTTGATAATGGGCTGCTTGCATTTCTGTCTTGGCAGCCTTCAGAAAAGCATGAGGGAAGTACTTCATGTGACCACTGTAAACCTGCTGAAAGTCAGATTTTAATTGGCCTACACACAACTTGAAAGTAGCCTGATCTGGAACAAGTGCCATTGGCCTGTCTAGAAGTAGTCTGCCTGCTTGTGTGGTTTAGCTCCAACAAGTAATCAAGAACATGCCTTCCATTCTGCTGTCTGGTTATTGCGTGTCACTGTGGTCTTGTAGCATTTCAATGAGTTTCTTAACTCTGAGCATTTCCTAACTTAAGAATAATGACTCAGATTAAATTGCATTTTCTCAGAGCATCCTACATTTCAAAAAATCCTTCTCCTCCTCACTTTCCCACATTAGTATCTGTATACTGTTTAATTACAGTATCGCTGTTCATTTGAAATCTTGTTGCGTTTTTATAGATAGATTTTTATAGAGTATGGCATAACATTTTACAGCCAAAAAACCATTTCTGGGTATTTGAGACTTGAAGCCATTATCTTATTTCAAGCATTTTAGGGAAAAAAAATAAATTGCCTGGCAATGTAGTATTATTTCACCTGAATACAGGAATTAAAGGTCTTAAAAAAGGTAAATAATCATATATATTCTAATGAAATTGCAAAATGCGAAAAAACCTAACAATAATCTAAATCTACAAATACTTAATTGATTTATGGGGGTCACTTGCTGGTTATTGCTGGAGTTGGTTAACCTGTCAAAGGTTTCAAAGCTTAGAAATGACCAGCTCTTGTCTGCACATATGGGAAAATGACATCATGTCACTGTATTCTGAAAATTGTGGCATCCTTCCAACTAGCATAGACAACTTCAAGCCAAAACATCAGCAAACACCTGACAGAGATGATTAATGCATGTCCTATTAAAGTGCTAGATAAACACGAGTGTTGATGTTTCTCAGGAACTGTGTAAGTTTTTATGCAACTCAAAGTCTTCTCTAATTAAACTTTTGATCTTTGTTTCTTGGTTTCACTTTTTTCAGTAGTTTTTATAACAGAATAAATGAGTGATCACTCCTCTTGAGCTGTCATCTAACATTTTAGAAACAGTCAATCATTTCTGTCAGGTAAACTTCTGAGAGGTCATTCTACATCTCTGAGTTGCCCCCAGGCTGCTATTCATTTATATAAGAACACTTTAGTATTTGATGTGTGGCATGAAGAGTCATCTCCCTTACACTTACCTGTGAAGTTTTCCTCTCATAGCAAAGTAACTTCGAACGTTGTACAAAGTCTGTCTTTAAATATTGATACTGGGATTGAATGCATGGGTTAAACAGTCGTTTTTTGAAGTCAGACTGGATTATTTGGCTTTTGGGAGTGTGCATGTTTCTACCGCATAATGATCTTATCAAATCTGGCACCAAGCACAGAAAAACAAACAGCTTGGTTTTTAAAAACAGAATGTTATTTTAAAGGTGTAAATAAAATTGCCTTGGGCTATTTTTCATGAAGTTAGAATGAAGAGAGTTTCATAGCAGACAGTTCTCTCCTAATGAAATCGGGAGCAAGATACAATAGTTATAGCTACATTGGGAGCTTCTCTTGCTGTCTTTGTCCTGTGACCCGCCAGTGGCGTGACCCAGACTTGACCCAGTACTGGAGCTCTGAGAAATGAGTTTATTAACTTTTTTTCATTACCAGCTTTAAAGAGGGCCTTCAAAACACCTGAAATTCCTCTATAAAGAGATTGTTGTGAGTGGGTGAATGTTGTGAGAAGCTGGTGTGTGTGTGTGTGTGAGAGAGAGAGCGAGAGAGTGAGAGAGAGAAAGTCACTAGTGAATTCTGTTGTTTAAATTTAATATTAAAAGTTTAAAGTTAAAATCCCTTTTAATTCTCACCTCAGATTCAGTTTTTTTAAGATGATGGCATAAAGTACACAAACCTCTCTAGTGGACACTGACAGCAGTTAGATAGAAAAATGTGCTGCGCCTCCAAATTATGTTATTAAATGCTCTGTTTCAAAGCAACTCCTTAGACTCCTCAATGAGTAATGCCATTATTCAGGTAGCTTATTCAATGCACTACAGTTAATAATGAAAAATTATTCAAATAATTATAATTGCTTTTCATATATGTCATGTTTTTATGGGATAATTGTAAACTAAAAGATGGGAAGACAACTAACTCCTTGCTCTCCTCTCCTAGCTTTGTAGTCTAGTCATGATTTCTCAAGGAGAACCTCTCCCAAAACTCCAGCCACACAACCTCAAATATTGCCCACCCTTCTCCACCATTACACAGTCACAACTCAATAAAGGTGTGGTTAGAAATCCCCAAGTCACCATTAGGTTTTATTTATTGTTAGCCACATCTTTGAGTGAAGCTATACACAAGTGAACTCCACTGTACTCTACATAAAAAACAAATATCTGACTGGAATTTGACATTTTTCAGTTTTAACCAGCTCAGCCATGAACATTTTTAATTGTTTTTCAAACCCTATAAAGTAGAGCTGTGCAAAAAAATTGATACATCAATGTATCGTGATGTTTCCTTTCACGATAGACTATATTGATTTCTAGCTTCAAAAATCTATATTTCCAAGGGGGAGAATCATGCACCACAAGCAGCCTCAGATAACTGACTGGGCACTTTAATTTCTTATTTTCAAACTTATGCACTTTATTTTAACGATTTTGGTGTCCACTAGTTCAGTGTGTTAAAATGCAAAGACAATAAAGTTAAAATTCAGTTCTGAGTTATGTTATTTTGGCTGAATTAATAATGTAATGTGATTAAGATCACCCAGATCATACACAGCAACTTGCATTTCAGCTCTGTTTTTACATTTTCAGTGAACTGTAGAATATCGCAATATATCGCAATATGTATAGTATCGTATAGTATTATGATATAATCATATTGTGACCCATGTATCGTGATACATATCGTATCGTGAGGTCCTTGCCAATACCCACCGATACTATAGAGCAGTCCATAGGCTCAATATTACATGACTATATGTGGTATTAGCTTGTTTTGCAGAGGAATGTTCACAACAAATTGCCTCCATCCCTCATCCCATCACTTATCACTTGTTTCTTTCAATGACTGGATAATGAATCCCTGTTGACTTGGCTCTCATGCTTTACTAATGTAATGGCAACGGATCTGTGTACAGTTGTGTTGCATTCAGTGAAGTTATCAGCCAGCACGACTTGTGGCTCTAATCTGATCAGTAACGTTCATGCTCACTTTATTCATTGCAGATTCTATTACACAATATATTTGATTTGATTCAGTATTGCTACACTGAAATAGAATTCCAGCCAAGTTCTTCTCTGTTTGTGTGTGTTTTTGTATGTATGTATGTATGTGTGTATGTATGTATGTACTGTATGTGTGTGTGTGTGAGTGTGTGTGTGTGTGTGTCTTCCCCTCTTTTGTCTCTTTTGTAATCTGCAGCGAGTCCTTTCACCCCTTGCCCTTCTTGAATCTGACTAAGGTAAGCTCAGTCGTATTACTTACATTATTTGCATTTCATTCTCAGAGATTCTTGGCCATTAAAGCTTAGTAAGAAACCACTGGTGTGTGTCTGCCTGAAGAAGTGCAGCATTGTTCTTCCAATATTGGCAGAGAGATGTGTGCGTGTGTGTGTGTGTGTGTGTGTTTGAGAGAGAGGTGGAGACCTGGAAGTGCTTTGGCTAATCTGGGTGCCATCTTCATCTCACGAGATGCTTCTGTTTGGGAAGATGCAGGTTTGCACTTAAATTCTTCAGCCTCCTATAAGTAAAAATGCTGAGGTACAGTCTGAGGTAAATCATGTGGCTCTGATTGTAAACGTGAGCATGTGAATTCCATCATACACTTATTTTTAGAGGAGCACTTTTATAATTCTTCTCCTCTGGTGTGGCTGTCTTGACAGTAAAGACTGTGTCTTAATCCAGAAGTTACATTCAGTTTAGTTGCATTAACTAAGCAGAGGAATTTAGCAAAGAAGCCCAGGATAGTGTGGAGCAGAATGTGTGTGGTGTAGTTAAAAGAAAGGTTAAGTGCGTAACTATGTCACTGTTGATGATGATGAGATGAATCTCAGGCCCATGTGGAGGAACAGAACATATGGGGAGAGTTAAGCCAGAAAAACCCTTGCCTTTCCTCACCCCATGTATCAAAGTTCCTTAACTCTAACCTGTTGCTGCCCTTACCATTTGACCCCAACATAAAAACAAAAACATGTATAGACTGCACACAGCTTGATGCATTTAGCACTTAAAAAGGCATATCTGACAAGGCTACAATCCAGTTTTGTGCACAGTTAGGATTACAGTTTGCAGTGAAGTATAACTTGACATAATTCACTGTAAAAAATGTGAAATAGTGTTCTGCCAGGGTACTGCAAAAATGCTCAAAGAATATGTAAAGTTTATATTTCTATACATGCAAAAAAAACTTTGGTCTGATTGACCAAATTACACAAATATGTCTAAAATGATTTGTATTGTATGCATGAAATCTATCTTACACATTATTTTAAGGTGATCATAAAAGATAAAAAGTCCATTACTCTCACTCATAATAAACCAAGGAACTTTTCCCCTCACTCTTTGTTGTTAAATCTTTTTCAGCTGACACACTTGGGACTTGAATGCCAAGATTCCACTGTCCTGACCTCCTCTGGCAGTGATGGCCTGTATCCTCCCACCAGCCTCCCTGATGCACTTCAAAAAATCCCATATACTCATTAGCTAGTGAAAACATATTGAACATTTCATTGTGAAATGATGCAAAATTATTTCTATACATACTTTTCATATTTTACAATGTAGTAAGATTTTCTACATTGGATGACCTGGTTTAAACTTTTCATGCCTAAATTATGACCAACACTGGATGGGTGCCATCACACCGTGGGGCACACACTAACACAAATACACTTACAGTCACACCTTATGAGGCCAATTTAGATTAACCAATCAACTTATAGTGTGTGCTTTTGGACTGTGGGAGGAAACAGCAGCACTCAAACAAAACCCAGGCAAACATGGGGAGAGGATGCAAACACCACACAGATAGGCCTTACCGCTGACCTAGGGATTGAACACAGGACCTTCTTGCTGTGAAGTGACAGCGCAAACTGCCACACCACCACAGGATTTTGACAATGGGTCTTTAAGAATACAATGTGGCAAGATTTTTTTGCCCACTGTGGACATTAAATGATTTGACAGCTCACTCTGAAGGTTCTTATAGGTCTGTGCTCATTGTCATTCAGGAAGTTTATGCTTTTGAGGTTTAGGTCTCCTCAAAATGTAAGCTTGGAATAAAACTACAAACAATTAAGAATAACTCTAGAATAAATATGATATCATGCTTTACTCAGAGCATGTTGAAGATCAGCTAATTATAGTGCAGTACTTATAGAAAAGATTATATAAATAAAGCAAGTATGTGTAAATACTTAATAGCACATTAATCATCCAAATCTATTTGTAACATGCATGGGAAATTACCTATAACTGCATGTCACATTGGATAAATATGGGAATGCATAAACACATGTTGGCCTCACAGAGGTGAACCAGCAGATCTGCACGCAGAAATATCTTCCCAAGTTCGTCTGAGCTGTAGACGGGAATTGAAGGACAGACAGACTGACTATGCCATAAAAAATTACTCTTCTGGGAATAGCTCACAAATTCTTTCCCATTGACTTTATGCATTGAACACATGAGTCTGTGTTTAATTAAAGTAGAGAATGTAAAAATACTTTTTTCTTCTTCTGAATTTTGCACATACATTTAAGTTTATGGACATTTAGTGTGTTTAGGTATTGCAAACTGCTGGAGAGTACAACTATAATCTAATGGCACAAAGCGCTGCAGACAGCATATTCATAATGACTTGAGTTTAAATATTCAATGTAGCATCAGTGCGTATCATTCACATGGTCATTGTTAACTTTTAGATCATTGGGAAAATGCTGATTCAGGGAGAAGGGGTGTGTGTGTGTGTGTTCGTGTGTGTATGAGAAAGAGAGAGAGAGAGAGAGAGAGGGAGAGAGGTTGAGAGAGACGAGAGAATTTCAGAACGTCCAGACCTCGTTTCATTTATCATCATCTTATAAACCTAACTGTCCTCTTGGGATACTTTGAACTCTCATCACTAAGGCGTGCTAACACTACATAATATGACATTTCCTCTCCCTTTTTATCTTTTTTGGCATACACGAAAAGACACACACACACAAACATGCACCTCCTTGATGAGCAATTCAGAGAGAACTACAGATGAAGTTTAATCATGCTCTGTCATGCTCACGTGGATTATAGTTTGAGACTACAGTGTGGTTGTGGAGGGATGGGTGCGTGTGTGTGTGTCATTCTTTAAAGGTCTACTGTGGCCAATTCAGGCTGGGTTATATAGAACACATAAGAAGCTACTTTATGCATCCTGTACAGAGTTTTGAAATTGTTGTGTAGCTGGAGCAGATGAACAATCATGTTTGCATCACTACACATCTGTAAATAACAGCTCTGTGCCTGGTGTAAGGAGAATGTGAGCACCAGATAAAAATCCTCATCTGTTTTTTGATTAACGTTTCAAAACATCAGTGAATTAGTGAATTTACTCTATGCCAAACTACACGGATACATTAGACATTTTACGACTTATCATTTTATTTTGCCCCATTCACAGGCCGCAGAGACTGTAGCATCCCCAGGAGATGGCCTGTATTCTCCTCGGAGAATATGATCACTTTCTTTACAGTCTTATAGGGGCACTCTGCCCATACTTGCAGAAGTGAGTATTATGAAACACTTCTTCAGGTAGAATTCTCCTTGAAGGATTAAAGAGTTCATTGAGCAGAGAAAGAGGTGTTTTTTCTTTCTTTGATTTTTGTCCTTTTCAAACTTCTTGCCATAAATCAGACCTTTATTTTTTCTACCTCTACAACATTTTATTGTTGCCTACATGAAATGTGATGCATCCTAACATGACACATCAAAAGGTTGAATATGCTATAGGAGCTCTAAAGTAAATCTCTATTACATGTATGGCAAAATAGACCCTGCTTTTCCTGGGTAGGTGACATCCAGCCTTGCCCTCTGTAGGAGACAAATTAGCCTCCAGAGAAATCAGACATGAGTACACACAAGCATAACTGGCCCTCTGCCAGTCCCAAAAGACTCGCCTGCCCATTCGACCAGTGCACGGACTGTCCCCTGATCTTTTGGGAAAACCGGGTCCAACTTTTTCTCACAAGCACACAGTGATGTACATAAATCTGGCAGCAATGTTACCCGCTGTTTATTTCAGGCTTTTGAGAGAATTCTATGAGCAATTCATGTCATGCTTATAATCATAGTCTTTTATCATAACCTTTATCGAGAAACTTTTTATCAGTATTAGGTGATGCTTAAAATGCAATCTGCAAAATCTTTTAACAGCTCACTGCGCCACACTCACATGATATCAAGAGATTTTCCTGAAAAACAAATTTGACCTTCTCTTGGGGTCATGGTTCAGACATAATTGATGTTGTTTCTAGTTTTTTTTCCCATATGACAATGATTTTATTACTTGACTGACATTTAATGCTGTGTTTGCTATGCCAGTCTGTGCCAATAAGCTGCTATATTTTCTCTATTTTGCCACTATTTGTTTATCAATGAGACGCTGTATAAAAGAAATGCCCATGTTTATGCAGCCATGTAGACATTTTATAAACAACTTAGTGACATCTGATATACACTGCCCTCCAAAAGTTTGGAAACGCCCCTGGAAAAGTGAGGTTTTGGACAGTATTGCAATGAACATTTTATTAAACAGTTTATACATAGAAAATTCATCAAAATATCCACCATTAGCAGCTATTACAGCTCTGCATAATCTGGGCATCCGAGCTTTCAATGAACCAATCAATTGTTGAAGCTATTAAGGTGTGCTGACCGAAAAATCTTTTAAAAACTTGGGCCAAGTTTAAACCAGTAACCAGACATCACAGCTGGCAAAGGGGCATGTTTGACTTTGACATGTATATATTGCCATTATTAAGTAATCAAAATAAAAATTATTATTGCTAGTATCCTAAAATAATGTCAAGTTACTTTAATGTATCTGCACCAAAAAACGATGAGGATTTATGCTGATATCGTCCAAAACCCCACTTTGCCAGGGGCGTTTCCAAACTTTTGGAGGGCAGTGTATATATATATATATATATATATATATATATATATATATATATATACATATATATACATAATTTAAATTTAAAATAGTTTTATTATTGAGTGGGTTGGTGAGTTTTAAGAAGTTTAAAACAATCTTTGATGACTGATGCATAGTAAATCATTCATTATCCAAACCGCTTAATCCCTATCGGGGTCGCAGAGCCTATCCCAGGACTTATGGGCACAAGGCGGGGACCAACCCTGGACAGGCGCCAACACACTGCAGGGTATACACACACTCACACAACCAGACTCTCATTCACACCTTATGGGCCAATTTAGAGTCACCAGTTCACCTATATTGCATGCTTTTGGACTGTGGGAAGAAACAGGAGCCCCCAGAGAAAGCCCACGCAAATACAGGGAGAGCATGCAAACTCCACACAAGAAAGACCCCACGGCCGACCCCGTAGGTCTAGAGTCTAGTTCATATCATCATCATAATTACCTCTATTGGAATTACTTTTACTTTTTCATCACACTTTTCTGTAGTGTTTAGTACCACTGATATTGCTCCAGGAACAAATTTTTACTGTAACAACATCACCACCTAGTGTTGCAATGAAGACAGTACAGCATTTGAGAAGTGTTGTGGAAAAATGTTTTTTCAAAATCACTGTTGCCCTGCTAATGTTTTCAAATAAATGAATTTAAATTGTAAATTTTGTCAGCTAGAAATGACCAGCTTGCTAAAAATAAAATGAAAAAAATGTCTGACTCTGCAATCAGGCACTATGTCCTCTTAACATGGGACTGAGTATAGGAACTGTATATTATAGTGTAAAGTACAGAATCATTTGAAAAGTTTAAATGATTCCTCTTTTAACTGTATGAAATACACAAATGAATCCAAATAGATATTAACATGCCTGTATATGACACTCCAATGGAAATGAACTCTCACAACTTTTATCTGCATGTTTTTTTTTATTTATATTGAATATACAGTAACTGTGTAAATCAGTCAAACTCAAACATAGAAATTAAACATTCCATGTGACTTTTATAAGCACATTTTAGATCATTAATATATTACATTTCTTTGACTTAAGATCAGTAAGTACAGTTCAAAAGCTTTAAAGCACAACCTGGGAGGTACAGAACAGGAGATGAACCATTACGTTTAAAGGTAACAGGGCAGAAAGTAGTAATGAGAAACAGTTTTGAAGAAACCATAAGTGCAGAATACAAGTGAGACAGTGCAGCATGTGTAAATGCAACTGAACACTGTGAGGGCCTCTTTGGCAAAACAAGAACATCAGATAAGAAAATTCTCAGGTGAGCAGAACATTGGCAATACTCTTTGGGGATTTCATGTTATTCAGACTTGGTCTGTGGGCTTTAAGAGACAATAAATAGTAGAAACATGTTATGCAGCTAAATAATAGGAATGTCAGAGCAGTTGTTGCAGGTTGAGCAGACGTTGAATGTAAAAAGGACAGGTATAGCTTTTCCAGTGGCTTCAACATTAGCCAACAATGGCTAATTAACTACACACAATTTTACAAGCCTGAAAGTAATGCATGGCACACATTGGTTAATAATCAACCAATCAACCCCCACAACTCTGTTCGATCTTTTCTTTGCAGGTAAGACTGAACTACATCAATGCTGCGGCTCTCAGACACACTTTTATGTGAGGAGTAAATGCGAACCCGTGAAATGCCACATCTGCAGGGAAGGTTCTTATCATCGCCGCCTGGTGGAAGCGGAAGCACTAGAACCCATCTGGTTCATGTTTTTGCTCATGTGAGGGAAGTGTACAGTGGGAGTTCTGGACGTGGGGCCATAGAGGCCCAAGTTCCTGGCAGCCACAGACTTGCGAGGCGTTTTGATGCAGGGAAAGGGTGAGAAGATCTGCTGTGGCTTGTGAGGCGTTCCTGGGCCAGATGAGATTAGGGAGGGGCTACGTCTGAGGGAGCCGATGGAGCTGCCCCCACTCTCTGAGCTAGAGGAGTCTGAACCAGTGCGGGATGTGGAGCAGGGCATTGTCAAGATTGGCGTCTGCAGTTTAGAGTTGGGTTTCGGCAACTCCGGCTGTGGTGACAGTGAGGCTGATTCAGGATCAGTCACAGGTGGCGAAGGAGCTTGTGCTGATGGCTCCAGTTCCAGACTTGACAACTGCTGTTCCATCTCCCGGATTTCTTCCTCTGTATCGCAGCCAGCATCCTGTAGGGGGAGCTCTAAAACAACCTTTTCTGCAGTTGTCTGCACTGACCTGTCAACTTTCTCCAGGTCCTCATCCTCCTCCTTCTTCTCCTCTTCCTCCTCAGTGGACTTCTCACCTTCCTCTGCCTGTGGTTTATGCTCAGGGCTGTTAACCTCTTCCACCTTCTCAGAGTCATCAAAGCCCAGTTGAGCCCGAGCTCGTGCCAGGTTCCTGCGATGGGTGCGTACATGGGTACGCCACGGGGACTGAAGCCTGGCCAGAGTCCCGTGGTCCTGGTTGGGGGTGGACTGGGCTTGGGGCAGGGGGCCAGAGTGGCATCCGGCTCCCTGAATGACACCGTTTCTGGAAGGGTGCTGACCAGCTCTGGGCTTTCTCCCCAGGAGAAGATGGTTGACCACAGGGGAAGTGTGGACTTGGGAGGCCAGAATGCTTGTTGCTGGACATTTTTCTAGAACAAATGAGAAATGTAAGGTCAGTTGAACTGCCCCAGGAAATACAGCCCAGTGCAGCCACACAATTTTTTAGGTAAAGGAATCAAAAAGCTGATGCAGGACAGAGAATCTGATTGTGTTGATTTAAATAATAAAAAGCTTTGGCAACTTTCATAACACTGTATTAACAAATTGGAAAGATCTGATAGAACCGCAGCATTGAAGCAGGAAATGAGATTGAGAAAGCAAATTTCCTTCAATTAAACAACCCACCACTTTTGGCCCCAGTCACCAAAATCCAGACCACCAAAATCATAACTTGTTTAATAAAAGAAACCCAACACCCTTTTAATGGGAAGCCCTGAGTAGTCAGTACCAGAGATGTCATGGCTTCCTTGTTTACTGGGCTGACGAGGAGAAACAGAATCTGCTTCTACTGGCAGTCCTGAGGAGAACATGTGACAAAAACATGAGCCTAAAATAGAAGCCCAGACATTTTCAACAAAGAAATGTATTAGAACTGTGTTTTAAAGCTAGGTATCAGTCCCATGAAATCTGTTGTTCTCTAGAATGTGTTTTGCTCAGATCCTGCTCCATGATTTAACAAACATTTGGCTGTAGTGTCTGTCTACCTGTGCGGATATAGAGCAGTCCGGCCTGCTGCTGTTGACGCCTCTTGATGCGCGAGTACTGCTTGGTCAGGGCACGGATGTCTGTGCTCATGCGCTCCAGCATCATGCTGTTCATGGTGGTCTGGTGCTCAGTGCGACCGGCTCCCACTGCACCTGGGCTTAGCACTGCCATGTCGCTGCAAGGCGCGTTCTGTTCACCTCTCTGCTCTGAAGGGTGATGATCAGTGACATCATATAAAGTTTATTATACTAGTGCCACGAGTCAACACATTCTTGCAAAAAGATGCAGTGTGCAATGCCACAAATAAGTGCTTCCTCTCTGTTTTTTTTTTTTTGACATCTTTAAATTCAATGTCTATTGATCAGTTTGGGGAGTTTGCATGTCAACATTTAAAATATTTAAAATCTATGCTAATTAAGTAGATATCCATTTCTTTTCACTTTATTAATGATTACAATTTGCTACACGTATTGTTTTTCAGCAAGTTTGGTCTAGGATAAACCAGAGATGGGAACTCGAGTCTGAGACTTGGACTCGAGGTGCACTTAAGTTGCACAAAAGCAACTTAAAAGCAACTCAAAGCTTGACATCAGACTCGCTCTCATAAGACTTGAAATTTGATTTGGATTTGAGATTTTGGACGAACACATATTAATGCCATATTAAAGTAAGCACAGTTTTGGGAAACTACCACAGGTCACACAGTGCCAAGTTCTCATACATGCCACTCTCCTCTATCTGCACCAAAAATGTTGTGCTGTGATAATGACTGTTTTCTTTGATAATCGTCCCACTGTTTCCTGTCCTGCAGGATGTGGGGGAGAGATCAGGAAGGGTGAAGGAGACTCATTGTAGTAGGCTGCTAAAGAACACTAACTATTGTAATGTCAATTGGAGCAAGTGTGCCAGATTACCTTTTAAATGTTTCTGGTATCTCTGGATTTCAGGGGCCAGGAGCCCCCCTAGAGGCCCCAAACAACCTAGAGCAGTGACAATAGAGTCTTCATCATCCATTTCACCGTCATCATCACTCTCCCATCCATGGAGTCCCTGGCTACAAAATGACAAAAAATAAGAGCAAGATAAGAACAGAGGGATTGAAAACACTACCACTTGCATCACTGTTCCATTTTTTCTTCTACAAATGCCACAGCCACCACAACCATTCAAATTCCTTTGTTCAGATTGAATTAAAAACTGTTGGGTTATTGGTATGTAGTAGTAATTTAAGTGTGTTGCCACAGGTTACACACCTGCCATTGGCCTTAACTGGAGCTGCAAATGGGGTGATGTTGTATGTGTATTTCTCCCTCAGCTCTGCCAGCTGGGGAAAGGGGAATTCAGCCATGGAGTACACTGTCTGTTAGAGCAAATACAAACAGTGATTTCTTTATATGATTACATCACTTTTATACGTTTGAATTTAGATCATTCGTCTTGTAAATGATCTGCTGATGAATTGTCTTGAAGCATCTCTCACCTGCATGAGCTCATTGGAGTCAATCAAGCTGTGTTCCAACATTTCCTGAGTTAGGACACCCATAGTGCTGTAGAACTCATCTGCACTTTGACATTCTTCTATTCTCCTAAAAGATAAATAAAGAGAGAAAGATAGATTCTTTTGTTCTGGCCTTTATGCACATGGACTTTCAAATACTAATATAATCAAGCACACATTCAGTGCAACTTAATTTATGCATCAAACTTACTCAGCAAGTTTAGCCCAGATGGCCAAGGCCACACGCAGGAGCACCTCTGATCCCTCAAAGAACACAGAGTCCCAGATTTTCAGGACAGTGTGATGAGGAAGGCAGGTGGCAAACATGGTAAGGAACCACTGCATAGTGAACACGTTGGTGAGGGGAGGCTCGTAACTGCCTGCAGCACAAGAGAAGAGGCCAATGTTTGGTCATTCACAGTTTTTCATACTGAGAATCCAAGTTTGCATTCTGACTTGCACTGGATATAGCTAATGCATTGATGTTCTAACAGTCTTCCCTTTGCTCATACAAACATTGCCATGATTATCATTTCATCAATTCATTTTCATAAGAATGCTGTAATGAGTGAAAGAAACATTTTGAGGAAATCACTCACCCCCACCTGTACGATTGGCTACTTTCTGCAAATGATGAAGATGCTGAGACAGCTCTGGAAGCTTAAGTCTAAGTAGATCCCTGAACACAGCCATGTCCACTGAGAGAGCACGAAGGTTGTTGGCAAAATAGCTGTCAGGAAGGACCTTATCAATCAGATAAATCATGACCTGAGGAAAAAAGCAGGATTAAGATCATCTCAAAAAAAATGTGTGAAAGCAACAGAAAGGAGGAGACCGATATCAATAGTGACCTTTAATGCATCACCCTCATTCCCCTCTGTGACCTCCAGAATAAGAGCTGCCAGCACATTGAAGCCCTGGCAATATCCCACAGTCTTGTTCCAGCGGGCATAGGCTAGCAATACCCGCTTTAATACTACACGGTCCTGCTCTGCTTCCAGCCCGCAGTAAGAACTACAGCCTGTCCTGTGTAAGTCCTACAACAGAAGATGGAGGTAACAAGGTTTTTTGAATTTGTGAAGCAATGACAACAAACAAAATATATGTACACATGAATCAGAAACTGAGACAATGCAAGGAGAAGAATAGAATTTCATATTAAACACACACAAAGAGAGAGAGAGAGAGAGAGAGAGAATAAATGGACCTTGCCATTGTATGAACTATAATAGCATGATGAATCATTGAGACTTTGCCCGCACAGCTGGTGAAAGGGCCACAAGCTCCTCCTCTTTTCCATTACTCAGTCAGAGGTGATGCACTACACACAGCAAACATCCTGCTGGGCCATTTAACATTTAATCACTTAGATTCCTCTTTTAGGCCACTGTCAAATATTTACATGTAGACTGAGACTTTAACACTGAGTTTTTAATCTTTGCGACTTGTTACTAGACAGTCATGACTTTATAAAGCAGTGGTTTCTGATGTGTGACAACCAGACCTATGAGGAGAAAACATTTAAATGTGCACATTAAATATTCATATAGAATTATTACCTTCACAATCTGAATCCCAAGAGAATCATCGTCTGGATTGCTGCGGTCATTGAAAGCAAATCTCATGGTCTTCTCCCAGTCTATAGAGATGCTGTGAAGGTACTGATCGGCTAGTGTCAACCACACCTAGTTCAAAGCAAAAAACCAAAATGTTCAATGTTGTTCACCTACAGTACATCAATAATTTATTGCATTAATTCTGTAAATAAACTAATCAGGAAATACACTGTACATAAAACACTGAAAATATGTACACTATTCCATGTATCTGCATCTTTCATGTATCATGTACAATAGATATTCAACACAATATGTAACTTGTAATGACAACAAGACAGTATTATGCATATTAAAACAACAGCAAATGCTACATGTACATTTTATCCTCATTTAATCCTTATTATTCCTTATTGGTACTATTCATTCCTTGTGTTATTCCTTGATTTGAACAAATGCAAGTGTACTTTAAAGCATGTTAGCTAGAAAAATATTTGAACGTACCCTTTTCCTCCACTCTTTAGGGATGCCAGTCGGAAGTCTGGCCACAGCCTTAAGGGCATCATACCACTACAGGACACAGAACACTACTCAGTGCCAGAACTGGAAAAACATACAGAACACTACCATAATTCTGTGCCAAGAGATATAATGACAACAAAGATTTACTCACCTGCTGAAATCCATTCTTACCAAGGGCTGGTTCCAAAGTGAACTTAAGCCTGGTGTCAACCCCTATCAAAAAGAAAAAAAATGGGTTACTGTTGCTGGCTAAAGGTCATAACTAGTAGAGGAAAGTATTGCACTGCAGTAAGTATAAGTAAGTTAATGTGTAAATGTATGTTTGAGTGCGTTGCTGTATAAACTCTGTATAAATACTGTACGTATGTGGAAGATTCAATAAATGCCATTTGTTGTGTATTAAATTTGAATAAATTCGATATAACGCAATATGTGTGCTGTAGGTTCCATGTAGGGGTAATGTGCGTACTAAATTCAATGTAAAGGCGATGTGTGCAGGTTGAGTGTAAATTCGATGTGTGTGTGTTTGTGTTCACTGTAAACGCGACATGCTTGTAGAAGGTTCGTTATAAATGTGATGTGTGTAGGATGATTTTAAAAGCGACAGGTGTGTGGTAGGTTTGGGATGAATGCTGAATTTGTGTTGCAGTTTTGAGTGCAGGTTTGCTCCTGTGCGCGGGTGGCTCGTTGCTAATGTCGGTCGCTGTCCGACTCGTTGTGGGTGCTGAACGCACTACTTCCTTCTTTCACTGTAGAAAAAAGGTTTTCAGTATGATGTGTGACTTCCTGCTTTTATATTCACTGATAACGGAAAAGGTTAGGAACACGCTGACACAACAGCCAGAAGCTAAGCTGTTGTTATGCTACACCTGCAACAGCCATTGCTAAGTCACTCGCAGTACCGAAAGGCTACAACAGACCGCCTATATCGAGACACGAGAAAACACGTCTACACCATCGATCTACTGTCCAACACTCCTCAGTTTTCAGACCAACCTGGTTCCGTCTTCGCCATTTCTTCCTGATACAGACTGAAAGCTGCGGCACAGCAGAACAGATCCGCAGCGACCACTTCTGCCTTTAGTTCTCCTCACAGCTCTACTTGTGAGGGATTAGCCGACACGATTATCATCTCTGAAACACTCCTACCTCCCCGTTTGGAAAAACAATGAGCAGTATATTACACAAAGAGTAAATAGGCGGATCTGTAGCGCCTCACATGAATGTTGTAATAAATACGAACGACAAAAGAAGAAGAATATGGGAAGATCTAAATGATTAGGAACCACTTCACAGTAGCCCATTTTACCTAATAGTATTGCTTTAAAGAAATTTATTTTGAAACAAAGCTGTTTAAATACTTATCACACATATTTGCCCGGAAATTATCGAGTTAGTGGTGGACTCTAATTAAGATGATTAACGTTGCGAGGGGTTAAAGGGAAAGAGATAAATCACCTGGCTCCAGGGTGCACAGTAAACGAGGCGCTCTCCTGGAGATCCCATTACGCTTCTTCAGGACACTGCTGATGATGTTACCGACACCTCCAGCATTTTGGCGTTTTAAACAAACCTTCGACCTTTTCGAGACGACAAACTTGTCTTGCTTCATTTGAAGATGAATAAACCAAAGCCCGGAAAAGAATGTACCGCATCCACTCTAACGCCTTTTAAAGCTATGTCTGAAAAAAACGCATTAAAAATAAACCCCTCTCAAATATATACCATTAAACGCACATCTGAAAATATGTCCTTTAAACAAACGTGGAAAAATCTGAGTGTTTGCACAATAAACGTTCTTGTCCAGTTATTAGCTATAAAAATCCAAGCCGCTCCTTCGAAACGGAAGATGGCGAACTGATCGATAACTGACGGTAATGGCTCTGCTCAGAACATCCTTCCGCTGTGCCATTCATTCATCCAAACGTCTTATCCTTTATCAGTAATGAGATCCATCTGAATGTAAACGATTAAGAGTAACTTGATGTGCCTTTTCGGAAATAGATACAGGTTAGCTGAGAGAAGGATGCTTCTCTCCTTTTTAAAGGAGACTGGGTGATGCGGCGGAAAGGTGCCTCTGCAACGCGCATTTGGCGCACGCGCGCACACACGGCGTCACATAAGGGGAGAGTGGGAGGAGATGATGTAGAAAAAGACGAGACAAAAAGGTGGGCAGATGGGAAGTCAATATTTAAGTCTGCGAAATTCACTGCAATAAAAAAAGAAAAAAGAAAAAAAAACACCGGAAAGTGATTTTAGGAGTGATGCAATATAACCAATTTGATTCTTTACATACATGGCTTTGATTGTTGCCAGATTAACATTTGCAAGAACCTCTTTTACATTTTTAATATTAAAGTGATGTATCAAATGGTCTCAATCTAGCATTTCACCTTTGATGGATTAAAAATATTTCAAGGGGCACTAAATGAGAAGCTATGAACATGAAACCAAAGCATTATATGCCTGTGGGGTTTTTTTTTTGCCTACTTTGGATTAAGATGAATCTGATCCAAATTTGTTTTCTGAGCCAAAAGGAAATAAGTCTTAACTCAAGTGAAGATTATGGTGAGACGGTTACATGGAAATGAATTCAGTTTGCAAATTATAGTAATGTGGTATTCATGCTATATGATGTAATCACTTCAAATCAGGCAGAAAATATTGCATAAGTAGGATTGTAAAGTATGACATTTTACAATAAAAAAGGAAACAACTCCACAAATATTCCAAGTATAATCATATAGCAGTAACCCAGCAGATGTCTAAATTAAGGCTAAAATAAAAAGAATAGACATGATATTGTCACTGCTCTGAGAAGAAGAAAATCTTGCATTATTATTGTCATTACTAGTTTGCTATTCACATAAAGAAGAGAAAATCAATATTTAAAGGATGTAGGGCATGAGTAATTTGGTTTCAGGGCATTTGACATACTGTACCTGCTTACTATCAGTAGTCATGCTGCATGTGGGTAAAATGACAAGAAAGCAATTTAGCAAAGTTGAAATTAAAGCTGAAGTGATTCTATCAGATACCCAGTTTCATTATAAAATAAACAATTACAAATAACAGTACTGGGATAAGTTGTGAAAGTTTCGAGTTGTATAAAGTTCTTCAAAGCGTAACAATTATTTTGATACTTTTAATGACTAATTGTGTGCCATTATGCGTAGAAGAACACAGTACAACACAAATCTATACAAATTTGGATTACACATTGTATATGCAAAATATTTTTAAAAAATAATTAATAAATCACTTGTGAAGGCTTTAAGTTTTATTATGGTTTACTGATTTCAACAGCAATCATTAAAGAAAGCAAAACTACTTAACTGCTCTCAAGTTTTAAATGAAGGAAAACTAATTCTGAACTGGGCAGAATATTTGTGGCCAATTTAATACCATTAACTTAATTATATTTTTAGTAAGATTGATATCTCTCAAAAAACACTGTCATAGCAAATCATATCTACAAATTATGCCAAATCATTTTTCTACATCAAGCTAAAAAAGGCAGCAGGGGAGAAAAATAACACTACGTAAAATACTCTTTAAAGAAAGATCAAGTAGACCGTCTAATATTCATTCATTCATTATCCGAAACGCTGTAAGCAGTTCAAACCATCTTATGTAACGCCTTCTATACTACTAACAAGACTTAAAATCCCTTGAGGGTCAGATATAGAACATGTAATAAAGGAAGAGAGAGAATTACTTCGTTTCTGGGAGACAGCCTGCAAGCAGGCGGTGACGATATCACATTTCTTCTGCTGCTTCTGGCAAAGTCTGTCTTTCCTCTTCAATTGCCGTACAAGCTTGGCTGACTGAATCCCAATACGGCATTTTATTTCTTCAATGATCCACTTCAGTTCCACTGGACCTGGAATGAGACATGACATTTACTATAATTAAAAATAACTACTATATGTGATGCAAGTCTGTAGTAAAAAAAAATAGGCATCAACCATTAGGCCAATTAGGGGTGGAAAACTGGAGCAAAACAGGTTTAACTGAGAAAATAATTGCAAATGAATTGGAAATCTCTGTGTGTGTATTTCTATATGACAAAGTGTTTATATTACGTGCTGAGCTGTTGACTGTGCCTGATGATTTTAAAAATATTTTTACAGCACTTTTAATCGTTTTATTTCTTTTTATCTTTATTTTTATTTTATTTTCTTATTACTTTCTCTTTTTATCTTTAATTTTAACATTGTTTCTGTAAAGCACATTGAATGACCCTTGCGTATGATAATGTGCTCTATAAATAAACTTGCCTTGCCTTGCCTTACGTGAACATTTTTCACAATAATTTCATTACATTTATATATCTGTGTGTGTGTTTGTGAGAGTAAGAGAGAGGGAGAGAGAGAGAGAGAGAGAGAGAGAGAGAGAGAGAGAGAGAGAGAGAGAGAGAAAATTTCACAAGAAACACATGATTTTTCTGAATACTCTAAAGCATTGCCCACCTTTTTGGGCCAGATAGTTCATCTGAAGTCTCTTTGTGTGCTTTTCTTGCAACTCTTGCAGGAAGCTTGACCCCGTGTTACTTCTGC
Source organism: Distichodus sexfasciatus (assembly GCA_032718565.1). Taxonomy (NCBI): domain Eukaryota; kingdom Metazoa; phylum Chordata; class Actinopteri; order Characiformes; family Distichodontidae; genus Distichodus; species Distichodus sexfasciatus. Next base: position 8,928,595 of record JAVGVS010000002.1, on the reverse strand, counting down.
CGAGAAACGCGTCCGAGCTGGACGCTTCAGTGGAACTGTCTAGACTGTCCGCGCCGCGGCTGCTTTTACCGCTGTACGTGTCGTAGAGCTCCACCAGCAGACAGTCCACGATTGAGGCGCGGGACGCAGATCCACCACCAACCCCGTCCTCCTCCACCTCCTCCTCATCTTCATCATTATCATCATCATCATGATCAATATCATTATCTGACCGCTGACCGGGGTCACGACACCCTGCTGCCACGCAAACGCCATTAACGGACCCATTAGAGACCTGAGAGTGTTTGCGTGAAAAACTTTGTAATGCTACTGCCACATTTGTGCACCGTGACCCTAGATCTGTCGCGGCCGGGGGAAGACCGTCGTGGCCTTTGGAAATCCATTGTGATAGGCTGAAAATCCGTCAGTACAGGACGCACCTGAGTTGACGAAAACTCCGCTCTCCTCTTCGGAGCAGATGTCAGCGTCGCATATGTCAACTTCTTTCAGGTCCATTTCTGCCACTTCCACAGTAGACATGCTTCAGTCGCGTCCGGACACTATCTTTACTCGTCTTGCGATGCCACCTCATGCATATATAATGTTTGAGGGCGTATGTAAGGAGAATATTTTTTAAAGTAACAAGGAACTAAAGTTCCGGGTGCATTCCATTCCTTAAGCAGGGTTGAGTCGCTCCTTCCCAGGACTTGGGCTCCGTTTCAAACTGTCCACTCTGACTACTAAATAGTGTGTGTCTGCCCCTGGTGTGTTCTACTTTTTCTGCAATTTAGTGCAGTAGTACGCAGTATGGGACGCGGCCCATGTTTCCTTCCTGAGAGCAGTTGGAAGGTGGGACTGGTCGCCCCTGCAGGAGGCAATAGTTCAGCCCAACTCCAAACTTTTTTACAAGTTGGACTGCAGCAGGTGCGTCGCAGATTAATGCGCACAGGTGAGGACCATGCTATGTGCGCAAACGCAGCGTCGCTTGTTTAACGCACACTTTAGCAGAGTAACAGTTTTTACAACTAAAAATTCTAAACAATGAATGGCGGCCATAACAATATCTGTGGAAAATGGAAACTGAATTTAATTCAATATATTTGTTGTATTTGCCCCTGCAACAAACGGAATAAACACAGTTAAGCAATACACCGAAAGATGCATTAAAATTTTATTTGTATAGCGCTCTTTGCAACAGGCATTGTCTAAAAATATTATTTTAGTTTTATATAAGATGTAGATATACACGTATGGTATGGGGTTTTTTTACAACCGGAAATTTGTGATAAAAGTCTTTGCAAAAAGGCAGTAAATGTTTTTTTAATATAAATATTTTTTTACAACTATGTAAATCTAAATACAAATACTTATCAAGGTATAATGAAAACAGTATATATATATAAATGTGTGTATATATATATATATATATATATATATATATATATATATATATATATATATATATATATATATATATATATATATATATATATACATAATGTGTGTATGTTTTAAAATGTATTAGAGTAGAGTAGATTTGTGTTACATAAGATAATTTTTTGTAAGTATTTGGGTGGAGCATAAATGACTTTTAATAAAGGCGCGTATCAGCTGACCGGTGCTTCCGCTCCTACGCAGCACATGACCAACAAAGTGGGGAAGTAAAGGAGATTTTTATAGAGCAGCAGCGATTCTTGATAGTATTTTACACTTTCGTTACATTGAATAACTCCTCCTATCTTTGCACTGTCTGATTTTATTCCGACAGCAGATATGTCTACGTTTGAATTATTTTACAGGACAATGTTGCATTTTGTTCTAATGTGCGTCACTTTGTTATTCTGTAATCTGGTCACCGTCGCGGCCAACAAGAACCACAGACCCAACATTGTTTTAATACTGACGGATGATTTGGACGTTTCCATGGGTGGCATGGTGAGAGGGATTTTTTTTTACTATAGGGATTTTTCCGCCTTTGTAGTAAATTGTTCTTTAAAAAAGTGTATTACGTTCAAAGGTGTTTTGTTCTGTAAATCCGCAGATCCCCTTAAACAAAACGAAGAAGCTGATAGGAGAGGCTGGAATAACGTTTACAAACGCGGTATGTATGTTATAATGCACTAATAAGATGAAAAATTGTTGTATTCAGCACCAACATCTGCTGATATGCACAGGAAAAAAGAATCTTAATTTTGTGAATGTTCATTGCTGGGCAGTATTTACATTTACATTTACAGCATTTAGCAGACGCTCTTATCCAGAGCGACTTACTACAGTGCTTTGTAGTCCACGACTGTTCTTAGATCTGTAAGCTATGTTTAAAATCAACAACTGTGGTTAGACCAACTAAGTTTTATACTTTAACGAAAAATGGGTCAGAGAAACAAAAGTTCACAGACACTTGTTAGTGGGGTTTTTTTCCGGCTTGGGTAAGACAACATAAATAGTAAGGGATAAATTAATCCCCTAGATACTCTTTGAAGAGATGTGTCTTCAACGACGTTTGAAGACAGCAAGGAACTCAGCAGTTCTTACGGCAAGAGGAAGTTGGTTCCATCACTGAGGAGCCAGCACTGCAAAGAGTCTCGATGCCTGTTTTCCTCTTCTTTTATGTAGAGGTGGTTCCAGACGAGCAGCGGTTGATGCTCCAAGAGGCAGAGAAGTGACACATTGTTTAATCAGTGCTGATAAGTAAGGAGGTGCTGTTTCAGTCTTGCCCTTAAAGGCAAGTGTTAGGGATTTGAACCTGATGCGAGCCGCCACAGAGAGCTAGTGCAGGTTCCGCAGCAAAGGTGTGAAGTGTGAGAATTTAGAAATGCTGAAGATAAGTCTCCCAGCTGCATCCTGGATCAGCTGAAGTGGTCGTGTTGCTTTCATTGAAAGTCCAGCCATTAGGGAGTTACTGTAGTCCAACTTAGAGAGAACCAAGGACTGGATAGGAAGCTGAGTAGCTTCGGTGGTGAGAAAGAGGCGGATTCTTCTGATGTTGTATAGAAGATATCTGCAGGATCTAGCGAGGTTGCTAATGTGTGAAGAGAATGACAGTTCGTCATCCAGAATGACACCAAGGTTTCTTGCCGTTTTTGAGGTGTTGATAAGAATTATCAAAAGAAATGGCAAGGTCAAGATTTGGTGAAGGACTGCCTTTGATGTACAAGAGTTCAGTCTTGCTAGGGTTTAACTTGAGGTGGTGCGATGTCATCCAAGAAGAGATGTCAGCTAGACTTTCTGAGATTCAGGTTTAATCTGTATTTTATATGTAGAAAGAGATAAAGATCTCTTATGGAACCTGCAGAACTTTTCTCGACTTATTAAAATCAACCCAAATCCCACTGCTTATTTTGTGCTAAAATACACTGTTTGTATTATTTTGTGTATTCAGAATGTAGTGAGAAACAATAACAAATTGACTCTGTTTTTACATATTAGTGCATAATGGAAAGAACTGCATGGTACTGGTAAAAGTATATATATTTCAATAGCATTATTTTTTTTTTTAGATATATTGATGTTTTTCACCAAATTACAGCTTTTTTAAGTTTGTAAAGAATGTTGGTGGTTTAGTGGTAGAATATTCACAAATGGACCAAAAGGTTTTAGGATTAATATTAACTCAGAATCTGATTCTTGAATTTAAATCAGACAGACTTTTCTTCTAAATTAGTCAGTCAGTAGAAAGTTGTAACGTGTCATGTTTGGCCAGTAGTATAACTGATCTCCCATCTACCTTTTTGTCCTTCAGTTTGTTGCAAGCCCCTTGTGCTGTCCGAGCAGAGCCAGCATACTGACTGGCAAATATCCACACAACCACCATGTGCTCAACAACACCCTGGAGGGAAACTGCAGCAGTCTGGCCTGGCAGAAGACTCAGGAGCCTTTTACCTTCCCAGTCCTGCTGCAGAAATATGGCTTCTACCAGACCTTCTTTGCTGGGAAGTATCTCAACGAGGTAGGGTTTATCAGTTATGTGTGTTATTCTGTCTGTTATTCAACCATATTTATGACCTAAAATTATGTTAAGGAAGCACATCATTTGTAAATTATAGATGAATCATTTGAATTATTGAAAACGGTGTTCATAGACTTAGGCAATTGCTAAACAGGTTCTGCTACCGTCTTCTAAGATTACAATGGACATACAGACCCTATGTATATACTGTGCAATTTTGTATGTTTTAGTATGGTAACAAAGAGGCTGGTGGTGTGGCACATGTTCCGCCAGGCTGGGATTACTGGTTTGGACTGGTAAGGAAACAACAATAATTATTTATTATTAGAGTTAAATTGAGTGTTTCCCACTTCTAAGGAGGCTTAGCTGCCTTCTTTTTCCATTAGTGCTTTCTCAGCAGGTGGTTTGTTGGCTTGTAAATTTATTTATCTATGGACTTACAAACACAGTAGCTCTTCCCATGACTTTGGGTGGGAGGAGATGATGATTTAGTAGGAGGAAACTTAGGATGGATCAACCTGTGTCTTTAGTCTTGGCAAGGAAGATGATCACAGAAGATCACACTAACAGAAGGGCATGAGTACAGCAAGTTGATTAAAATGCTAGATTATTGAGAAGCTTGTTTAAACAAAGTAAAGCCAGGTATTTCCATTTGTAGCATGGGGTTGTGATGCTGTCAGTAGCTTTAGCAAGCCCTGGAGATCTGCTGGTCTTGATATGGTTATCAGCCTACTTTTTGTTAGGAAACTGTTTCCGTACTGAATGATATGACTAGTATGCGGGATAACCTGTAATGTCATTTTAGGGATAACCTAAAACGTATGTGGGATAACCTGTAAAGTCGTTTTAGGCCTGCACAAAGATTGCAACAATCTTTTGTCTCTTAATTTTGTAAATACTGTTATTGATATCGACTTTGAAATTCTTATCAGTTATGTCTAGGCTGTTATATTCTATGTTCAAAATACAAAATACACTGCAGTAATTATGGCTATTCAAATCTGAACCATGAAAGCAGTCATAAGAATAATATTAATGAAGAGTAATTGTGCAGATCTTGATGTGTTCCTTTCAGGTTCTTTTCTGGTTACTCACGTCTTGATTTTTGCTGTCTTTCTCAGGAGAGAAACTCAAAGTACTACAACTACACATTGTCAGTGAATGGCAAAGCAGTGAGGCATGGGCAGAATTATAGTGAGGACTATCTGACTGACGTTCTGGTGAGACGACACTTAGTATCCCCGAGATAACACGTGTCATGGGAGAATAACTGAGAATTAGAGAAAACATACCCTGTAAACCCTAATTTTGCATTACACCATTACAGGCCAACAGCTCAATAGACTTCCTCCAGTACAAGTCAAACTACAGGCCATTTTTCATGATGTTGTCCGCGCCTGCTCCTCACTCCCCATGGACATCTGCCCCTCAATATGAGAGACAGTTTTCTACCGTCAAAGCTCCCAGAGACCCTAATTTTAATGTACATGGCAAGGTAAATAAAGGTTTCTGCCTGGGTTTCAGATGCATTGGTGGGAAGATTGTGACATTCTGTGCAGCTTTTTAATACAATTAATTTACATTTTTCAGGATAAACACTGGCTAATCAGACAAGCCAAAACTCCAATGTCAAACTCCTCTGTGGAGTTCCTTGATGATGCTTACAGAAAAAGGTAAAGCTGTCTAAATCTTTTGGCTGTTATAATTGTTGAGATGCACCTTAAATCCCCTCAAATTTGTCCATATTGCTGGAATTTTGTATTGGTTGGATGTAAATCAAAAGAAAAGCACTCTTTGTTCAAGGAAAGTTCTTAAAATGGTTCCTGATGGAGCGCTGTGTGTTCCACTAGGTGGCGTACCCTCCTGTCTGTAGATGACCTAGTGGAGAAGGTAGTGAAGAACCTAGAGAATCGGGGAGAGCTGGAGAACACCTACATCATTTTCACCTCAGACAACGGTTACCACACAGGTGCCTTGACATTCAAATTAAAGGCTGAAGTTTGTGATTAACTGACCTGGCTATTTTTTACATTTTTTTCTTTTTATTTCTCTTAGGCCAATTTTCTCTCCCTATGGATAAGAGGCAACTTTATGAGTTTGATATTAGGGTCCCCCTTTTGGTAAGAGGGCCCTCCATCAAACCCAATCAGACCAGCCCGGTAATGCAAACGTTTTTTTGGGAATTGGCATGTATAGTGTTTATATTAGTAGAACTTCATTTTTACTTGCTTACATGTTCTTCCATCAGTTACTAGTGGCTAATGTAGATTTGGGTCCAACCATCCTGGACATGGCAGGGTATGATGTCAACAAGACCCAGATGGACGGGATGTCTTTTCTGCCCATTATGGTATGTAGACATGCAAATTTCTTGTTTTGTGATTCTTTTCTGCCTCATATTTCTGGTTTTAATTTGCCACTATGTGGTTTTGTGTTAAACTTCTCTGGTCATTTGTGTGTCTTAGACCGGGAAAGCTAACAGCAGCATGTGGAGAACTGATATACTGGTGGAATATGAAGGAGAGGGACACAACGTCTCAGACCCAGCTTGTCCCATCCTGGGTCCTGGAGTCTCAGTAAGGAACCCCATGTTTCTGTGTGGTACTGTTCGGTTTGCAACAGTACGCATTTCACAGTACCATACATGCAGTTTTGCTAAAGAGCAAACACATGATAATGATTAAGGAATGATGATGAAATTATGAGTTTCACAAATCATTTTCTTTTTGTGCGGAACAGAAAGAAATTGATGGTTCCCATCCGGGAACCAGTTTTGTTCTGCATAGTGAACATGCTCACTGGGAAACCAGCTCATTTCCACCAATTTCTGTCTGTCACCATTTGCACATGGAGATTAGAGAACACCAGTAACATGGCAGAATACATTGTTTACTCACAAAAAAACAGAATTTTTGTTTTTCATTTCGCTCAACAGTGCAGAAAATGAGGAAGAAATGAGGAATTCAACAAATATGTGTTTGTGTAAAGTGCTGAATTGTAGTGTATTGAAAAGGAGACTAAGTTGGCCTTGAATTACAATGCTGTATCCTCTTTGTCTCTCCCTCTACAGCAATGTTTCCCTGATTGCGTATGTGAGGACTCTTATAACAACACCTACGCCTGTGTCCGCACTGTCGCCCAGGCTGTCAACCTTCAGTACTGCGAGTTTGACGATAACGAGGTAACAATGCAATCAGATTAAGTATTGAAACTCCATAACACATGCCTTCACATTTATTTCTCACCTCCCTTTGCTCCCCGCAGGTGTTTGTCGAGGTCTACAACCTGACAGCAGACCCCTTCCAGCTGACCAACATTGCCAAGACTATCGACAAGGAGGTTCTGGAGAGGATGAACCATCGTCTGATGATGCTGCAGTCGTGTTCAGCGCAGTCCTGCAGGACACCAGGAGTCTACGACTCACGGTTACTATCTTACAGATACGTTTGCTGATCCATTTGGTTTGAACTCTGCTCAAAATTCAGCGAGATTTATTTTTGTTTGGCAGCACTGCCAAACTGCCAGCACATTTATGTTCGTGGACAACAGATCTAGTATTTGAGGGGACAGTACAGCATGTTGTAATTGAGCATTTTTATTATTATGTCTCTCCTGTATAACCATTTTCCCAATAATACCATATTAATGTACCTGTAAGTATTCACGGTCACCTCTTTTCCACTGGACTAATGCCAGTGACAGTTCCCAATTTGCAACCAATGCCCCAATTTATCTCCAGTTAAAAAATTGAAGCTGCTGCAAAAAAACTCAGTATAAAGCAGCATCTGAAAACATTTGCACACATTTACTCAGAATGAAACAACGCATAAACAAATAATATATATGACTCATTTCCTGCTGCTATTTTTCTGCAGATTTAAATTCGATCCTCGTCTGATGTTCAGCAGCCTGAGGCCTCACTCAACCAGGCTGCGGCAGACACTGAAGTAACCGGAGGTAGTATTAGAGGGGATGAAGCCGGGGATGCGAATCCTGCCCTGTTGTTGCCTTTGTGTCCTGATCATTCCCTCTAGGACGTGCCAGCTTTTCCACACTCTCTCCAAAGGATGAGGCTCACTAGAGATGGGAAGAGCAGGACATTTACCCTACTTTTTCCAAATTTGTTGCCCTTTTCTTATGAGTTTGCAGCAACTGCTATTTGTGGCGCAGAATGGCTGCTCCCACTCAAGATCTGATGGATTATTATTTTCAGCCATTTCTTTAGATTTAGGTTGAGTTTTGAGATTAATAGTCTAACATAATTAAGGTGGTGGAAGCAAATGTAGGAGAAGGTGAGGGAGTTTTAGTAGTCAGTGTTGGTTTTATTTTATCTTTCATTCTTTTCACCTAACCTTTGTTATCAGTTTGGCAGATGCATATCAATTTGAGTCTACCCCATGTGTTAAATTGACAATTATTTTTATTGCATTATTAACATCCTTCTAACATTTCATTTAGATGTTTAATCCTTTATGAAAGGGGCTGTTGGGGCTGTTTGTTATTTTAGCCTGTCATAGCCATAGCTGACTGACTGCTTCATGCTAGATGACATTGCTGAAAATGATCTGTACATTACTGTCTCTAATGTGTCATAATTTTAGTTTCCAACTGATGTGTTTGCAGCCTCTGAAAACCAAAATAGGTGCATGACATAATAACTATGGAGCCAAAGGTGGAGATGACAATTAGTATAAATCTCAACAAGGACTTAGTGTCTGCAGGTTTTTGGGTGACTCCTTTAAAGAAGTACTCAGTGTTATTCGTTAGAACCCTTTGTTGGTTAAAGAGGAGTGAGAGCTGGAGGTCTGCAGGTTGGAGATGAAATCCTGTGGCTACTACAGCCTAACAGCCTACTTTGAAGTTTATACAAACCACAGTCCACCTCTCTATTTTGGCTACCTATTTCCTAAACAATGTGAATTACTCTTTTTCTAACAAAAGATGACTATTTTATTATGAGGGAAATGATAGTGATGTGCAGGTTGCTAATAAAAGTGGCTTAAAGAAGATCCAAGCAACACTAGCATCACGAAATGAGGGAACTTTATTTCCTATTTTCCGCTGTTACACAATAGAAAATCCAGTGCATTATTACTGTGCGTACCATTGTCCTGTAACAAGTTAAAGCATCACAACACATATGGGGTTCTAGTTGCCTTCAGTTAAGTGCAAATGCAGCAGGAATCAGTTCTGATTAATGCATGTGAAAACAACTGAAATATAAAATTAAATACAGAAAAATAACCACTTTGGGAATCAACATGATTTCATTTCACTAAAGCACTTTCCAATCTGTTATTTTATTTTTTTGTATTTAAATATTTGCACATGATTCTAGCTTTTCTTTGTGAATATTCTGTGTTTTCCTGTAGCGTGTGCATACATTTCTGGGCTGAGTTTGATCAATAAACACATTGTGAATCTACTGTATGTTAACTGATAGTGCTGCTTTGTAATTTCAGTGACCAAAATTCTTTGTTGGTTGACATGCAAAGGGGGGTTTAAATACCTGGAGAGCGTTAAACCCAGGGAGACTGTCCCTGCAAGGAAATGTACATAATGCTGAAAAATGTTTACTGAACAAAAACATTATGAATATCATACATTAATGATAAAGTAGGGTGTCTGTGTCCATTGTACAATTTTCCCACCAGTAACAGTGCAGTATATAAAAACAGTCCTAAATATATTGTCTAAAATTCCACATCTGGACTAAAAATGAAATACTTTTTCAGTTAATCACAGCTGTAAACTGTAAACTGAAACAATTGTGTGAGTACCTTCCTTTGTGTTACACAAAAGAGATACTATGTAAGTTACTATGAAAATGTCTTGGAAACAGTTACAGGGTGAAAACCACTTACAACAGTCAATACAACAGTGCACAAATATTGAAGGCTCTCACAGCTGCGAGACATAGTTAAAATTCCAACCGGCTCGCAATCGCTCAGCAAAGTCTCCCCTTGCTATGGGTACTACAGTGCACTCAGAGTGCCCCGGGTCCTAAAGCCCCTTGATGTCATGGAAAAGGCATACAAGCCACCTCAGCTCCACTGGTCCAGGACAGGGAGGAAGGGTAGGTTAGTGCTGCCCAGATAGTAACGCTCCCTCTGCTGGAACACATCACTGATGGTCCACGTTAAGCTGCCTGTGGGGTCATGCAGACTGTCCACTACCTGACCGTCTGGCCCCAGCTCCAGGAGCAGTCCGTATGAGGGCAGTAGTGCATCATACCAGCCAAGAGGGGTGATCTGAAATATATCAACATAGCATGCTGTCAGCATTTATACAATGCTTAAGAATTCACCATGGCATAACATTCCAAATGAGTACAAGTTTAAACTCAAAAGTATAAATATTTTGATCCAACCATGAAATGGTCAATTAAGTAGAACATTCCATGCTAGCCAGCTGGGACTAGTTTGAATACTGAACCACTTCCATATAGAGGCCCTCTAGAGTAACACAGGGCATATTCTATTCAGTATCTCTCTCTCTCTCTCTCTCTCTCACACACACACACACACACACACACACACTCTCTCTCTCTCTCTCTCTCTCTCTCTCTCTCTCAAACATTCATATCTTTCTGTCTTTCTAAGGGTTCTGAGGACCTGTCTTTGATCTATCAATTAATTTAACAATAACTAAGTAATACTTCAGCTACAGCTAATCCCAGTTTATTTAATTTCATTTAATGCCGAAACACAAACACACACAGTAGTCTAAGACCCCTTTGTTCACTGTTGCTTGGACGGAGAGAGCTGTTGTTGATTCGAGAGGTGTTTCAATAGGGTTTAAGCCCTGCTTTCCCATCTCACACCACACTGTGTATAGCACATCAGGCCCTGCCCATAAAGCCCATCACCACCCCACCCCCAGTGCAAACATTTCAACAACCAGATATGCCTAAGGCATTCAGTACTAGGAACTCCTAATATTAGGAACTCTTCTTTTGTAGCTACATCCCAACGCTTGAGGGCGTGGTGGTCTGGCGGTATAATATTCAGCTACGGATGAATGAGATGATGGAACTACTCCTTGCCCTATCCAAAACTACTACCACTGAGCCCAAGAGTAAGATGCTTAATCCCCAAATTGCTGCAGGGGAGACAGTCCCTGTAATTATGAAATGTAAATCATTCTGGATAAGTTACTGTGAGTCAGTTTAATACTACAGAAATACTTCAGTTGGATATACTGTACATAGGGTTGTTGATCACTTTCACTCTATAAAAAAACCCAAGCAATGCTGCTGTGCATACACTTGTAACAGAACAGCACACTACCAGACCTTTATCACATCACTGTTATGCTGATAATAACACAACATGTAAATAAAAACAAGCCCCATGCAGTCGGAACATGACTAGTAGTATGACAGAGCAGATGGTCTAGGATTGTAAAAAGATACACCTAAACAGAAAGCTCAGTTAAACAAACGGCAAGTGCAGGTACAAGTTTGGTGTTTCTAATCAAGTAGCACCTCACTTTGACCAGTAGACGCTTGAGAGCAGGATACGGTCCCAGCAGGTCCAGGAAAGGTGGGAGGAGTCTGCCACGGAAGCGGACAGTGTTGATGCCCACTAGGAATGTGCCACGGTCACTCGCCCGAATGTTGTCTGGGTAGCCGACCATGTTGTTCACCACAGTCTCCTTTGTGCCAGCCTTAGGGCCTTTTAACCCGAACCTTAGATAATATAATAATAATGCAATTGACTAGAGTGCATTTACGATGTCTATACCCTGCAACTACTTCATAAGTAAATAGTTCTGTATCTAGGAGGGGAAAAAAGCCTTACATCTAGGAGTAATGGCACTATAAAAAGAACTGTAAACAAATAGTATTAATATGCAGTGCAAATTGCAAAACCTGTTTTTACCTGATGATTCTGCCAATGCTGGTCTCAGCCAGAAGCAGGAAATCCTCATCAGCAGAGAAGGCAAGGCCATTAGGCATGTAGAGGGAATCCAGCAGGGTGCGAACCTGTCTTGTCTCCGGATCGTATGAGAGGAGGCGTCCTAGATGATTGGTTTCCAAAACCTGGTATACAGGGTTTAAGGTAGTGTTTTATCATTTAGTGTTGTGCTCAGGGGCTACCACAAGGTGGCACTCTGTGACAAATACAGTCTGTGAAACTCACAACTCACATTCACTACTTGGTACCAAAAATATATAAACCTGATAATAAGATTAAGGTCATAGTCTGATTGTTGATGTCTATAAACATCATCAAGATATAACTTTCGTTTTATTATAGAGAAACTGATTATTGTGTATACGTGGTGATCGATGTTTACAAAGGTTTAAAAATAATAGAAATGTTAAAAAAGAACAAAATGTAATATCCAACAAAATGGTTACATGGACATTATCAAAAATGCTTCAAGAAAGAGGGCTCAAACTCTGACTTGGCTCTGAAGTTTTTTAATAAGCTTCTGCCGTTGTCTGCTACTCTTCTCATACCTCATAACGAACATGCTGTCTACCCCATCTGCTGCTGGAGTCTGTGAAGAACACAGTTCCATTTTTAGAAATCTCCAGTCCATTTAGGAAACCAAATGGTATCCCATCAGCACCTTAGAAAAATATAAACAGTGTTGTCACCTAATGAGAGGCTAGTGAATATTTAGCATAGTCAATTTAAAATCAATCCAATTTTTATAGCCATAACCTGAGTGTCACTAAAAGTGTTTAAAAAATCTACACTAAGAGTAGCAGTTTGCCTTTGGAAGTGGATTAGCACCATCTTTGCTGGAATGGAGCAGCTTCTTCTCTCCTGTCCCAGGGTCCACTTTAAACAGGCCAAAATAAGAGTCAGCTACAATCAGTTGGCCATCACGGTCCAGACGTAGGCCGTGTGGACGTCCACACACAGGTTCGTAGTCTGGGCTTGTGCCTGCAGTCAGCATGGAAATGCCCAAAGACACAGGTGAGGTGAGGTGAGGTCAGGAGCTTCCGTTAGCAATTGGCATGCAAATGGTCTTTTTCCAGACTATTTGTGAATGTATTTACACAACAATACAGTTCTGCTAGAAGTATTTTGCATGTGAATAAAAAGTTATTTAGCTACTTCTGTTAATTTCAGCAGCATTACATCATCAATTAAATAACTCTTTAATGCAACATGTAGACTGGAGAAAAGAGTTATATAAAGTTCAAACATCAAATATATGGATCTGATCAGAAGTCAATGAAGTAACAATGAATCCATTAGCAAAAATTCAGTAATGAACTGAGATAAACTACAATAAAATATAATATATAAATATACACTTATTCAAATATCAGCGATTGTTTAGTATCCTTCATGTAAACCTTCTAAGCATTAAACAATATGCGTTCAGATCACAGTCAAAAATCCGCGTGTTTCTGAGAATCAACAAAGCTTGAGATGCCACTCTACTGGAGTCTTTCAGACAACAAGCCGATGTCTGTGAAATCACATGACCATGTCTAATGCATGCTGGCAGCAGGACACAGGGGCCGTTTAAGGTTTAATGCACATGTTTAGCTGATGTTCCTTTTCCCAAATCCTTGACACACACTTGATTTCAGACACACTCAGTGTTTGATAAGCAAAGTGTATTTAAACTTGGGTTTATATTTTTTAAATTGTCAACAGACACCAGACCAGATCAATATATTTTAAGGTACTTCAATAAGATCTTCAGTTCTGTGGGACAACTGGAGCTCCTACCACATTCTGGAATGTTCTGGCCCATCTGAGTGATGAAAGTGAGCGTTTCATTGGCGATTCTCCAGAGTTTCCCATCAACCGTGCCTGTGTAAATGTTCCCTGTTGAAAGAATCTGAGTGCTGATACAAATCATTACACACATGCGTGCATGCACACAATCACAATTACACTTATATGGAAAAACACAAACACATGCCGGCACAAAGTTATACCGTTGTGGTCTGCAGTAAAGGACTCTGGACCTCTGAGTTGACCGAAGAACAACCTCTGGCCCCTCTGTAGCCTTGTGTTCACTGACAAAGGACCCTCTAGAGCTGGCGGAGGCCCTTCAAATCTAAAGCAGTTATATGCATTTATTTTAGGCTCAAGCAGTGCCTGTAAATCCCATTTCTTTTGAAATGTAATGTTAAAAAGACCACACCATTTCATAAAAAGTCTAAAATTAGACAACTCACATAAAAGGTTCAGGCTCAATGGGAGATGGAATAAGATAGATTCCAATTGCAACTGCCAGAATGACAACCTTTACAGACTGCTTTCCATCCCTGGAAAGAAAACATGAAATAATAGAAATGATATTATGGAAATTCTGATTTTACATTAGAAGCGTGTAGTGAAGTTATATAAAGTGTGAAAAGGGGCGAAACATCACTGTCAGGACGACTTTTGACTCATGTCGCAGTCAGATCTAACATTTCACATACAAGAACAAAAAAATATGTACTAGAGCACAGAAAAATCATGCTCCTTCAGATTAAAAGAAAACTTGCCAGCTTTCTTTTTCCATGACTAATCTACAACAGGTACTGTAGGAAAATAATCTTTAAGAAAAAAGGTTTATTTATAAGCTTCTTGGTTTTATTTTAACACTTTTTATTGGTACACACCCTTGCAAAATCACCTCGTCATTCAAATTATGTGGTTCAAGAAAACATTACTTTTGTGCTGCAAAATGTATCGCTGAAAGTTTTCCCCAATATCGTGGAGCACTAATACTGTAGAACAATAGATGCAAAATCCATAAAACCACAGTTAAATTATAATTTAAAAAATCAAGCAAATTGAAGTCACAGTAGCTTCAATACAACTACTTCTTTTCTCCTTCTCCTAGGATTGAAGCGACTGTCCTAAACAACAAACAAGGCAATGTTCAAGCGGGATTACAGCGTTTTTTGGTTTTTTTTGAAAACTTTCAATCAGGATTCAGCAGTGACTACTTCTCCAACGTTTGTAGATGTCATTCCGCACAGGAGCTTCTGTATTTAAATGACTTTAACACGCGTTCAGGCTTAAAACCGCGTTGTGTTAGAGCAGTAAGACTTACATGACCGCAGAAGTAAAGCCAGATCCGCACGTCTGTAAACTTCGGCGAGTCTCCGCGGGCGCTATGAGGGCGAGTTCGGATCGTGTCCTACAGGCGGCGCTGTGGAGCGCCTTTTAAGCGTCAAAGTTCAATCTGCGGGCAACTCATTCAGACTGCCGTAAATCCCCATATTTCCAGTTTGAGATATGTAAAAAGTCTAGCTTTAACATGTCATTATCCAGATTGGATTTCGTTCTGCATATTCAATTAAACTGATGAGCTAACTGTTAGTCCAAATTATTAGAGCAAAATCCTGACCAAGATTTATTTAGACTTGATGAAACTGGTTCCCCCTGATATTTTTCAAAGGTTGCTACAGAAAATCATGACCACCATAGCAAGGCAGGTAATGATTAATTAATTGCAAACCTTTAATTAAAGTTTATCTGTTTTGCTGATTGAGAAATAGTGCAAGAATTCTCTGAACAGCTATATCAAATTTGTACATCACATGTTTGAATCAGCTCGACATACTTGGGGCCTGGTGTCTGATAACAAAGGTAGGATTGTACAAATAAGCTAAACAGATTGCCAGCAAGATGCAAACATTTGAGTTTATGCATATTTTTTATTTGCAACCAAATCAATGTTATAAAGTACTGTACCATAAAATCTTATTTTAAGCTGTGTAAAAGTGTGTAAGCAACTGCAGGTTCAAGTCAAAGTCCTGGCTAAAGATTTTTTCCCTCCTGTTGAATTTCACCGAGCAGTGAGACTAATAATTGGTTCATTAGTGAATTGAACGAGTAAAATGCAAATCTTACCTGACAATGACTTGCTGAAATCAGATTTTCACATAACTGGTTATAGTGGCTTCTCACTGCATGTAATGGAATAGGCCAGCGGTAGGCAATTCCCGTCCTGGAGGTTTTCCATCCAACTGGATTTCACATCATTCACACCTGTCTCGGGCAGATAACCACCACAAGAGACTGATCAGGTAGGATGGGAAACCTCCAGGACACCTGCCCTCCAGGACCAGAATTGCCTACACCTGGAATGGACTATATAATGGAACTAAAATCAAAATGTTAAGGTAATTTTATGCATGTAAAAAGTTATACAATACCCATAAATAACATAAAAACATACAATAACATAAAAAAATTGGGGCAGTTGGTAGTGTAACTGTTAGGCCATTCGCCCCATGATGGGAAGGTGGTCAGTTCGAATCCTGGACTGGTAAAGGTATTACTGAGATCACGAGCAAGGTACCATCCCCAAGCCCTGCTCCCCGGGCGCTGCCCATGTCAGCTGCCCTCTGCTCCCCGGCAGCTGCCCATGTCAGCTGTCCTCTGCTCCTTCTCGGATGGGTCAAATGCAGTGGTCACATTTCGTTGTGGTGCACTGTGTGCCGTGCTTTGCTGTGTTCACAATGACAAATAATCACTCACTTTCAAAACCCAACTAGACGCATGCTAGATAAAACATAATGTGAGAATCAAATTTGTCTTTATTCAATGAAACCAAGTCTTTAAACAGAAAGGCCTCAATTGGTAACAATTGCATCCTAAAACAGTTACCTATAAAAATAAACTTGCATCCACAAAATCATGACATTTGTATAACATTCTGGTTTTGGTGGTGTTCCATTTTTCATGCAAGTCAACATCACAGGACTGACCCCTAGGTCACTGGCTTGCCTTAGTGAGTATTAGGCACAGTGGAGCATGGCCTGTCTACACTTTATCCCAATTAGTTCAGCTATTTAAAAATAATCATATATTTACCTTTTTGGACAGGATCAAATCCAGATATTAGACTAAATTTCAAACCAGACGGCCCCTGAGGTCTCAGACTCACAAAGAACAGAGCTTTATTGAGATTCCTATATTCTACAGGTGTTTTGGCAAATTCTAAGTATATAGATAAGAACACATTTCAGTATAATAATAGTTGTGCTGCTAAACGACCACTTTAACAACACAGGCCCATGATGTCCTTCATAGCCTTAATGAATATGCATGGATTAATATAATGCATGCATTTATATACGAAATTCTTCTAGAATTAATCACCCATAGACTTGAAGGCAGATTTAACAGGCAAATAATGTGATGCAGGTGAAACGTTCACAGTCTTTCTAAACAAATGTACTACAGAAGCTTGTTTACTCTTAAAACTCAATTCTTAAATCATCTACAGAACATACTTTCACTGAATAAAATATATAGCTGTGTTTACAATATGCATCCAAATGAGATTTAAAAAAAAAGGTTTCCCTGAATTACAATGTAAAGTGCCCAAAAAGCTATTTTAACTCTTTTAAATCTTAATAAACGCCTTTTGTATTCTGCAGCATTACCGTAATAGCACTGCAGTAAAAGGGCTACAGGATAAAATCAATGGCTTGTTGATGCAACACCCCTGCAAAAATTACATATTTGATTCTAAATCATATTTAACCCAGTGTTTACACATAAATGTTGCCATGGTGAAAATTATATCAAGATAGATATAAGCTAACCTACCTTTATGAGGTATATTAGCTAATTGCACCAGGCAAACTTAACTTATTAAATCTTTGGTTATTTGTGAAACAAGAAAAACTAATTCTCAAAAAAGAACACAAAACAAAATACAGGGCTAAAAAGTAAAGATGCCATTACAGCAGATGACCAAAAGATGTCCCCATACTATCACACAATTATGCTTCATTGGACTTATATCCAGTACTCATCAGAAAACCATCATGCAGTACTGGCAATAACACAAAAAATAAAATAAGCACAAAAAAAATCAACCACTGATACACAAGTATCATTAAACAGTTTAACATGGTGTAAATGTTAACCTTAACAAAGCAGCCTAGTCCACAGACCACAGGCCATCTGCTCTCTTTTGCACAGCCTGCAGCAAAACAGCATTTAGAAAAAGGCGTTTCGACATTGAGACGAAAAACATGGGTGTGCTCTGTGCAGAACTGTGTCATCTCTGAAACGTGAAGTCAATGTTGGCAAACTATTATCAATTTTTATATAAACTGGTGGTGAAGAAGACAACGTGTGATATCAAAATACCCCAACTGGAGGCTTACAGTATTAAACAGGCAACTTCACCAGCTGCTAATGAAATGTAGGCAACAAGCAGAGATCTGAGATTTTTTAAAGCCTACATCCATACAAAGGAGCACATTTACGCTACCAAACATTAAAAGTCACTTAGTCTCACTTTAATGGATATTTCGGCCAACACCAAAAAGGCAATGCCCAAACCACTGAGCAACAACTTGGCCTTTATGTCTAAGGCTTATCTCAAATCATGAAAGGATATACTGTATAACTTAAGGAGCTGCAATAGTAACGGCACATCATTTATTTTAAAAAGATGTGAGGTGCTCAAAGACTAGTGTACGGAACAGAGGTCAGCTTAAACCACAAACTCCACCCTAACCTACACCCATTATGTTCCAAGACCAGTGTGCAACAGTTCCTCTTAATGTGTTTCAACTTCCTCTATACCATGAGATCAACTTCCTGCAATCATTTCTGTTCCAGTGACAACCTGCACTTGTTTGTGTTCACTGTGAACACAGCGGTTTTTTAAGTAGCCTCATTGTTACGTGTGCATCAACATACTTTTGACTTATCTTTCCTTAAGTTTCACTCAACAGATTCTCAGGCATTTTGAATGGTCCAATGCATTTGAGTCTGCGCCTACATATTCTGTCTGACTTCCATCTTCTACATATTTTTCCTTGTCAACTGGAATCACATTTTCAACTCTTTCTTTCACTATTTATTTTGCATATCTCCACCTAAAATCTATAATTAAGAAATATTGCCAGCAGCACAACTTGGTCTGACGCATCACATGGAACAATGAAACTGGGCTGGTAATACTAACATTGATAATGTTCCCAAGTTCCTGAAAAAATATCAGTGTTAAGCGCTGATCTTGAACCAGTTCGAACTAAGTCTGAAACATTTATCAACACTTGTTTGGACTAAGATCAGTAATTAAGGCAAATACCCACCAAAACTGTCACATCTTTGCAAACAGCACATCAAAAGCCAACGCCGCTCTTTGGTTTCAGATAAGCATCATCCATCCTTTCTGCCATCTTCTCAATTTAGCTGTATGTTTAGCACACATCTATGTTTTTTTCCCCAAAATAAAATAAGACTGTTTCAGTAACAACAAAAACAGTTCACCCTCATAAATTAAAAACAAAAATGAATAAAATATGTACAAACCATAACATCCACCAATTAAATAAAACAATCAGTTTAGATTTTCTGGCTAGTTCAAGAGGTAAATGAACAGGAAGAAAATTACAAATAACCAGACAATGAAAAAAATAAAACTGTGAAAAAGATTGTGAGAGGGTAGAACTGAGAAAATGGCACTATGGTGCTTTCTTGAAGGAAGAAATCCCACTTGCTCTCCGGAGGTCAGAGTTTCTGAGCAAGACATCTCGCCTCTTTCAAGAGTTTATTATACAAGTGGGACACGGTTCCTCCCAAGGCAACAGTCCTGTAGTCCTAATCTTTGCCTCTGTGAGGTTAATGGGGACTGGTGACTTCTTGGAGTGCCTCCTCCAGCTTCTCCCGGTAGGAATTGTATCGTGCTGTTATCACCCGGACCTGGTCTTGCTCCTCTTTGTCCAGGATCCGCAGGAAATTGTGCAGCTCAGGGATGGAGAAAGCGTCCCACTGCAGAAGTAAAGGAATGAATGAGCACGAGAGAGTTGATCTTACATTTAACTGTTCATACCCAGGCTGTTACGACATACATGTACTCACCATGACTTCCCCTGTCTGCTGCTCTCTCAGTACAAAGCCGAGTGTGTCTGTATTGGGCCCTGCCACCAAACGCAAGAGCAAAGGGTGCTCTCCCTCTGCAAGCTTACAGATACACACTGTAACAAACACACAGCAAAAACCATCCGTAGATGTATTCAACAATGAATAACAGGTAAGACTAGTGGCAAATGACTCATAATGACAACAAAAACACAGTTGCAAAATCATAAAAAAAAACCTGTAGAAACAGCGAGCATGCACATGCTTTCTATTTACATCACTGTTCAGTAGGCAGAACCTTTAGGCATATTTGAGATAAAAGCAGATCCACGAGAATTACAATGCGAGCGGGAAGTGGGTGCACATTGTGAACCTGTTAAATGGTGATTATGAAGCGCGCAGTGTGTTTGAGCGCTCGCGGCTCTCACTAAAATGCTCCAGTTCAGTCAAATCTCCTCTTTATTACAGACTAAACTCATATTTTAGCTGAAAAATAACAACCAGCGTTCTACTCACTACATATACAGCCATTTATTGATATTTTGTAGAGTTTATTCCATTATTGTGACGCCGCTGAGTAACGCACGGGGGATTGTGGGAAATGTACTTCTCTCCCAGAAACGCCAAAAGCAGCTCATTTTATAGGCCAAAAGGAGTCCAAATTGGCTCAAAACTACTTTTAAACTTTTAAAAGTTTTGGGTAACTTTGAACCGATTTGGACTCATTTTGGTCTATAAAATGAGCTGCTTTTGGCATTTCTGGGAGAGAATTATATTTCCCACAATCATCCGCTTGCTTCTCGGAGCCGCGTCACAATAAAGCGACGGACGGACATTCCGGGAATAAATGCTGAAAATCTCATCAATTGTGAGTAGAACGCTGGTTGTTGTGGTTAGTTATCAGCTCAACTCTGAAGTTAGTTTGTAATAAAGGAGAAAATTTGACTGAACTGTAGCATGTGTTCACACTGTGAAAAAGTCACTTATGCATTTACTTCTGTTTTTGTGCACGGAGTATCTCACAAATACTTTCACATACAGAGGGATCAGGTCTTGCCTTGATCGCAGAAACTGAAAACGATGTGCGTCACTAATAAGCGTCCGTGTGAAACCCAAGTGGAGCATGCTCTAGCGAGTGAAAAGAATCAAATGAATCTTCGATTCTAGAAAATTTGCCTATACTATTTTTTGTAGATGAATTGTTCGAATAACTAGCTCTAGAAATAGAAAAGGCAAACAACCTACTGGATGTTAGAGCTAAGATAACAACGTACCGAAACCGTACTGATACCATGGCCCAAGAACCGTGATAGGTACAGAACCGTGGGTACAGTAGTTTTAACAAACAACATTGTTAGGTCCATGCTCACGAAAAACTAACCAAACTAATCTTTTTCTAAACCCACTGAATTCCACCCCCACATTCTAATATAAAGCTAACAGGCAAACTGTTGTGTCTACACGATCATGCCCTGACTGTGTTGTGATTTTCATTCTGCCCTGCCCGTGTGATGTGGGCTCGAATGAAAGCTCCTCTGTACTATAATGAGCTCTGCACTGGGACTTGATCAGCATTTAAAAAGTTGTTGTCTCTCCACCAAAAATCTGCCTGTGAAGTCTAGACATGCTATTTAATTAGGAGCACCCGAAGCCCCCCCCATACCTCATTTAAATTGGGTAAAACATACTCTCATGGAAACAAGAGTTCCCCAAGACCTATAAAACACATGGTGAGAATGCTTTGTCTCATTCCCATCTCAGCAGGAGAAACATGTCCAGACAGCAGCACCTCATAAGCATGACCTCCGTCTTTGCAATTTTGATTGAACTTAAATTTAAAGTGCAAAATCTCTGCACATGACCTGAGGCAAAAACTTAACCTACTCTAAGTGGAAATTATGCTCAGGCTCAACACTGCCATGACCACCCATGGAGAAGCAAGACGGAATCTACTTCTCAGTGAGTGTGAAAGAATAATCATATAAATCTACTCATCATTTTCACTGTAGCAACACTGCAGTGCTGTATCCAAATAGTCTTGAGTACATTCCAACTCATAAAATAACCTACAAATTCAGGCTCTTAATCACAGAGCCATATGTGCAGTCTGGAGCCCTGCTGTGTCTGTGATGTCAGAGGGGGCCCACAGGCAGCGGCAGATTTTGAACGCCGTTGGCGGGGGAGCCTCCAGGAAGCACAATATGTAAAACTTGCTTATGTTGCTTGATTGTATCTACATGGAAATTTATGAAGGGAAATGTGCGTGTAGGTGGGTGGGATGAGGCTAACTGGCATCAAACATTTTGTCAGCTGTAAGGCGGGCTAGCATGAACTATTTATGGTAGCTGGTCTGTGTAATTGTGTGTGTACGTGTGTTCACCAGCATGGGACATTCTTGGCTCAGACAGTAGAAATGGTATATCCTGTGAGTAGCAGGTCTATCCAAAAGGCAAATAGGAACCAAGTCCATAAATACACACACTTCAAACATGAGCATGCTTACTGAAATGATCTGGCTGTGTGGCATTCCCGACAACACATTTACACACCGTGCCATCTGGACCATTACTACACTAACCGATTACACACACATCCCAACTCAGTGACTCACCATGGTCCTCCCGTCGGAAGCGTTTGTAGAGGGCAAACTTGGCTGGGTTATCGGCCACAGTGAACTTGCGCAGCAGCGCCTCAATCACCTGCCGCACCGTATTGGAGCTGCTGATGTGCAGAGTGTTGATGCAGCCATGCGGTAAATAAAAGGCCTCATGGCCCTTTATCGTCGCTCCTCCTATCACAGTGATAGGCCTCCGCAGCTCCAGCTGCACCTTTATAAAGCCCGTGTACACACCATCAGGATGCTGAAAGAAAGACACACAGAATGGGGGTTCAGTTTCATGTAATTTCTAGAAAGCATCTCATTAGTTTGTTATCAGTTACAGTTGAATTATTTTGTTACAAAGATTAATCTTGGAATTCTGTATTACTCTACCACTGCCTACAAAGCCTAGTGTTGGGGATTCTGCAACACCCACAGTGCGCTAACATGGACTCTAGTGGGCATATAACAGACAAAGAAATGGGATGAATGAGAGCATGGCTTTGCCCAGCCATAGTCATGTGTCCAGATGGTCCTTAGATCAGAGGCAACACAATCTCTCTAAGCCCATTAGTCCAAATTTCAGTACAGAGTGTTGAGGAGGCCAAAGGGAAGACGCTGATGGTTATTTGATAGGTCAGAAGGCAGACAACTCACTAGTGTATTGAAACGTAAGTACACAAATGTAACCCAGTCCTTGTGCTTAATGAGCCAAATACGGAGGTCTGACACCACCTCCAGCACACTACACTAACACAGTAATCTTAGACTTGTTAGTGACACTCATATCTTGTACACACAAGTCATATGCAATGAAATAAAAGATCTGCACTGTTCCTGAGACAAGTAGAGACTCATTCATGGTTACAGAAACTGAGAAGAGAGTGTAGGCCTGGAAGTAAATCTGAAATTCACAGATGTAAGGCTACACATCAACTTGTCTCGTGTGTTTTGCATTGCTTCTCACAAAGCTGGAACCACATTTATCTATGGGCTGAATCTATATGTGAATCAAAGCGGCAGTCCAAAGAAAAATGACTCCTCTGACATCACAGACCTTATCATCCCGACACAGAGCATTAACGCTGAATGGAGACATACAAAGCCGGCAGCATGAGTAATGTTTCTGAGAGAAACTGACTGTCCAATAATGACTTTACTTAAGCTTAAGCTGTGTTTTGGAAAACTTCTTGCTCGTTTTGGTACCTTAACAGCTTGGTAAACAAGCTTAAGTTAATTCTGGAACCCTGGACCAAGTCAACAATAAACAGTGAATGACCTTAATATGTTTTCTGACTTTGTGTTTGTAGATTTTAGAAAGAATAGATAAGTTTTATAACAATGCTGTATATTGTAACTGCATCAAGAGTTAGATATACTAACAATGGACAACAGACCACTGACAGACTAGAGGTAAAAAGAGGTAAAAGAGTCACTCTTACCAGTGTCATTTTGAGGTGGTCACGTGTGGCAACGTTGTACAGATCGATCTTGTGCCTGATCTCCTCAACACTGAGATAAGTACGCAGTTCTCTTTCTTTCTCCACATCCTAAACAAGGAGGAAAAAGGAGGCCTTTACATAAGAAACAAACACAAAACAGTTCCTGAAAAATAAGTTGTGTGCTGCACTGTAAAACTTTAAACATGAGATTGGCTTCACCAGCACTGACCAAAAAACATAATGTTGCTCCTCTCTGATCAAAATGTAAAAATATTAAGCACAATGATACAAATATGGACACCCAGTTTTAAAAAGTCATTCTAAAAAAAAAATAGCCTAGTTATTCTAGTCCAATGTCCTTGTTCAATTTCAATGGACTTAACAATGCTTATGGCCTTCAACTGTCCTATTTTCCTTTTTACAAAATAACACTCCGCATTTTTTTTTTTACATAATTTACTCGACACCTATTCTGGGCAGTAATCAAGATTATAAAAAAAGCAAAAGATCAACATTTATACAAGACTACATCTGAACCCAACATACTATGATGCACTATTCACTTTAGGTTTATGTTTAAATGCAACTTGCTACTGAACTAGATGCTCAACAACCAAACAAATTAAATATGAGACATCCAAGCGCATGATTATAAGTGTTCAGTCTGGTCTTACATGGTCATAATACTGCAGAGAGAGGATGGTCTGCTTTACAAGCGCTCCTGAACACAACAGAGCCTGAAGTCGTGCAGCAGTACAGAAGAGGGGAGACATGAAGCCCCTTATAAGGCAACGCTCCACTCTCAGGCTCAAATGCCAACACATCAACAGACAAGAACCATCCTACAGAGTACAGGCTAAATACCGCAGCAGTTTCAGATGGGAGTTCTGTTTCACTAAAGATGAAAACCCCCTCCGGTGTGCACCAGAAAAATCCCCAAGTCAAGTGAAAGGTTTGGCAATAACAGGTGCTTTTGAGTTTTGTTGTATTGTTAGAGTTTCAGGACTAATGCTGCAAGCTGAAGGAAACGTAATCCACTTGTGGTCTGAGCTGCTTTTGCTAAACCATAAATAACCCACTAAATCAGTGAAGATTACAATTTGTAAATACATGTACCTTGTAGCACTGGAGTACATAATAGGTCTGGCGCAGTATCAGCTCTCTGCTACTCTCACAGTCTCCCATATTGGATTAGGAGCTTGTGTTGCTACTGGGACAACCTCCGCCTGACCTCACCTGCTAACTGGGTGATTCACAGGTGGATTAGACACATGGCAGGTGCTATTCTGGTGCACCACAGGTGTTACAAGACCAAATCTATTTTGAGAATTGGGGGCAAATGCCAGAGCTCTCCAGCTTCTTTAGACAATATAATTCACCTATGGTGAAAATGTAATGTACAGCTAGCAGAGCTGAGGTCAATCCTGGTCCTCTCATACCTTTATCATATCCTCAACACAACTGATTGAATTAGCAATGTATGGGAGTAAAGGGAGTATTTGTGCAGAAAATGCCAAATCTGTGCACAAAAATATTAAAAATGATAGTTCATAATGCATGTCTTGCTTCAGATATAAATCTGTGGAATAGTTTGCCTGTGCAAATCTGGATTTCTGATTCTGATTTACCTGATGTTTTTTTTTAGCATTTTTTTTTTAGTATTATTACACTATTACACTATTAATATTGATATGTGGTTTTGTGAATGTAAAAAAGCACATCACTTTGGCTTTTACATGTGTCATATATTTGACTTGACTTTGACAGTGCCATTCAGCAACTTAAACAGAATATGGCTTAAGTTATGCAAACAACACTGGACGGCCCCTTTCAGAGTAGATGGTGAGCCCTTACAGACAACAACGGCTGGTCGCACTGTTAGGGAAAGCTGTGTAGAATTTCCCTTGCAATACAGAGAACACCATTATGTTGATGTGGTGGGCTTTATAATGTGGTCACCACCCGTGATCTGAGGGCTGCTTACTAAACTTCTGCTGTGTGTAAACTGTGTGTAGTGGCACTTTGCAACAGTGAGACACAGGGTCGCCGACTGTAATAAAAGTCTCTCCAACGCATTTTCAAACTCCTGAGGTTGTGTCGAAGCGTCTACACACAAGCCGTATTTCAAAAAAACAAACTGTGACCACACCCTGTAGAATGTGAACTTCCCTGATAAGGTTAGTTGCTAATTGTACTTCCACATGATCCTCTGTTTGATAATCAGCAGTGAAGTCCATTATCTCTTAACTTCTTTTTCAAGACAACTGAAAACAGTATTTGAGCAAGTTTAATCTGTGCTAAACGGTCCAAGAGTAAAAAGTGGAAGTTTGTGCATGGAAAGGAGAGGGTTAATACAAGCGCCTCAGCCCAGGCCAGCATGACAAAGGCAAAATAAACACGTTCCTGATGAGGTAATGGCACAAAAAAAGCAGATCAGCCTCCCACACTGTGAGGGAAGGCGCACTCTTTCTCCCACATAGCAAGTACGAACAACAGCTACAGAGCCACAGGGACAGATAGCAGTCCATGAGGTCCATCTATCAACCCTAAACCTTCTCATTAATCCTGCAAGGCAAATTAGAAGGAAAAAAAATGAAGGAAAAAAATAATACAATGCAGAATACTGCATACAGTCTGAAAAGAGTTGTCCTTGGTTAGCTGATAAGAGAGAGGGGTAAACTAAATCATTATGTGTTGACAGATATGGGAGGATATCTTGGAGAATTCAGCTGGCTGAGTTCAGCTGAATTAAAAAAAGGACAGATCACCTTCTCCAGACCATTCAGCCTTCTATGGAATAGGATCTGTAACTTGTGGTCAAACAGGTTTGTAGGGCCTCTCCCATCTGACAAGTCCACAAAGTAGATGTGGTAAAGCAACTGATGTCATCTCTCCTAGTAGAAGGAGAGGATCAGGAAGAATGTGTGTCAGCAAAATAAAAACATACATTTTTAGACAAAACAGTCTGAATATAACCTGCTTTTTTGAGGGTGGTTGTGGGCATGTGGGGAATTTTTGAGAAAACCTGCTTCAACCAAAGGAAACTAGTTTGATGACTGCGATTTATACAGCAAAAGACCCTTCTACACTGCCTCATCCTGTTCTGCTAGCTCAGGAAGTCCCCAATCACCACACCTTTCCTCACAACACATTCTTTAAGAAATTTCATTTCTTCATCATGAGCCGAAACCAGTTCAGTTGGCCGGCTGTCGTCCCCGTAACTTCAGAAAGTGGCAGTTGATGATGCCAACAAAGAAGAGACGTTTCCTGCTCAACTGAGGATGAAGGGATAGCAGGCCGTCTGTGCTGCTTCCTGTGCTGCTGCACAGTTCAGTGAAGAGGCCTGGCGTTTGTTTGGAGGAACAAGGCATGGGACAGAAAAGAGGAATGGAAACCACCAAGACAGAAAGAGAAACCACCATACAGAATTCTGTTGTTTTGCACATTGTCTAAGACAGAGCACAAAACTTTAATTGATTCTCAGTTCACATGGGCATCTAGACAGACCCCTATTCTGAGGGCAAACATGGAGTCTGAGTGATTTCCAGGTGTGATATACACTCAAATCATCATAAACTTGGTCAGTCCATGGTGTTCTTGATTTCTTTGTATTTCCTCTGAAGACTTTAGGTATTTTTCCTGGTTAACACAGAATACCGTCACACACGAGGAATACTGTCCTTAGAACTGACAATACCTAACATTTTAAATTGCTTTGTTATAATTTTTCAAGTAAGCAGAAAGGACGTCATTGTAAATGTTAAAACAATTACTTTGTTTATCTGTACAAAGTCTGTTCTTTTATTGCTGTGTGCACCATTACATTACCTCCAGGGCTGTGACCTTTACCCCACCTGCCCTGCCTCCCACCCTCTCTCTATTGCTATTTTGCTTTCATAAATCGGTTTACACTATCAGGCCCCGATTTTTGACTTACACCAGAGGTTATAAAAACCAGACCTCCCTGTGTGTGCACCCTTGGGTATGTAAAACAAGTAAGCCAAAGCATGAACAAATGTTCTAGAAGTGTCTGAGCTCCTCAGCAAACAACACACATTTCCTCATTATGATTTTTATGAACTAGAACCATTAGACACACAGAGATGCCGAGCGACTTGCAGAGATTTTCTTTAAACAAATTATCAAGTGAAACTGCCACTTAATGAAGAAAATTTATTTATCAAAGTGCTTATCAACCACATGTGACCAAGGCACATTTCACAACATTGTACAGTACTGTGCACAAGTTTTAGGCAGGTGTGAAAAAACGCTGTAAACAAAGAATGCTTTCAGAAATATAAATAATGATTGTTTATTTTTATCAATTTACAAAATGCAAAGTGAGCGAACAAAAGAAAAATCTAAATCAAATCAATTTTTGGTGTTACTACCTTTTGCCTTCAAACCAGCATCAATTCTTATAGGTACACTTGCACAAAGTCAGGGATTTTGCATAATTATAGTCATATTATTTTGTAGGATTGTAGGATTATAGATCTGTGGTTAGTTCTCCAAGATGTTTGGAACAACCTACCAGCCGAGTTCCTTCAAAAACTGAGTGCAAGTGTACCTAGAAGAATTGATGCTGTTTTGAAGGCAAAGGGTGGTCACACCAAATATTGATTTGATTTAGATTTCTCTTTTGTTCATTCACTGCATTTTGTTGATTGATGAAAATAAATGATTAACACTCATTCTTTCTTTACAGCATTTTTTCACACCTGCCTAAATTTTTTGCACAGTACTGTACATAACAGAAAGATGAAAGGTGAAAAAATGGTGTTGGAGTTCTGTATGACCAGTAAAGTATTCAACATGCAAGAAGTGTCATTTTCTTCAATGTGATATTAGAGAACTAAGATTAGAGGCTGATTTAACACAGATTCCGCCAATGTTCACACAAAAAATATTCCTGACTCACTAGAGCATAATGACTAACTACTTGGAAAGGGTTTGAGCTTGAGTATTATTAACTGAAAAATGTCTTACATACTTACTTCTGATCATGAAATGAAACAGAATAAATAGAACAATGAATACATAAGCTAAATGTGAAGGTGCAGAAGTACAGGAAAAGTTGGTTGCCAGATCAATTGGAGCAACTCAACATTAGATTCATAAGATAATATATGTAAGGGTCTTATGGACATTCACTATTCACACCAAGCCATTTCCTGCCAACAGATATCCATAGCAAAAAGGCACTCTTGTGTGTGTGTGTGTGTGTGTACATGTATCTATATATATATATATATATATACACCTACAGAAAGAATCAAGGCAAATGGAAAAGTTTGATCATTAACCCAAAAGTTTCTTCCTGAAGAGCTGTGGTCAGAGCTGAACAGCAACTTGTGTACACTTAGAGACTTGTGAATTTATGATTAACAGGTTGTCGACACCACTGAGCTATTTAAGAAAATGATTAACCCAGAGCAGAGTCTTTTTATCCTTCTACAGAAACTGAAAAGGACAACAACATTTCGCACAACTAAAAACTCTTGAAAAAGCAGTGATACAAAAACTGTGGCTAATTCGACTAATTGTGTTACTAGTCTTAGTGCAGGAAACTGCTGATTAAAGATTCCCTGTGCCACATTTCTACACTATGCCTGTTGATATAATAACTGGGGAGATAAGAATGTGAGAGACCTTTGTTCAGTTGGAATATCTGAGCCTCTAAGCAAGTCACATCTACTGCGAAGCTAAGCTATGAGGTCATTTGCTGAGGGATGATTTCAAAGAACGGGGTCTCAGCTCAGATGAGACACACACACACCCAGTGCTACGTTATTCATACGCTTCCTTATCCACCGCACATATCCAGTTTCAAGGCCACATTTACAAGAATGTCTGCACTTCTCTTCCACGTTTAGACACACATGCATAAATTTAATGCCACAAAAATTGTTTTTAGAGGTAATTGCAGGACCCATAAGGAAGGTCCTGCAGTTACACCTTCTGAATGTTCCAATGGGTCTAGGTGGTTTGATTTTGAAACAGGATCCAAATTTCAGGAGATTATACTGGAAAAAAACCCAATATTTTATGCCAAATTAAAAGTATCTAAAGCATTTTGAGAAATGTGATGGTGTAAAATCACATCATTTAAGTCTGGTATTAAACATTCAAACCTGGAAAACCATAGTGGTAAAATACCGATAGTATTGGTATCTTTACTTTTGGAATGTCGCCTTGTGATGCTGTTGAGAGATCAATACCCAATGCAGTAATTTATGTTTAGGGCTCTGGCAGGACACGCAGGCTGAAAGATTAATATTGTCAGGGGTAGCATATGGCCTCTCAGATTAGAGGCCCCGAACAAAGCTCTCTCTTGACCATGTGATCACATGCAATTCTATGAGTCATTTCTGATCTCCAAAAAAAACAGGGAGTGATAAGAAACAACAAAGACTGATGTCAAACCATCATCATGTTGCCAATGTATCTCTAATCATCACAATGACATCCCATTAAAGTGACAAAAATACACTTATTTAGCACAATGACTACTAGGACATACATGCCTTGTTTGAAGATCATACAATGTAATGAATTATGGCATCAATTATAAAATTCCTAGTGGAAAAAAACATTTAAAAATAAGTCCATTCATGAATTTGAAATCCCACATCAACTTTAACTACACAGGTAATGATGTAAGATTTGTGGCTTTATGGTCCGAGATGCTGCAAGACATTGGCGCTTTGTGATCATCCTACACGCAGTAAAACTTCATCTGGTCTCACTTCTGCCGCCATCTTCCCTTTTTTCTTTAGCCAACTTCAAAGCCAAGGTCTGTAAGGCTCTGCACTGGGCCGGAAACTTTCACCTGATGCCTGTAATTACAGGCCTAGCTCAAGAAAACTGTGCCCAGATGCCACCCAGGCTACACGGTACAACACACAAGCAACACGACTACATGGCTAGCAGCAAGAAGAAGAGGCTGCACTCAAGAGTTTCTGCAGATTAACATTAGCCTTTCAATAAAGTTTGTTAAATATCATAAATCTTTCAGATACTGAACCATAACTGCATGGTTTAAGAAGACATCGATTGTAGTGCTAAATAATTACAAAGTAATTTACAGTCTTATGCAAAAGTTTGGGCACCCCTCCGAGGTTGCATGATAATTAGCTCTGTCTTCATAAGAAAAGATCACAGCAAGATGTGTTTTTTTTCTAGAGATATATAGACAAGGGGATCTTTATCAAACCAAAAGTCTCAATGTAGCATTATTGAGTTGTATGAAATAAAATAAAGTTTGAAAAATGGGATGTGCAAAAGTCTGGGCACCTCTCACTTGCATTACTTTGAAGACCTGTAGTCATTTAATACTGACAGTTTACAGCACTAAATTGTGACCCTCCATGGCAAATGCAGTCGCTTGTTGCAAATTTTCAAAATTGAGTTATTATGTTTTCATGAAAGGGCATAAATCAAGCTTCAAAACGATACCTGCAACGAATGAATCGGACAATTCACTACTGAATTGTTGCTGTTTCCATAACTTAACAAATATGTTAAAAAAGGTTGCTGCCTCTTAAGCTTAGCAAGTTATGAATTAAAACAGATATTTTTATCAGGGGTGCCCAAACTTTTGCATAAGACTGTAGGTATTGTTGACCTGGGTTGCAGACTCCTGGATCTGATAAGAAAAGTTAAAAATAAAAACGTACATTTTTGTCAGGTAAGACCTACGGCCATTACAGCACAATATTTAATCTATGACCATCTACATAAAAGCATTAGAGTATAACACTAGCCTATCTTGAATGCTGATCTACATGTGATCAAATACATTTATTGCTCTAACTTCACATACATGTGCGCACCTGGTCTACCATCGCACATCTCTTCTGCTCCATGACGCACAAGGCAGCTTCAGACTAATCACGTTAACTTTGTGCCTTCTCTTGACCAGGGATGAAATCTCAGCTGAAAACAAACATTAAGGCCAACCACAGGAAAGATACAATCTAATTCTCCTAAGAACAGAAGGTTCTTTATATGACATTTCTGTTGCATAACCACCTTCTGTGCAGCTAATATTAATTTATATCACCCTGTACCATCCTGGCAGACAATGTTAAACAAACACATTGTCTAAGCTGACATATGGGAGAACTTAAATTCTGAGCTCTGAATATCCACTTATAATTCACTAATTTAATTTGGATTACTGATGGATTTTAAAATGTTTCCGTTTGCTGTTAAATATTAAAGAAAACTGGCCATTTCAAGGACAAACCGCATTAAAAAGCATGTGAATTTATACAATAAGGACAACACATCAAACTGAGCAACTAGCTTTGAGTTACTCCCAATGACCATTGTAAATGTAAACAGGAACGCTTCACAAACTCTGCACTAAATGCTTCCATCATGTGACTCAGAACTCCCTCTATTTAAGTCAACGGTGTGACAGCATAATATAAAATGCAATATTTTAACTAGCTTTTAACAAGTTGCCTTAATATTGCATTCTATAGACCTAAGACAAACTTCAGAAGACTATTGAATCCCTATTTTTTTGGCTTTCAAACATTAAAGGATACTGGTAAATCTTACTCATAAATTGTATAAGGATATGCCAATTCTCTTTTCAGCTACAAATCTGTAAAGCCTGTAGTGGTTTGGACCACTTGAATTTTTGCATTCTCTCTAAAGGCTCCATCTGAATTCTTATGAGTCATTCATTAACAGGAAAAGCATTTATTTGGTTTGCTAAAGCAAAATAACAAGTTTCTTTTGATGTTCTATTTAAAAGTGTATAATGTCTAGTTGGCCGTCACCGTCCTAACAGTGAATAATACTTCAAGCTACTGACCTGCTTTTACATGCAAGTTGCTATTCACAAGCAGCATTACAAGCAATTAGTCTTAGGATTTGTGCACTGCAGCCAACTGTCTAAAGGGATCAGGTTCATAGGTTTGTCTACAGGTTTTGGGCTACCTATGCATAAAACCTGAAAAACATTCAGGAACCACTACACAATAGATCAGAAATAGGTGGCTTTGAAAGTAGTGGATAAAGGTCAATGTTTGACTAATGCATTGTGCAACAAGGTGCTGTGTCTGAGCTGAGAGACCTCACTGAAGATGAAGAACAAAATGACGCAATGTTTGTGTCTATGAAGCATGCCCTACCTGCAGTGAATACTAACATGTGACTTCTCACAAGAACACAGAATAAGGGCAAGGGCAAGGTCTTCAAACAAGATAATCAACAAATGCTGGCACAGCAGCACTTGCCTGGAGTCAGATTAAGGCATAACACTGCTGTTAAACCAGCACTCAGCAGCTGTTAGTGTTCCATCTCCAAAAGCTGGCTCTTGCTCCTGAAGGACTTTAAATGGACAATGCATGGACGAAAGTGTGACATGGAGATGAATGCCCTTTTCACTTAAGCTGTCAGTCCTGATCCTAAACTGTCCAGCAACAGAAAATAAACTTCCTGAAAGACCAGGAAGTTCTGTCCAGAGTTTGAACAATGCAATGGACACACTCTCAATTTATAAAGACAAAGGACAGCGTTCTTTCCTCTTTGTGCAGGAAGACTGTCAGTGCGGATACTGCGTTGCTGGCTATCACTGTACACTAATGGAAAGTGTCTGCAGCTGTTGATTTTGGAGTGCTTAAGTACCAACATGACAAAACATGAAACAAAAGAATCCACATTGCGACTTCTGTATAGCTTCTCTAGGTAAAAGCACATGCATATATCAAACACAGCACAGTAAACAGGACAGCTTTCTATTAATGACTGAGGCTAGTCAGGTAGTCAACTGGAGCTGTGAAAGCCTAACATTATCACTGTATCACCACACCAAAGATGTGTTAAACGCTACATAGCTCATCACTTTTACAGGCAACACTTTAGAGATGATTAAGACCATGTGAACGTATCTGCTGCGTCAAATAAAGAAACACTCTCCACACAGACAATCCTACTATAGGTCTATGAACTTGGTTAAGAACAGAAACTAACCGTAAAATAGAAAAGGCTTACCAGCTGCCGAAAAATAGCTGAACCATTAACTTGTGTGTAGCGCTATGTGTTAATTTCACATGATGAAAAAGGCGAGAGCTTGGGGGTAGAATGAAGCAACAGGAAGAGTGTTTTCATAAAGCCTCCGCTTGTGTTGGCACTGGAGCAGCTAATGTCAAGCTTTTTGTAGCTGCCCTTCCACAGTTCTGTGCTTACAACAGAGACATGCCGTAGCAAGTATTTTTAATAGCTCTACCATCTTTGCAGAATTTTACACTAGGAAATGGAGGACCAGGGCAACTAGGATCATCAGACTTGTTTTCATCCCAGTAACTTTCACCTGCTGACATCAGGCAAACATTTCACATGTATTATGGCCAAAACAGAAAGACTCAGGAACAGCTTCTATCCCCAGGCCATAAAACTTCACAACCAGGACACACCACCACAAATTTTAAACGTCTTTTAATAACACAGACCAAACTCCTCATGTAGTCCCAAACCTCACAGCATGACTGCACACAGACTGTACCTACACAATACAAATGCATTTTGAACTATTTAGTAGACATAGTAAATACTATATAATCGCTTTAATCGTTAGTTTAGGGATAATTAGCCTAGCTGCAAAGTAGCAGGAGTGTAAGAGGTCTGCATTTCACTACATGTTATGTAACTATCACAAATAAAGAATCTTGAATTTGGACATAAAGCTAGACACTAGGATTACTACTCCATGAGAACTTCTCTCCACTCTGTGACATTTTTCTCACAATAGAAGTGACAGATGAGTGAGGGGGTGAGATTATGAATGCATGTTGGACCACAACATCGTCACAGCTACCCTTTCAGACACACAAGGCTGTGTGGACAGCATATTCAAATTACAGTTGGACAGACCCCACAGAGTCAGTCTGAGATGCAGACGAGGCATAAATCCCCCCTGATGAATGCAGTACAGTTGTCTTCACAGGGGAATGCAAAAGTCAGCCTTCCAGAATAATGCAGGGGAAGAAAACTTTTGGATTCATTCCATAGAAACCCTGCATGCTTTGGAACAAACTAGCACTGATTCCAAGAAACTGACCTAGTTTTTCATAAAAACCAAGACATTGGGTTAGAGATGGGATGACTTTCTGTACAAAGGTTAGGCAGCTTTTTCTCATTAAATTCCTTAAAGTTCTATTCTTAACAAAATGTAACCTACCTGCACAAGGTCATGCATTCCTTATGCACTATATCTACAAAACTTTTCCTGTTCTGTGCCAATTTTTAAAACTTATGCATTAATAAATATGCTTACAGTACCATCGCTTGTCATTCTTAATCACGAAAATGAAGCAAGCAGCACATCATCATAATGCTGAAATGGTATACTGTGCAGTCCTAATATGTATTATTTATAGTAAACGTCCTCTATACAATCAATGTAGTGTTTTATAACGTAACTACTATCACCATATTCTTAGCCTTAATTTTAAAATTACCCAATTGAATTTTTTCCAACAGAATGTGGGATATTTGCAATGGGCAGTACTTTTGACGAACTCTTGTTATTTTACATTTTTAACTCAACAGTTCCTGAAAAGCCTGTAGAGAATGTCATTCATTATTATTTATATTATGTAGTGTCACATCATAATGGAAAGCATATATTTCCCTTTACTGATTTCTGTGTTTACTGTCAGCATTAACTGCAAATAATACAAATTAACAATGAACTAAAACAGCTGATAATTGTACACTGACTAATGAAAACGACGCAACATTACAATGTATTACTCTATCAATTGTAACTAAACAATCAAATAATTATCAATACAAAACTTGATACAATCAGTTGTTAAGGGGGGAAACTGAAAGCTTGTCAAGAAACAATACTGTCGATTACTCTTACAGCACCGTAACCTGCTAACTTTAGCGTGTTAGCACTGTCCTAAGGTAAATTAATAAAGTAAAAGAGACCACTTAATTGTGAAATATACAAAATAACAAATATAACAAAAGGAAAATAACGTTTTAAGGGTTGGTGTCAGACCTTCTGATCGGCAAGTTTCCCTGAAGGCTTCTTGAAAAACGAAGTTCTAGCCGTGAAAAAAAATTCCTCGGAATCTTCTTCCAAACTGCTGTAGCCACTGCTCATGGTGCTATTCCACGTCATTTGAAGAGGAAAATGCCGATTTGGGAACTTTGCCACATTAATATGACAGAAAAACCTCTTTCAGTCCAAAACGCGCTCCTCGACGGGGAAACTGAAGTCCACGAAGAGAGCTAAACTCGTGGAGTGAAAGAACCGCGAAGTTTAGCGTCGTGACGGAGCGGATTACAGTTTGAACACTCTCGGGTCGCTCTACCTGTGTGTGTTAACGACGCAAAGCGGGAGACACGTCGTTTAAAACTAACAGGTTCCCACGCTACGTTACAGACCGATTCATTTTCAGGACTTCTCTTAACTCGACGCTGCCCTTACAGCCCCAAGCAGCCAGCACGTACAGTAGAACACACCCCCGACTCTCAGAGCCACACGTCATAATCACACGCGCACTCACACACGCTCGCGCGCTGCGTTAGGGCTCTACGATATTTTTCTGCGATATACAAATTGCGATATGACAGACATGAACAGGTCAATTTGGAAGTAATTAAAACCTAGAATTATTTTTAGTGATTTTTATATGGAAGTGAATCTGCCTAGAAAATAATTATGGCATTTTGAGTATCTTTTTATTCTGAATTGTTTTTGAGCAGTGGTAGCTTAGTGGTAGGATCTTTCCATACGGACCAAGAGGTTGAGCTAAATGTGCCTCATAAATTCTCTAAATATAAATGAGTAAAAACGATCTTTTTTTAAACTTAATCCCTTTAATCTTGGTATATTTTGTTATACAAGTCAACAACTCTAAACCCCAAACTAACCTTTGTATCTAAATGAAAACATTTTGGCTGTTTCAGTTGCTTCAATAAATTATTTTTGTAGATATTTTTGGTTGGAACAAACAAAAAATATTTTGTCTGTGTCAAAAATAGTCATGATTTTCATGATATCATAGTCAAAACATTCACTAAAGAACACAACAGCTCTCTGACACATGCACATTGTTGATTTCTTCATCACTTAATCTAGTTTAGGTGTTCCTTCTTTAGAATAACCACTTTTTGTCCGAAGGCAACAGATCACAACAGCCAAAACTATTTTGCCTGAAGAGCACATGATTTTGATTGTCTTTAATATATCCTTTTGATTTACAAATAAATTAAAATAAATATAAGGGGGTTCTGCAAAATGTAAAATGGGTTTTACATTCCCATAAAAAGGTAATTAGACTATTGGATGCTGTGTATGGGCATGACTAATAGTGTGAATATGCTAGATGACAAAAGTACTCTATATGGGTTGACCTGTAATTCAGATTGTGTTTCTTCATAAAACAAATCCCTTAAGTGTCACAATATCAAGTCGCTTGCCTAGACAAGATTAATGAGGAATGGGCAGGTTCCACCAGTTTTACAGCCTTCTCTGGTTCCAGGTCAAATGAACCAGGGCTGAGGTGAACACTGACCCATCTTAACCTGGGGCTACATGGAAAGAAGCTTTCAATTTGTAAGCTGTGGCCCTTCACTTAGTGGCAAATTACAAACCTTGCTTATATTTGTGGCTTTATGGATGGCTGTAGGTCTGGTTTGGAACCAGCTCCATGAGTAAACCATTTATTTTGGGGGTCAGCCACTCTTAGTGCACTTTTTAATTGTCTCAAGAACATGATGTGGCCCCTTTTCTGAATTTAATTAGAGAAAGTGTTTGTACAAATAATTTCTTTATTAACGTATTCATGTATCATACAAGACGGTTAATAGAGCATGTAATTATCCAATTTCCTAAAATATCTAACACTGTATTTATTTATTTGATTTATAATGCTATCTTTGTAGCAGTTTCTCTATTAAAAGTGGTAATGGTAGCAAACATATAACCACATGGCCACATGGATTCATTAATCCTAGCACTACATTTGTAGTATAAATGTTCAAACTTTCAAGGTGCATATGATTTTATCAGGATTGAAACTTTCTCTTACTCATTTATTAGAGGCTGTGTTTCTTATTACCAGTTGAGCTTGATACATGTAGCACAATGTCCAACCTATTTTATTGAAAGCATGTGTTGCCATAACCCTTCCAGGGTCAAACGCAAGTTAGGCAACATCTGCAGTGGCAGGGACAGAGCCCCACAAACAGCAGCCTTTAAGCGGTTTGTGGAAGGACTGGGCTGCCTTTAAAACCCAAGAGCCTGGAGAGGCCTAAAAATAAGCATAGAGGACAGCCAAACCATAAAAACCATATGAAATTTTGCCCCCCAGTTAGTCCAAATACCTTTTTGCACTTGTTATGTAAAAATATAATACATTTGGAATCTCTTATGAACTAACGAGATTAAATGACATTACAAATTTAAATAAAGTCACAATATTGAAAGGAGAGTGATAATGAACGAGAACATGAAACACCAAGTAGAAAGGGTGTATGTGAAAAGGATGTCTCAGCCACTCATCAACTCCTTAATCATCCTACCACAGGCTAAAACAATAGGGTTGGGAGGCCTTCAAATAATGTGTGTGTTGCAAGAAAAAGGGGTGGGGGGAGTGAGTGACCTCTGGTTACTAACTCTTCTGGCTGTGAGCCACGGCCTATGTTACACTTTACCCACATTCCTT
Organism: Distichodus sexfasciatus; assembly: GCA_032718565.1. Lineage (NCBI taxonomy): Eukaryota > Metazoa > Chordata > Actinopteri > Characiformes > Distichodontidae > Distichodus > Distichodus sexfasciatus. The sequence goes on along the minus strand of JAVGVS010000002.1, from coordinate 8,890,115 downwards.
TGTTGGGGGAGTGTGTAATATTTCCACCACTCAGGGACTGTCTTGGCGTTAACAGGAGGTGTGTGGAATGCCAAATGAAGCTGAATCAGTTTCCTCAGTAAGGCCAAACAATGAAACGATAGTGTCCAGAAGTTCAGACAAAAAATGGAACTACTTTTCTTGAGAGAGTGTGATACTAAAGTGAATTAGATAGATTAACACAATTTTATAACATATATTTATTAACAAATTTTAAACACTTATTAAAAAGCAATGACACCAGTACAACTTAAAATGGTTTTGCTCACATTTTCCTGGACCACAAATGATGTTGATAGCGTATATAACTTAAGTGTATAGAAAATCCACTACAATAGAAAATGTATCTCCCAAAAGAAAGCAATCTCAGATGAGTAATACCAGGTTCTGGCCTTCTTCCCCAGGCACTGGAATTTGGTGTTCCCAAAATCTCTTGGCTCATAAAGAAGGTGCCAACTCTGGAACTAGAGTATAGTGTCTCCAAAGCAGTGTTATTCCTGAATGCACTCATGATCCATGACCAGAGGGACATTCTTCAGTGTACTAAGCAACTATTTTATAATTTTGTTGAATATCATCAGTGTAAGATAGTTCCAGAGTAGGGTTAGTTAAAACTAGTAAAAAATTAAACAGTCACAATCCAACAAAAGTAAATTTGAATTAGATGTTATAATAATTTGGAACAAAAAGCCCATACTGCTGATAGCTCAAACATTTTTTTCAAACACAATGGGGCTGAGAAAAAGTTCTTTTTTTCATACTATTATAATCAAATCATCTAATTTGAGATTCCTTTAATTTTTGTCACATAACCTTTATACGCATACGCTGAAATAGGCATTATCATCTGGGCATAGAAGTGACAGACAGTGACCTAAGTTATAGTCATTCAAACCCCTATCAAGCCCTTCCCCAAACATGAGCCCAAGTACATAGAGCCCAGTGTGTGCTGGCTTAGAAAGGTTCTGAGATAGAAATCACATTTCCTACAGCCAAACTCCAGAGACTCACACAGTCCCTGAAGACTAAATATAAGGTAACCAAACCAAGGCTGTTGTTAGCACAAAAGACACCACATAGGGCCTGCAGAGTCCAGGACGCGTTCTATCTTGCCTTGTGGTTGATGCACAAAAGATCAGTATTGTAGTCTCTGAAAACCACCTGCCTGTCAGGTCACAGTCTGTAATCAGTGGCAATGTAGACAGGCTATAGAAACATGAGTGACGCACGGAAGGTCACACAGTTTGCACGAGGGACATGAAACACATATTTCATTCCAAATCTTGGTTTTTGATATGCAAGCACAGTGTGAGAGATTTTTTGACCATGTCGCTGGCCTTGAGCCTCTGTAAACAGCAGGGTTCATTCAAAATCTCCAGATCAAAGTCACAATGCTGCTTTTGGTTTATTTTAGCAATGCAGTGTGGACAAAGTTTTAGAACAAGGGACTTCAGTTACAAATTCAACCTGAGAGCAATCAGTTCTAATTAAGTCTTATAATCTTGTAACTCTTAATTTTTGGCATACATTTAAAGAGATCATAAACACTAACCTTAAAAAATATTTTAAATATGTGTATTTATGTTGCTAATAATATACCTTAAAGTTTTATAGCTTGGAACTGGAAGATATTAATTTTTTTTTTTTAAAGCATGCGTGATTATTTTAATTGCATTTTTAATTGGAGAATTATATGAAATTGAAGGTTAATAACAAAACTTGATAAACTGTTTTGTGTATTTTATATTATGAATTTATATTGTGACAAATACTGTGATGTTTATTTCATGATTCAAGAAAAGGTTGGTTTGTCATTATTCTTTTTGGGTTGTTTAATTTCTGTACAAACCATCTTTTACCACTGAGATGAGAAGTTAAATGTAAACTTTAAACACATTACGTCCTATACATTTAGAGGATGTAGTGGATAAAGAATTGCAAATCAAACTTGTTCCAAAACCACCCAGAGCACTGCTGAGCTTTCACACACAAGAACTGTAATGGTGGAGCTTAAATCAGGCCTTCAAATTGTGGCCAAGGCTGGTAGCAATTAACACTGCTCACGAATACACACAGTGCAGCCGAGCTTAAATTTCCACGCAAAGGCATTTTATTACTGTTTGATCTAGGAGCTTCTACTCCCAACCATCAGCTATCTGTGTCTTTCAGCTGCCACAAAGAAAGTGGTTTCAGCATGGTTTTCTCTCTATTTGGCCAAAAAGCTCTTTCTCAGGCCCCCGGCATTCTCATAGAAGAACTGTGTGTTCACCCAATCACAGCAGTGCAAAATCAATATGTGAAACTGGGAATGAGGGACAAGCTTGAAGGTCTTTTGAATGTTCCAGACTGGGTAAAAGATAAGTTTAGTGTTAAGGGCATGCTGCAATGCTGAGACAAATGACACCTAGTCTAATGGATGAAAATCAGAAAAAATAGAAAGGAATAGTTATAGAGGTTTGACAGAATGTGTATAAAAAGTAATAAAAAGTCTAACATCTTATGAGGGAGGGAATGAGTTTCAACTCACTCAACAGACATGTCTTGGTGTGAATTATACACACAGGCTTAACCTTCAGAAAGGCCACAGACACAACTGTAGGTATTTTTGGGGCTTCAATGTCAGCACCAGAGTGTGAAAGATACAGTACATGTGAGTAAAGGCTTTTGGCAATATTTCACTTTCCTAACACTGAAAGATCAGGGAATGTGCTAAATTAACTGTCCTTGGAAAATGCCAATAAGCACACAAAATAAGCTTTTTCATTAAGTCATCAATAAGACCCACTCTAGAGGCAAAAAAGGAAACAAAAGCAAACATTGCTGCATTTTGACTGGTCAAAATGTGGAAAGAAAAAATTAGACACGGCACAGTATCTGGTTGACCTTGGAAAACACCATATAGACTCTTTAACGAAGTTAACCACAGACTGACACAAAGATCATGGTTTACTGAGATACAGAACTAACCATTATGGGGTGCGTTTCCCAAAAGCATAGCAACTATGCTTTTGGGAAATGCACCCCTGAACAGTACATGAAATTAGCCACAGTGCACAATGCCTCATGTTATGTCATACTGTATACAGAAGAAAACCAACGTCTCAAGCAAATCTTTCAGACCTGATTAAACAAGTTATTTGAGGACATGTCACTCACACCAAGACAAAGCAAAGTCTTACAACTCTCCCGACAATGGCAAATTTCATCTAAGAATAACCAAGCAACCTTTTACGTACTTCAGTCATGAGTGCAATCATGTTAAGGATGCCTTGTTGATGAAATCCAGATCTAATAATGACCAGAGCCAAATAGAATCAGTCTAATTAAATCATTCAACTGATAGATCAGGGATTCACATGACTATAGTAACAGTAAACAAAATAAAAATTCCATTTCCACAAACAGAAAGGTCTTGCTGCTTAAAATGGGGCCTTATATCTTGGGCTTCATGTATTATGTCTGCATATAGCATTCACTATCCTTATATTGCTTACAGGAACAAACACACTTAGCTTGTTAAAGTTTAGAATTTCAGTGTTTGGCCTGTTTTGGTAATTGTATTTATTTTAGAGATTTTCTTTTCCTGTTTTAGTTTGTTTGGACTTAATTAAGCAATTTACTGCTGTATTATATTTTGCTGAATTCCAAAAAATGTCTCTAAATACAGTTGCACAATATGAAAGTGTCTGTGATCTCTGACTTGTTTGGGATCATATAACTGTGTGTGGTGACAGTGGTCACATTAACTTGCTGCCTCCAACATCAAGGACCAGTTTCACTGCCTAAACATTTCCCAGCATTCCCCAGTGCTGTGCCAAAACACTTCACTTCCACAGAAAGAACTTTCCTCAAAAATCAAATTCCACTCTTCTGGCAAAACTGTTTGCTAAACCTGAACTTGCGTAACTCGCCCCTTCTTGTCAATGCAAAGACATCAAAGGCAGTTTAAATTCTTGAGTGTGTCTTTACACTGATGACACTTAGCAAAAATCATTTGTCTGCACCTTTACATAGTTATTTTTACATTTATGTTTTTAGTGTAGTGTACTTGTCTAGATTTCTCGTCACTTTTAAGCATGCTTTCCGGCTTGACATAGTGATACAGGGCACAGAGAGATTGGTGACTGAGCTGGTTTGTTTGTGTGTGTGTGTGTGTGTGTTTGAGTGTGGGCAAGGATCTGAGTGGCTTTGAGTGGGTTTTTGTGGCTTTATAGTTGTTCGTGAAGACCTGGTAAGGAAAAATAAGATACGTAAAAGGTCAAAAGATTTGATTGCTGAGGCTATGGATTAGGGTTGGTAATAGATTAAATTAGATTACAATACAAGGGATCTAAACCAGCATTATATGTGTGCGTGATTGTCTATGACTGTGCCAGGATCGGACTCTGCTATACCACATGCATCCTGTATGTGTTTCCTGAGGGGAAACTCTCTCTTTCCTGCATCTTTCTGTTTGTTCCTCAGAATTGGATCGTATTTACACGTCTCTGTATCTCTTTATCTCACGGCCACAAGCGCCATTAACACACGCATATGCAAACACACACATTTCAAGGCTTTGTGGAGGGATAGTATGATGTTCAAATAACAAACCTGTACGTACGTTTGAATATAAATATTTTATATGCAGGTTTAAGGGCTCTTAACTGGAACCACGTCTTCTCATCTCTCTGTATATCTGTACAGTATATAGCATAGATGACAATAAAGTTTACTTTGACTTTGACTTTGACTTTGATCTGAGTACATGAATAACAAAGACAAAGACAACAGTAAAAACTTGAAAAATAATTTCTTTGATTAATCATTTACATTTTATTTTTGGAATCCAAACAATAGGAAAAAGTAGAGCAATTATTCTTAACTTAAAAATAAGTTTCTTCAAGTAAAATTGTCTATTTAAAATAGAGATATACAATAATGACTTTAAAATACCAGTCAGACTAGAGAGGCCATCATGCCTGACTTTTAAATGCTGGACTCCCCTTCCCTAAACACTTGTCTGGATGACCGAATGCTCAAACTAGCAACAAATATACACATACACTGTGATTAGAGCTCTTCCATGATTAGAAGCACACAGACAGCTGAAGCCTCACCCTGTCCCGGTGGAAACCTTCTAAAGTGTGGACCCCACCTAATCCTAAAATACAAACCAACAACTCTAATGTCTAACCCCTGCACCACATCCTTAAAGCTCACTGTAAGGCATGTAATTACTATAATAAAATTTTAATACACTAGTTAAAGTGTAGTTAATCAGATGTAGTAGAGTAGATCTTCTGTCGTCCACATATCACACCAACCAGAGAGCTGGCAGGACCTCACGTTCTCAGATGACAACCACAGGTTCACAGGTCAGTCACGTATCAGACTACAAAAATCTATCACATAAGTGTCTGCGTATTAACATCGAGACAAGAATACTGCAGGATTTTGTTTGTCTTTTAGAAAGTCTTCCAGAAGGAATCTCCCTTTTTTCCATTACGTGCCATCTTAAGCTCCATAAACATCAATTTGACTTGTGACCAGCTTAAGTGTTTCCGGACTCTACCAGCTTGGTAAACAGCTTGACCAGCATTAAACTAAAATTAAACAACAAATTCACATCTTGAACGACATTAAAGTCTCTGCTGGTCTGAGTTGTTTGTTAAGTGACATTTCCTGCTTTTCAAATATGTTACTGAAAGTTTTGGCATAGGAAAACAAAAGCAAAAGTATGTGTGTGTGTGTGTGTGTGTGTGTTCATATGACACTAAATAACAGGTTATTGCTTGAACTGAAGCAGTTCCCACATACACATAACAGACAGAAGAGTTAACTGTAGACTGCACAGTAATTGCTATGGTCAGTTCTAGGGATAAGACACAGCTACACACGCTTATAAAAGGTCACACATTTCTCATTGTTTCCTTCTTCTAATAGCAGCAAGAAATGTTAACAGACATAAAGATTAAAGTTAAAAGAACGAAGAACAAATGACACTTTGTGTCATTGCTGAGCTATTATAAATAAAGAACCATTTAAAATCGCAAAACCTATTTTTATAATGTCTTAGTCATTGTTGGAGCTTTATCTCCCTCTAGTGGTGACTCTTTGTCACTAAAAGCAAAAAAGATGGAAATACCAACATTCTTTCATTTTCAAACTAGTTCCTGGAATGTCCTTAAAATATAATATTGTATAGAATTCAGCCATTAAATTGTGCATGCATGTACCCACACAAACACTCACACACACACAAAACTTACACTGTGTGAAGACTGGTTGTTGTTGAGCTGATCTTGGGTAGGTGAACTGAGAGCGCCATCACTAAATAATCCGTTCTGATGGCAGTCAAGAGTCACCTGATCACGGCATTGAGCATGACAGGTGTATTTGCAACCTGAACAAGAGAAAAGAAGAGAAAGGAACAAAGGGAGAGATAAGGTTTACATAAAACCTCCTTTCAAGAATCATTCAACAATCTCATTCAAAGAATAAAGTAAAGGACACTTGTAGTACTTTCTTTCAGATTTATAGCTTTTGCAGTTCTTGTGTACTTCTGGGAGCAGGGGAAACCCTTTGCAAGAATTTGCATTATATGCAAACACTACAACGAAAGCCATTCTAACTATCAGGCACCCTCCTCAAACAAAGAGTACAAAAGAAATTACACATAACAGTGCTAAACCAAAAAGATTTATGTAAAAATGTAGACGTCCCTATATCAATTTTGCTTTAAAGGAAAATGTCTTTTTAACAGTCATACCAACCACAAGGTAGAGATTTTATACACAGAAACCTGGCAATATAAAACATCAAGAAATGCATACAGACATCTTAACATGCAATTAAATTTGACTTCACTTTTAATCCTTTAAATTAGGTGATTTACCCGAAAGGCTGAACCGGGGAAGTTACATAACCCGAGGGTGTGGTACAGGGCATCCTCATTTGTATAAACCACGCTGCATCTTACCTGGGGATTTTCGCTTGACTTGTTGGTTGATTTTACCGGAAAGTTTACACATTGCTTCGCCCATTCCAGCCAAGTCTCAAAACTAGATTCCCTTCCTCTCTCTACTTGTCTCTCCCTCTTTCTCCCTTTCTCTCACGCTCCTTAGTTCTGATGCTGACTGATGGAACTTCATCAGACAACGTCTTATCTTACTCACAGCATCTCTCTCATCCTCAAACTCCAGTTTGAACTCATTTGTGTTTCTCTCTCTCACTCTCTCTCTCTCTCTGCCACTCATTCACCTCTCTCTCTTTGCAGCTCATTCTCTCTCTGGATGTGCTGAGTGGGGTGATTTGACTGTCAAATGTCAGGCTGTTTGACCAAACAGTGCTGGACAAGGACAAGAACAGAGGAGTGGTGTGTGTGTGTCTGCCGGTGTGTGTGTTTCATATTTGTCAGTGCCCCACCCAGCCACCTAACCATCTCATATCATCTTATCTGAGATAACTATAACGTTTGTTTCATTACGCTAACGAACTTCATAGTGGTCCTGTGTGAGGTCAGATAGAAAGCTCATTTCAGGCAGAGGATTTACTCCCAACATCACGTGTCCCCTAGGCTTTCTGAATCCAAAACCAACTCTGACAATATCCTAAATCCTGCACATTGTCTCTCTCACAGACGACTCCAAACCCGCCCTCCTGCTCCATGGGAACACATACAGCCTGACTGGATCCCTCAGTGTGAAACTGCACCAGCTCTGTAGAGTGGTACAGACCGGTCAGCAGAGATTGACAATTCATCATTGCAAATGCATCCTCTGCATTTAACCCATCCGTGGAAGCAGAAGCAGTGGACATCTGACATGACTGGTACAACAACGTATATCCAAGTTTTTGAGGAATAAGAATCAAATGAATAAAGTCACAGAATTGCAGTGTTGCCTTCTCATGTTCAAATGATGTAATGACCACACTCCTTTCACGAATGAAGGATCCATCTATGTTTTTTTTTTTTTTTTGACCATTATGAACACAGATGCTGATTTATCATTAACTCATATCAGCTGATAATACTGAAAGGCTGACTGTTAGCCAGGCTGTAGTGTAATGATCTAAATCCAATTCAGCATTAACATGAGCAAACAAAATTGCTTGTAGTTTTACATATATGTATTTAAGCATATTTTATCTCATAGCAAAAATGTCGAAAAGGTAATTCTTCATATTCTTCAGTGTGTGCAGCTGTGTTGAGTGCTGAGACCACTCAGAGTGGACTGGTCGATAGAGCTGTCTTATTACGGGAAATGCAATTACCGCCAGCACAATCCAGCACTTTTTACTGGCTCTAGAGACCACAAGTGGATGTGTCTGAGGGAGAGAAAGAGAGAGAGAGAGGTCTTGAGACGTCACAATCCAACATACTTTTTTCTTTCCTTTATTCCTAGACAGCACATGTCAGACCAATGGCCCAGTGGCAGAAAAAACATAGAAGAAGGTTGGACAATATGACCTCAAATCAATATTGTGATTAATTGAATGTTTTACTTGATTATTGATTATGATTATTGAATGATTATTCTGGATGATTATTTGGAGGGTTTTTTGTTTTTCACCTTATAATTCACTGACAAGATTTGTACTATAATAACTTTTTTACTATGTATTAACATAATCTTTAAATATATTAAAATTATTGTTCTAAAGTAATTGAAATGATCATCATGGGCAAAATTACATCGATTATAGGTTCTGAATGTCGGCTTAGATTAACTTTCAATTAATCGCACAGCCCTAGACGGTAGATTGGTAATATCCCTGATGCTGTGTTTCCATGACACATAAAGCTAAAGTAATCCCTCAGATCCAATGAAAGCATTCCGTCTCCAACATTCTGCTTTTAGTTTTTTGGGGAAGGGGAATCCCACTTGCCTTCAACCCTCCCCCTGGCTCCACATCAACCTGCAGACTGACCTCCAGGGAGACTGAAATAACAGCCAGGCAGGCAGCTCACTCAGCTGTCAATCAACATTGAAAAATGTCTTTAGTCCAAATCACACACTCCACAGACTACCACTAACAAACACCTGAAAGCAATACTCTGCCTACAGTTACTGTTTATGGTATAAATTTCTGTCTATATGCATATTTTTAAATACATTTTTACATTTTTCTATATATTTTTTCTTCAGATTTAAATTTTTGTAAAGTTTCTTTAACATAATCTGTTAATTATTGATTTATATTTTAATTTGCATAGAATCTTATAACGAAAATGCAAAGGTAACTAACAATGAATGAATGAATGAATGAATGAATGAATGTTTTTTTTTGCTAGTGTTTCATCTTTACTCACATTCTTTTAGCAGTCGCTCTTATTTAACAATTATTTAAACGGTTAAGAGCCATGCTCAGGGACTCAATGGTGGCAGTCTATAGGTAGGTAGACCTGCTGTATTTTGTTGATTTTGTACTAGACAATATGGGCAAAGTTCTAAAAGACATCTTAAGACATCTTGCCCCAAAACACTGCTTATCTTTCCTGGAAAAATTGTTACAACATTCTAGCATGAATTCGAAGAATGTGAATTCTGTGAATTCCTACTGGTTGATAATGACAACGTAATGATGTATATTTCCATAACAGATTCCTATGAGTAAGAATCCTAATAGGAATCAATCATGAAAACCACCAGATATTTTTTTAATGGACTTTTAGCAGGGACGCAGCCCAGAGGTTATTATACCAGATAAATAAAGACTGTCCACTGTACTTGGGTCAGACACTCTATTTGGCAGGCTACTGTGAAACCCAATGAGGTCAAGCATACACACACATACAATGTGAGACACAATGTGAGACACACACTAACCAAACTCCTTCACCCTCACACTGATATACTGAGAAAATGCTACTGTATGCTGTTTTACATCTGCTTTAATTCAGGTTCATGCAGGTCTGCTGAGGCAGCAGTCTTTCTCCAGCATTTAAACACAATCAACAAATCAGCAAGAACTCCACAATTGGTCAAGGCTTGGGCTTGTCCATTACTGAAAAAGTCACACAAGTGACTAACATTTGTTCTTGCTTATACATACTCCTTATGCCTACAAACATGTACAGTAACATATATCAAATCTCCACAAGCAGTAAATGCTCAACCAATACATTCCCTTACACATCAGATCAAGGCTACTAGCGTGAGGGACCAAAAGTTGTGATACATTTAACATAATATGGTATCCATAATATGGCATTTGACCCCTTGTTTCCAACAGTTTTTGGAGTTATGCTCAACACATTTGTTTTGTGACTAGGCCAATAATCAAGAGTTTTATACTGTGAAAAACAATGACAATGACTCAGGGTCACTGACTGTGATTTTGCATCATGGACAAAAATAAGAAGACCAAGCTGACCATTACTATACTGTTACTGATACTATCAGCTGTATAACCAACAATTAAACCACACTTTTCTTCTTTTTCTGACCCATTTTTCATTTTATCAAACTCTTAACCAGAATGAGCGATTTAAGTCAGCACTATTTAATTCCACACACGTTCTGACACTCTGGACTCACCAGACGTCATCCAGAGCAGGCTGAGCTCCAGTCGTCCAGAGCGGCGTATCGTTTTGGGGAGGTTGTAGAAAAATCCGGTCAGTCTCCTCAGAGTCCTCCCGAACCCCCTCCCCAATCCCATGACTTACAGAGAGGCGCTCCCCAAGGTGCATCCACTTCCAACACACTCTGGTCACAGCAAACCCAGAACACAACGGCTTCTCCCTAGCATACTGCGAGTACAAGTACTAGCTGTCTGTTGATTCATTCTCCCTCTCTGTGCCGCTCTCTTTCTCTTCATTCAGCTCTGGCAGCTTTCTGTGACATGACAATCAGTGGGCTCCCTTTCGTGGGCCCCTCGCTTCAAAATATGTGTGTGTGTGTACGTGTGTGTGAACAGTTGTCTGTCGACCCCACCGCTTTGTTTTGAGTCAGGTGGCCGAGAGGCAGTCGATTGTGATGCGTCTTTACGTTGTCACAGTGCAGTGTGTCTTCTCTAGACACACTGTCACCACTGCTGCACAAACAAGCAGATGGACATTAGGGAAGCCAACAGGTGGGTGTCAAATAGCAAGAAACAATAGTGACCTGCCAGAGAAACTTAAAACTATGGGAAACTAAACCTATATCAAACTAAGGGAACTCAGTTCTTTAAAAAAAAGTCTACCAAAAAAATTACAGTAAGGCTGCATGATGTAGGAAAATAAACATGACAGTGTTTACAACCTACATGAAAATGAATGGACATGCTACAAAACAAAATTAAAGATTCATTAAGTTGGTTGAGGCCTCACAACTACCACAAAATGATTCAGATTATATCTACAACTTACTGGTCTAAGCAGTAAAACACACATATAGGGGCAGCTGTCCCAGATAGGTCCCTACAGGAAATTTTGTACACAGATGCCCCTATAACCCTTAATAATCAACAGCTACGCAAAAGGAAGCAGGGAAACTTGAAAACAAACATACTATATATACTGTATATATCACAAACAATCTCCATTTTTAGTCATCCAGGCCGCAAGATCACACATTTATGGATTATGCCAGGGAAGGTGAAGTAAAAAATAGATGGCTGGTGGAGCAGACCATTAACTTAATCATTCGATCCGGCGAGTATTTGGTGCTTTCGGCTGATTATTTGATTGGTCGTGTCCAGTATCACATTAAGCCGATGGAGCTAAGAGAAAGTCACCTTTAGACAGATGTTACATTTGAGTGAGCACACTGAGCACGATCTGTAAATGAGCAACCATTTAAAACAACACAGGATGGCCACACTCTTTAGACAAAGATGGGACTTAAATAGCAATCAAGTGCATAATTCTCATACCAAATCACGCTCTCTCTCTCTCTCTCTCTCATCCGTGAAATTTTGTAAATGTTACACTCAATAAAGTTTCCTGGCATGCAGCAGTCATTGTACAAAACACACATTCCAGCTTCTGTAATGCTATGACTCTGTGTGCACAAAAGTCAAATACAGCCAGACTACTACTAAGTATGCCAAGACTAAAATATATAGTGTAGTAACAGTTGTCCTGATCATTTCTGAATAAAGGCCAAAAAATATAGCAACTCTCTCTCAGCTCATGAAGCACTCAAAACACATTTGTTATGAAATCAAACATGAAGGGACCAAAAAACATCTTAAGATTGCCAGCTTGGAGGAAGACAGAAAACTGAATTACAGAAAAAAAGTTTGATGTTGCCTGAATGTGATGCTTGACCTTCAAAGTTGGCACAAACATCAGAGATGTCACGGATCTACAAGCCCACATACACTCCAGTGAACTTGAACCTACAGCTAAAGGAGTCCACTTCTCAGCTAAAAATTAACTATTTAGTGAGAGCAGGTAAAATGAGATGTTGTGACTTCTTGTTGTGGAGCATTTCATACTATTAAGCTCCACAAAATAGATTGTATGTTACATTTTGCTGTATTTGTCAATATTCAAAGTAATGACAAGGAAACTGAGTAGAATACTATATTAACAAACCAAACAGATTAAGAAGGTTATTAGTGATGACACAGTTGCACTGGTGTGGTGGCATCTGACAAATTATCATGCAGGCACACACTCGAACACACCCAGGTCCAAATATTAGGCCCAAAATCATAGTTCCTCCATTTTCACCAGACCCTATAAAATATTCAAAGAAGTAAAAGTCAAGACCAAGACTAAGATTGGGTAAGAATGGTAGATTGTAGAGAAAAACAACAATAAATCCATCTGGGTGGGTGAGCAATTGAAGATATTATACCAACAAAAAAATAACACACAAAAAGAGTAATATCAAAGTGCAGAAGCCCTGCCTACATTAGCCTTCCGCATATGTGCTGATTAATTTTTGGAACGTAGGTCATGACAATTCACGGAACATAGTGGTTTACACAAAACCTGTTGATCAACATGCTTGTGTATGTGTGCGTGTGCATGCCTATGCACGCCTATTAAAGCTTGACTTAATCTTGCCATCATGGTGCTAAGAAGTTTTACTTTTAAAACTAAGAAAGCATTAAGATAATAAGGATTTTTTTATGTCCCATATTTTAGTCTTACGAAAATACTACAAAGTCTGATGAAGGACCGCTGCAGCTCTACAAAGACTCCAGATTTCAGGAGCAACATTAATTTCAAGGACATACCCTGACTTGAATGTTGTAATCTTTACCCAGCTACCGGTGGGGAGCGGGGGCCGGGGTGGGGTATACGCGAGGTGGGGTCTGATTATCGAGGGTTACAATCTTAATGTATGCCCTATAATATTAAATGCACGCAGAACCATTGTAGATAATGTAGGACATTATCTACATAATGGGCCTAATTCACCAAGGAGTTTTCACCAAGATCCTGAAACTCACCAATGTTTTCTTATTTGTTCTTGATAATAAGAGAAGCTACGGCGCAGAGCACTCACGCAATTTTTACTGAATGCAAAACATATATTAAATATATTGTATTAAATTAGACTATTTCTTTTTTAACCTTCTTAAGAACAAATTTAAGGTAAACCTTAAGAACACTGTGGTGAGTAAGTTTCAATGACTTTTCCCCTAGCATTGTTATCTCTCACCTGTACACATCTGGCCCCCGCGGAAGATGTACATCCAACAGGCATCACACCATTCCCCTGCAGCGATCTCCACAAACGTGTGTCCTTCTCCCTTTTCCTCCTTCACCCTGGGGTCTGTGGTCGAGGACTCGAATATAGTCCTGACATCTGGAGGTTTGTAGCTCTTCTTCCTTGATCGGGGAGCTGCTCCGCCGTTCTCAGCAGCCGTAAAAGCAGCATCGTTAGACGCCCGTCTCCGGTTCTTCTCACCGTCATCGACCGGACTCCTCCTGGCAGCTTTCGTCTTGCGCATTTTCACTTTGGCTTTTTGCGAACTCTCCTCCACTATAAGTAAGTTCGGTAACCTGTTTAGTAAAGGCACTGACACAGGTGGAATAATGTGGCTGTAATGCGTTGGAGAATATTTCCCACTGTGGTGCATTGTTGCGAACGGAGCAATCCCTCCAACGCGTCGTCGGGGTGAAGTGCTGGTGAGTGACTTTGGCGTAGCTCCGCTGAAGGCATGTCAAGCGTTTTGGATAAGTTTTTGCGATAATACATTATCTGTCTCACAAGGATGTCACGGTGAAGTTTTTTGTCACTCGTCTCGCCTGGAAGCAGGTAGAACAGGTGCGGAATGTGGGTCGGGTTTCAATGGACGGCCCACAAAATGAAGAAGGTGTTTCTTAGGAAAAACGTGCTTCAGCGAATCTCCGAAATGTCTAGACTCCAAAATGCAGCTAGACGTATCTAGCTATATAAAAGTAATATGTGTAAAACTTGTAAAAACTACAAAATATATGGCCTTAGAGAGGACTATTTAATAGGTTGTGTGCATCTGTTGAATAGTTGACAAATGCCTACACAAACACGCGATCTTAAGTTATTATATTAATGAACTTTTAATACAAAAGCATAGACTAAAACGATGTTTCATAATTTTAAGATGCTTTATGGTAGTCACTTGTGCCATATTGCCCATCACCCACTTTAACATGAACACAAAAAAATCAGCCACAAAAAAGATCACAAAACGGGCCAAACCATCTTTCTTAACCACACTGATTTTATTCATAAACTCTTTATAATTAAAGAACTCATACATACTTACACAACTTTAGCTTAATGTATCTTACAGTTTATACAAGCACAAACTAGCATGCACACGCACACACACCTCCACACAATATTCATATTTGGAAACTTTACATGTGTAAACACTGAGTATTTTACATAAACTTATCTTTAATTTCCTACCAAAGTTAACCTGAGAATAACAAACACACAACTGAATACTTTTAGGGTATTAAAAATTAATAGCCTACAAGCACAAATTAGCATGCATGCAAATGAGCATGAACACACACCCATCCACCCAATATTTGTATTACCTAGGACTGTAAACACTGCCAATATTCAGGCTTTTTAAAAAAATAAACTTCTCTTCAATTTCGTACTACCCTGAGAAATTCAAATGAAATTAAATTACAGCATTAAAGCTTGTTGGCTCAATGGACCTCGTCATCAGCATCATTGTTTGTCCTAAGTTCTTCTCCCTGAGAAAATAAAACTGTATAGTCAATATATTGTCAAATTTAGGTTAATGCTTATGTTCTTCTTGGGAAACTAATGACATCGACAAAACCAAGAGCACTCACACAGACTTCCTGTTTGCTGTCCCAGAGAGTAAAGTTCTCCTGTAAGTATCTGGCCCCAAAGCCTAGCACACGGTTCATAGGATGACAGTCCATGACATTCAGACGGGTGGTTATTTCACAGGTGAGGGCAACCGTGGCCTGCTCTTTGTTTTGTGTAGGAGGAATGTCACCTGGGTAGAGTCTCATCATAAAGGTCTCTGTCACTTTCTTAAAGAAACTGTAGGACAGAACTGCATGCAGCTGTTGCATAAGGATGTGGTTCTTTATAATCTAGGGACAGATATAAACAGGAATAAACCACTGAGAAAGTGGCAAAACAAAATAAAGACACAAACTTTGCATGTCCTCATCTACACCCCAATGTAGACAATGTTCTATATGTTTGCCAACAACTTGATCTACAATGCACAGAAGAAACCTTCACAAAAATGTTGCATAAAAATGTTTATGGGGTCCTCTAGTGGAATGATGGGAAACTTCACTCAGTATGTACCATAAAAGTGAAACCAGAACAAAAAGATTTTGAATCTTTGTGTTTGTCCAAGCGTCACTGTGGGACATCCTTCAACACAGAAAACCATGACTTGATTTTGTAAATCTGGAACCGAATGCTATTTTTGCCAAATATTATTCACAACTGGGACAATGCCTTAGAATGCTATAGATGTTGTGTTACTTAGCTGAACATTTTCTTTCCTTTTTACAGAGGCCCAGTTTTGTCATTTTAACACTAATCATATGTTTAAATTAAACATTAGAAATGTATCAAGCTCATATGTCACAAGTGATTATAAGCAGGGCAGGAAATGAGGTCAATAAAACAACAAACTTACTTCCTCATTTAGTTTGTCCCCTTGTTCTCTAAGAATTTCCACTATTTTGTCGACAACATCTGCCAACAAAAGATCATGATTAAGAACTCTGGCTTTGATTCACAGGTTAATTATATATATTTTAAAAATCAGTATAAGTGCTAAAAACTGAGAGAAAGGTTATACATCATCTCACCATCACTATCAGTTTCTAGTCCTTCATCAGAGAAATGAACAGAATTTGAGATTGTGGTCAATTTGTTTACTAGGTCTTCCAGTTCTTCTTGATCTGTACCTGTTGGAATAACGAGGTATAAGCTACTGCACAGTGACTCAACAAGAATTATTTACAATCATTGATAACTGGTTACTTTGTTTCAGAATTGGTTTCTCTATTTCAGAATGTTTCACAGATTTTATACAAATCTGTAGTAGAAACACTGCTGTGAAACTCATTGTAAAAAGATAGCATTTCATATCACGTCATGTTGAGAAACTCACATGAATCAGAAGCTTGCAGTGGTCTGTGGTTTTCCGTCATGGGAGAGTCATCTTCCTTCACAGGACGAATGCAGCCAAAGAGCTTTAGAAGTTTCTTGTTTTTTCTCTTTTTCTTTATCTCCCGTTTACAAGAGTCCACTGGTGAGACAGGTGACGCAAACTTCTCTCCCACACCATTGCTCTGCGGATGGTGACCGTATGAAGCAACCCTCTTCTGTGTATAGGCCAAAATGAGCTGATACTCTTTACTGGATTCAATAGGCATCTGAGTGTTCCCAGTGGTCTGGTATCTAGTTATAAAAAGAAGACAACAGTTTTTATGAGCAAAATTTTATTCAAATCATATTTTTAAAGTGCAAAGGAAACTTGCAATAAACGTGTCAAAATCAACACAAGGAAATTATAAAAGTTATCTGCCATGACCATGACTTTAAATCACCGGTGAGTCAGGCGTCCAGGGAAATAGGAATCCTGTAGAACTTTGGAACTGAGATTTGCTCAAACCACACGATTTCTAAACAAAGACTTCTAATAATTGGTTCAGCAGAAGTTTGTAGAGACAGGTATGAAAATATGTTTTGTAGGAAAACGAGGAAGTAGTGTAATGAAGTGGGACTAGTCTAGACTTGTTCCCAGCTATAGTTGGTAGCAATTACTATGAAATAGTCAAAGAACAATTTCTGTGGCAAATTAATGTACCTTGTCCCTCACTGTGAGTATGTCGCTGTATACAGCAAAAATGTCATACTGGCCAGGACCAGAATGCATTAGGCCTCCGATGAGTAGAATATTTTACCTTATCATTTTGTACATATAAAGTAATTAATTAGCCATTCCATACAGTGGAATAGGTGCTGTATATTGGCAATTTCATATTTCACAAATGCATTTGACCTGAAAGACCTTACACTTTTGTAAACTGTAGTCATAAATGGTCATTTTATAGGCCTATTTCATATTTTAGGACGTAAAGTCATGCGCGAGGGGCACAAATTCACCTTAATTCTCATATCAACACAAACAAACAGCTTATTTTTTTTTATTGTTTAACGATTATCAAGAATACGGGATTATAATTCGGAAACAAGTTACTTAAGAAGACCGTCTATTTAACAACCGATTCTGACACACTGACACCTCCGACTAAAGTAAGTTAAACGTAAGCATTATATATTCTATACAGAAGCTGAATCAGTGAAGATATATAAACTATCAGATACTTACGTGTTTTTTCGCTGGACGTCTACCATTTCACCTCTTCGATCAACAAAATCCGAAGCTGAAATACTCCAGTCTTAGTTGAAATATTCCACTCTCTCGCATGTTTTAAGTGTCATTGGGCGGAGCTAAAACGTCATCGGAGTGTCATATGTTTATTTATAGGTTTTTTTGTTTTGTTTCGTTTTTTTTTTTACCTTATTTAATACAATTATACGGCTAACATTCCTAGAATTTGGCATGCTTTATTATAAAATGGATTTCTTAAATCTGTCCAAAAATAACCAGCTGGATACCATATGACAGCAACAAATTCAGATAAAATGATTTTGACAAAAGGATTTAAAAGCTTTTGAGGTTGGTTTCCTTTCTTATGATCATGGTACTGCATTATGAGTAATGAATTAAAGTTTATTTTCAGCGAAAAAACACCAGCAAAATAAGAGCAAAGAATACATTTTGTTCCCGCTCTGCTATCCTTCCCAAGCAAAAATGACTCTGGTACTTTCCAACTCTGTCCTTTAATGACAAACATTCCAATACTGGTGAAAGATGTTTGAGGTTGGTCTAACACATCCATGGTAAATACCTTGTCAAATGCCACAGTTAGAGAAATGACTAAAATAGGCTACACATTTAGAAATAAGGGGGAAAACGACCAAGTAATCCCACCCTTTAAAAGACGAACATCTGAAATTAAAAATGCTCACTGAACAATATTTGATATGTTTGCATCAGAAAAAGGAAAGGACTAAAGAAAGAAAAAGTAATGCCATTTCATAACATCATGGGGAGTGTCCATAGAGGTAACAAAATTTCATGCACAATAAAGCTTTTAAGTCACAAATAATACGAAATAACACAGCAGATCAATAATATGTCATTCTCACAGCAGGTTCAGCAAGATTCCACCATAGCCATTTTTCATGCAAATGCTTTTTTCCTCAGTTTTGGATTCAACAGGACATGGTCACCATTGAGTGCAGGCCTACAATATCAACAGGAACATCAAAAGCTACTCTTGTAGTGTTTTCTGCTTCCATTCTACCCACTGCGATCATCTGAGACTTTTGCACTTTGTCCCGGTTCTTTTCACCAATCTTGGTTTAGCCATTTTGTCACAATGTAAAATGTGGTTCTGAGATGCAGAGTAGCCTGCATCAGAACATGAACTAAAAGAGATTAATGACACTTGTGGAGACAAGTGTTCCCATGACCACCCCCACCTTTTAAGTCACTTAGCTTGTAAGTCCCTTAGACAACCATCTAGTAACATTAATGTAATGTAGAAATAAAGAGATAAATGCACAAATGTCACCCATTCATATTGCATTGAATATGGCTCAGATTATTCTATCTTGTGTTTCTGAAGATAAATAAGTCACCATCACGCCACTGCCACCGCACACAAAACAATAAAAAAGAATAGGTGCCACTGTACAGTTATGCTGTATGCTGTATTTACACAGATAATAATGTTGACAGATTTAGGTTTTTCCATCTTGATGAACTATAATCTTCATAAAGGCTCTTGGGCTCTGATATTGGACAAGATACACCTCAACATCTGGCCCATAAATAAAAAAAAACTGGAGAATGAGAGGCACATCATGTCAACTACCCCAGAAGAAATGAAATCACTTATTCATGTTAGATACACAACATCAAACCAAGTTGGTGAAGAGTTTCAAGTGATGTGTTACTGAAATGGAAATATTGAATCAGCTACTAATGTTGAGCAGTAACGTTCACTCTGATTTAGTGTCTAGAAGTCAGTCAAGCAATTATCTCTCTCTCCTCCAGGTACAGTGAGATTCAGTGGCAGTGCTAAAGGGCTGGTGGATCAAGGAGAAAACATAATTAAGATGGCAAACCTCATATAAGTCTATGGACATCCAAGAGAGATCGGTCCACCAAGGGAGGTTGTATAATCTTGTGATATGAGTGACGTTTTGGTGGTTTGTGGTAAAATTAAACCTTTTCACCTCTTCAACAAACTCATTTGTGTACACTTGTGATGGTGTTATTGAGTGTCCTCATTTAATCAGGTGTGTCCGTACCACACAAGACACACAGGCGTTCACGTGGCCTTCACATCCAATGCATTGTGTGACCATCATGGCAGCCTTTTATGCCATC
This sequence comes from Distichodus sexfasciatus, assembly GCA_032718565.1. NCBI lineage: Eukaryota > Metazoa > Chordata > Actinopteri > Characiformes > Distichodontidae > Distichodus > Distichodus sexfasciatus. The sequence continues at coordinate 8,870,204 of JAVGVS010000002.1, read as the reverse complement.
TCAGGTAAAGAGACTACCAGCACATCTTTTAAAGAGAGAATACAATCAGTCTTTCAATAAATAATCAATAAATAAAAGCAATAAATACATGCCCAAACAAATCTCATTAAAAACCTTTCTAAACCCACAGTGATCAAGGAAGTCAAACAGTGAGTTTTCCTTTCCAAAGCAGTTCTTCTCATGAAGGACTCAAATTTCTACGACAGACGGCTTCTTCAGGTCACTTCTATGACCTTCTCACCTCTCCTTTTCATTCTTTCATTTTTAAACTCTCTCTATCTTTCTCTCTGCATCTGACAAGTGAACTCCAACACTTCCATGAGGTGAAAGCCGTGGTTTTGTGGAAGGGGACTATCGTCCCAAATTGGGGTCTATGCTCCATCACACAGCTGTTTCGAGGTCCTCACGTGCTTCTGCACCCTCTGGCTGCTGGCCCTCCAGGTAGGAGGCCAGGTCTGTGTTGCCAGCTTCCTGAGCACAGTCCTTTGCTGTTTTCCCCTGAAATCACAATCATTTTTTTGTAACTAGAGTTTAACTAAGGGTATGAAAATGCTACGTGACTGAGGTGTTTTTGTTTACAGTGTAACATGACTTAAGGAGATCCCATTTACAATGGGTTACCTGAAAAGTGAGTCATAATTAGGTTCAGTGAATATTATCAAGTAGTCATGAGACAAGAGTTGTCTTGTTTTATTACGTAAATGCCGCCATGATGACTCTGATAACAGTTCAGAGATTCCTTCTGAAACAGTCACAAGTTCGAGTAGAAAAACAAAATGATTACTCACCAGGAAGTTTGCTTTATTGATGGAAGCTCCAGCCTGCACTAGAATTCTGCTAACACTTTGATGTCCTTGTTGGGCGGCTTTGTGCAAGGCTGTGTCCCCTCTAAATAACAGGTTGTAGAACATTTTACATAATTAATAAGCTGTGATAAACAAGTTACAGCAGTTGTCGTGTTGATTTGGCAAGATTTCATTTCTTGTTAGTCACTCAGCTTATCTTGTCCTCTTGTCTCATGCAGAATGTTAAACTGTCAACTTCATCAGCTATTCATAAGCATGTTTTTGCCATTAAAACATCAGTAGAATTATACTCGGGTGGCAGCGTTCTTCTTTAGTAGCTGAATCAGATTTTTTGATGAGTTACTGGATATCAGATTCTGTGGTGGATTTTATCTGCCTAAACCAACCTTGCTGTCTGAGTTGATGATTCCCACATCCATCGTGATGTTTCATGCCATTTTTATTACTAATTATTGATTAGTTACTGACATTTATATCTGGCAAAAAGGAGGCTTATTATAAAATCGCCAAATAGTGAGCCTTCCTCAATGTATCACTTGTTTATCACTGCTTATTAATGATATAAACACATATATGATATAAACTGTCTGCAAACTTAATTACAGCTAGATTATAAATCATTTAGAACCCTTTTTGTGGGTTGTCTGATTGTAAAGTGGTCTCAAAAATAGCTATGACGTGTTAATTCTAGTGAGGTGGAAAACACCAGAAAACAATCAGTAGGCACTTACGTTTCTTTCTCTGTCATATTCATGATCAATTTTGAACCTATATTGGAGAAAAGCAATATATTAAGAGTAAACACAGTGCATACACACTAAACTGGCAAAAAATACCATATAAACAAAGCTTGAAAAATACAACCCTTTTTTAGCAGCCTAAGCTAACCCACATAAACTGTGCTTTGAACCATCTTTACCATCAACAAACTTGCAATAACCAGCATGAACATCAAGAATTAGCAGGTTTGATTGCCTGTAGATGTCATCAAAATAGAAGATTTAACTGGCACTGTAAAATGAGGTGGCAAGTTTCATGTTTGCAGATTATGATTCTCACCATGTTGCAGGATGAAGCTCACTACTTCAGCGTGGCCGTTCTGAGAAGCTAAGTGTAATGCAGAGCGGCCTGCTGAGTCCCGCACCAGTAAACACAGCCCACTGCTGCAGGAGCTGGAGAACTGGAAGGAATAAAAGGGATGTGAAAACAGGCACATCACATCATAATGTAGTGTTAAACTCTACATTAAAACCCTCAAGACATTTATGATTAAACAGTATTTTGAGGCTTTCCCCTTCAGAAGGCAGCTTTCATATTTTAGTTCTTTTCCTGAGTACCTTATTATGACAGAAACAGAAGGAAGGATTACATGTATTCTTACTGGTGAAGATCATTCAATAATTCAGATCACCAGCTAATGTTTTTGTGTCCGTTTCTTGAGGGTTCATACAACAAAGCAGTATATCGTGTACCTTCTGACCCAGCATCAGCAGTAAGTGACTCATGGACGATTTAAATGCTGTGAGGATCGGCGGGATTGGAAGAGAAAAAAACGTATGCACAGCAGCACGCAACTGTACATTTGAAAAACACATCATATGCCTCCTCACACATGCACAATAACAAAAGGCCTATTAATCCGATGATCTCTGAGTTTCAGTAAAGGGGGCGGGTTTGTGCACTTGAGAGGGCGACGCCTCTTAACGCCCCCTCGTGGGCTGAGCTTGTATACCTTAAAAATGAAAGCAATGTGCCGCTGTCGAGGTATTTTCTTTTGTGTTTTGATATGTGGTCATAATGAGTAACATATCTTTAAATGTAGTTGGCATGCAGTATATATAATGCTTTCCTTTTATCTGGGTAAACTGCCTTTGTTAAGGTTTTGCGTAGTTTTCAAATGTACACCTTATGTTAACACAATGTCATGTCCTAAATGAGACTTCTTTTTGGTTAAAATGCTGCCCAGTTAAGAGGATAGGTTGGAGGGACACGGGCTGAGAAAGCAGGTGCCACAAGAATTTAACACAGTTTATAGATACACAGACAGATAGAAATAGAGATTGATATATGCTTAAAATAAATGGAAGTGTTACTTGGCCTAAGGATGAGTGTAATACTGCATGTAACCCAATTGCCTCTCTTTCAACTTCTAGTTTCAAGTTATTTTTTATATTCTACCTCTAGTTTAAAGTTTATATTTCACATTCTATTTATATATTGCTTATTCTAAGTGCCTTATTTGTTCTTTGTACTGTTAAAACTGGAGCCACGTCGTCTTGTCTGTCTGTATACTTATACAATATATAGCAGAGATGACAATAAAGTTTACTTTGACTTTGTTTTTCCTGATTGTCATGCCCGTGTCACATGCACATAGTTACTCTTTTGTACAGTCACCACAGTAGTAGAGAAAACAATCTCACCGTCCTTACGTCACCCACACTGGCAGCAGACAGCATCGCTGTAGCAAACAAATACACAAGCACACGCGCACGCACACACACAAACACACACACACAGTCTTGTATTACTATCTTTGTGAGGTCTTTCCATAGATTCCCATAATGACTAGATGTATATAATTTTACACCTACATGTAATCCTAACCCTAACCTCAGTAACCAAAAGCACATCTTTCACCTTTTAAGCACATTTTCTATAAAGTCATTTTTCCTCATGGGGACCTCTCAAATGTCCCCACAAACCCCAAAAAAACAGATAAAAGTGATTTTAGGGGACAAAAAGGTCCCCACAATGCGATAAATACATGAACACACACACACACACACAAATATAATCAATACAATCTTTAAAAAATCATAATGCATTCGATACTAAACTTGCCTGTGCATGAAAAGTCGCCCTGACTCATACTTTCTTGTTGACTAACTATACACAGACAGTTTACTGTGCTAGAAAAAGCTGATACAAGCTGATCTGGAATCTGGTCAAATGATTATACTGAGCTATAGCTTGCTCTACAGGCATTAGCTATTAAATAATTATTCTCGTCATACCTGCCAGACATAACTGTACACCTGAGACATAACTGTATGAAATTAAAAGTGCATGTCCTCAGAATGCAACAGAATATTGCACTTCAAAAGCAGCTTTGAGACCAGTTTAAACATAACATTTTATGCTAGCTGGCATGACACACATTAACACCACAAATGTGCTATTTCTTAAACAGATTAGTTGCCTGTCTATTCCCTGTGGTGTGCTTGCATATCAATACTAAAATGAAAATGTAACCATTGTAATTCTACTTGCTGATCAGGGAACTTTGCTGGAATGTGAGTCAGTGAGAAATGAGTGACTAGTTTTCTGGGAAATGTGTCTCCCTCACATCTACTGAAAACATTTTACCAGAGTGACTAATCTTGTCAGTGAATCCCCACCCAGATCATAAATATAGTTTGCACATCGTCTACTTTACCTTGCTCCTCTGTTGTCAAGGGAACACTGCAAAGAGAGCAGGGCAAGGAGTCAGAGAGAACTGCATTTCATATGGGGCTTTAATTTAAAGCTCAGTACAGGAAGGTTGACCAACAAAACATTATCTTTATGCAAAGCATGTTCTCTGGCATGAGGAACACGAGGAGATTAAGGAAACAGATGCAGATATTCTCACCCAGAGCTGGGTTCCACCACTACGTCAGGCATTTCGGGGACTGTGGCCTGCCTCATTGTTGGTACCTCATGGTCCAGGATGAACACTTCATCCTGACATATTTCTGTCACAAAGTGCAAATGCTCCTGTGAATAGAGAACGTGCATACCATAGGATTAAGATGCCAAGATAATCATAAATTTTAGGGAAAGCTTGTATAAAAAAAGAGACACACAAAGGCCTACCTGTGCCTTGTCTATACGATAAAATCGGTCAGCAGAAGTGGCTGGAAAAAAGAATATGGCACATCATGTGATCTAACAATAATATTCTTATAGAAATCTTTATTTGGTAATAAAATTGGCTGAGGGTTACATAAAGCTGAAAAGCCATAACCTACAGTCCAGGAAACTCCAGTTAGGGGAAAGTCTGTGTGCAGAAGCTGGGCGAGGCAAAACCCTGCTCTCATCCTGACAACAACAGAAGTTTACTGGTCATGCTTAGTAGGAAATTCCATGTAATCATGTAAACTTCATAAATATATACTCATGAGACACAAGCTTTAGTCATTTTAGTCAGCTGTAGTCTTTTCCAAAATCAAAAGTAAATGAGCATTAAAAGAACTTGTGCGTGCCAGTGTTGTAACATGCACATAAAATCTGACAATCCACATTTTTACCTGATAATGCACTCTATGACCAGTAGTGGGAGCTTGATGCAGGTCCTATAAATAGATTAGCCCCAGATTAGCTTTTAAATAATTAATAATGTGTCAGTTCATGTAGAAATTGGCAATTTAGTCTGTAAAGACCACAAGCCAGCAGATATACATGAGAGCCGTAAACAGAGAATAGTGGCTCAGGTGTGTTGAGACCTGGAATCTGGAGGCTGTAGAAATCCTGTATCGCTGAGTGTTAATGAGTGCAGTGATGCACAATACCACACATATGAAAATTCATCCATTAGTAATCATGGTGAACCATAATTATGTTAAGATTCCATCAAAAACTGGTTTGCAAACATTCCTTAAAATGTATTTTTTATACGCATCTTAAATGAAGCCAACAAGTGATGAAAAATTACCAAATTAGGATTGCATGCTTATTAGAGGTCATTTACATGGCATATTTTTTGACCTGAACCATTTTTAAATAAATTTATCCATCTTAACTGCTCAAATTTACTGCACAACTGATCTACTACCAAGTAGGCATTTAGATGGCTATGAACTGTATTCCCTCTGGACCTTTTTCCTCAAAACATTTAGAGCAAAATAGGTAAACTTGGTCACAGCACAACTCCCTAAAATTCAGTTGGTTTTCTGTGTCAGGAGACTACATTAATGGCAGTTCATGTTTGTTGATAGTGAGTTTGACTTATATAAAGGAGAGTTAAACTGCCTGGGAGGACACACTGCCCTAGAATTCAGGCACACAGCACTGAGGCAGAGCAGCTGGTCAGATAGAGGAGACACACTCAGGGGAGAGACTCACCTCCTGCAGTCTGTCAATGTAGAGCCGACATGTTTCGAGGTCACAGTCTCCTCTTACCACCACAATGCCAACAGGGGTAGCTGTGTCCATCACACACACACACACACACAATCACAAAGTTAGACAGGTCAGTTAAGAATAAAGATGCAGAGGCAAAGTCACTGTTAAACCTGTCAGACTTACATCCTAAAACATATCATGATGTGGAAGCTGCTTTTCCTTTCTCTTTATGATTTTAATTACACACAATTTAGACCAAATAAATAGAGAAATAGCATAGGCCAATCGGACTAGCTAGTCACCTGCTTAAGATGGGTCTGTAAAGGCTCATTCTAGTTCTTTCCACTTTAGGGTGGTTTTGGGCCAAACCAGATAATTGTCCCTCACCAGCTTCAAATATATGCATAGTTTTGCAGCACACTAGAGCATTAACCAGCATTTCCTACAACTGGCCCTGCCACTGTGTAGCGTGTGTTAACTTACAGACGTCTCGTAGACGTTCCTTGTCAAACTGCAGACTCTCGTATTCCTGCAAGCTGATGCGGTTGACGCGCAGTCGTAGGCGTTCCGGCACCGCATGAGGGCTGCACAGACAAGAGAAACAAAATGGTGCGCTTCGCCATGAGATGATGCGGAAGCTTTTGGATAAGCAGGTTAAAAAAAGTGAAAGTATAAGTAAAAAATTTGGACACATTTAAACTTTAACCCGTTTTACCTGTTTATCTGCTAACTTACTCAGCAACGGGAAATCATAAAGGTTATGGTATTTGTGCAAAATGCTGTGCAAAGTGCAAAAATGTTGTAAGGAAATAGGTCGACTACGGAGTCCATGTCATGGAGGACACTGAGCTAGGCAGGAATTGTAAATTGCCTTTGAATAGAAAGGATCTGGGTTTCACTTAAGCACTGAGTTTCTGTTGTGTGCTGACTGGACTGCCTCTATTTACCGCCATGCAGTTGTCACCAGTGTTAGTTTGAACAGGTGAATAAATCTTGCATGCAGCGCCCAGCAAGCAGACAGTACCATGAGTACTTCAGCGCTAGCTTTGCCAGTCTGGGATTTGAACTGGTGAGCCTCCAATCACAGGACCATCCCCCTAACCATTAGACTACCACTTTGTACGTTTAAATATACAGTACAATAAACAGTTAACACAAAACCCATGTGCATGAGGAGGGAGAGGTGGATTATGAAACAATATGCTTAAAAACTGTAATGAACAAATAAACTTGTGTACTTTGTAATGTATTTCATTAGGCCTAGGAGAGACCTGCCTAAAAAGTCAAAAGACTTTCGACTTTAACTTTACCATCCAAATAGAAACATTTAAAAACACATATTATTGGAGTAGACAAACACAAATGCGCACATACACACACACACACAAACCGATATAAAGCAGCAGAACTTGTGTGCACCGTATGTGCTGTGACACACAGACCCCCTTCCATGCTCACACCCTGGTGCACACACACATATGCACACACTCTCCCAGCAATGCTGAGAAGTGCAGGTCAGGCGTGTGAGGATGTGTGCTGAGAGGGTGAGAGAGAAATACTTACACAGAGAAGGAGTCGGGGGGAGCAGAGAGGCGGCGCAGGTCTGCGGCACACACTTTCTGAATGCTGCAGCAGCACAGGCAAGACAGGAACACAGGCAAGGCAGAGAGAGAGAGAGATATGTGTGTGTGTGTATGTGTGAGAGAGAGAGATGGAAGAGACAAAGGTAGACAAACATGGATACAGGATCCAGTTATTAACAAGGACAAGAAGGTAGAGTTTCAAGAGAAAGAAAACACAGGAAAGACAAAGAAAGAGAGAGAAGGAAAGAAGAGTGAGCACTTCGGCACTACACAGCACACACATGGGAGGAAAGAGGGCAACACGTAATAGTGCCATCCCTCTTTACCCAGGACACACTGATGCAGGGGAGAGACACTAGCAGCAGGCAGAATCAGACAGGTTAGTTACACAAACTCATAAACTCATACTGCCACCTGGCTGTTTAAAAACACAGACAGCGTGTATGTGTGGGCTGTGTGTGCGTGGGGGGGGGTGTATGTGTGGGTGTGGGTGTGTGCAAGTGATAAGAAAAATTTCGTTTTCTGTTTATGATAGTGTTTTTCAGAATAGTACTTAAGGACCCCTGAAACAAGTCAAGCAAGAACACTGGAAGAAATGCAACTAAAAATCTAGAATTTGGGAAATTTATAGGTTTTAATTATGAGATTTTCCTAAACATACTTCAGGGTTACTTTCTAGGGATGGTCTGATCCACAAATATTTGTTTAAACACAGTTGTGTAACTCTGTGACGGTCCCTAATCCTGTGGCGCGAAAACCATCAGGAACACAGATTGCGAGCAAGAGCTGGTATTGTTAAGGAAATTAAACAATATCATCAATTGTGCATGTGCACATACGCAAATATACAGTACTGTGCAAAAGTTTTAGGCAGGTGTGAAAAAATGCTGTAAAGAAAGAATGCTTTCAAAAATGGAAGTGTTAATCATTTAATTTCATCAATCAACAAAATGCAGTGAATAAACAAAAGAGAAATCTAAATCAAATCAATATTTGGTGTGACCAGCCTTTGCCTTCAAAACAGCATCAATTCTTCTGGGTACACTTGCACACAGTTTTTGAAGGAACTCGGCTGGTAGGTTGTTCCAAACATCTTGGAGAACTAACCACAGATCTATAATCCTATAATCCTAGAAAATAATATAATGACTACAAAATAATATAATGACTATAATCCTACAAAATTCCTGACTTTGTGCAAGTGTACCTATAAGAATTGATGCTGGTTTGAAGGCAAAAGGTAGTGACACCAAATATTGATTTGATTTAGATTTTTCTTTTGTTCGCTCACTTTGCATTTTGTAAATTGATGAAAATAAACAATCATTATTTATATTTCTGAAAGCATTCTTTGTTTACAGCATTTTTTACACCTGCCTAAAACTTTTGCACAGTACTGTAGAAAAACCTAAAATTTACAGATTGGTTCCATAGATCAGCCCAATGCCACTGATACATGATCCAGCTGTTTGAGTCGTTATTGAATCTGATACCGATCAATGTATTGGATCAGTGCATCCCTAGCAAAAAAACCAAAATGTCCCAAATTCAAGACACATATTTTCTTTAGATTAGATTATTAGTTGAATTGAGTACCGGAACAATACTGAAATGTGGAATCTTAAGAAAGCCCTGGATTTAGAATCCCTGGTTTTACAACACTCAAGTTTTGTAATGTATGTATGTGTACATCTCTCACTCGTTAAGCAGTGGGACGGAAGTGCGCCTCTTGCTTTTCTGCACCATGTTGGCCTGGTTGCGGAGAGAGATACGCAGAGTGGAAGGTGCTAGTCGGCATGGTTCCCCGTCCACCTGCACTGGCAGGGTCTTGTAAGTAGTGAGGATCACCTCCCTGCACTGGTGCAGCCGATCTCCGTGACCTCCCACCTGCAATGCCGCCTAGAAGACGAGAAGACAAAAAAACAGTGATGACGTTAACAAGGAAATTTTTGTTAATCTGCTTTAAATATGGGTGATATAAGAAAGAAGACTAAAGATCTGCACCAGAGAGGCCATGGTGAAGCCAATGACCTCGATGTAGCCGTCATCATGCCTCTGAGGTTCGAAGTCTCTGTGGTCACCCGTGTTCCCCCAGGGCATGGTCCCTGCACAGTACCTGAGGAAAGAGTGATGTAGGAGAGAATGTGTGTGTTTATACGTAAAGGACAAAAGACACAATTACAACTAGAAAGGAAAAGGACAACAAATCTCTTCATTCATACTGAAATTTGAGATGTCAGAATATTACTTATTATAAGCTCACTCACTTAAATTACTTATTATAAGTGATTTAAGTAGTGAACACAGCACATAGTGTACTACAGTGTGACCCATCTGTAAAGGAGCAGTAGGCAACTTTGGCAGTTTCTGGGCAGCAGGGCCTGGGGACAGTACATTGCTTATGAATATCTCAGCGATACCTTTACCGGTCCGGGACTTGAACCGACGACTCAGATCACAGGACAAACTCCCTAACTGTTACGCTACCAACTGCCCCTACTATTATATTTATTACTAATATATAGAGGTCAACCGATTTTGGTTTTTCAGGGCAGATATCGACACAGATTATTGCTAGTTAACAGGGCCTACAACCAATACTTGGAACCAATATGCAAAAAAAGAGAAAATCTCTGTCAAAATTTTACAAACATCAAGCTCAGCTGAAACTCTTCTCCTCCTCGGAGCTTCATCCTACGCATGAGTGTGGTGTGAGTAATAGACTTCAGCGTTGACTGGCTACTACTTGTGTGACATATACAGTAGTCCATCAGAGACTGTTGTGAGCAGGAAATTAAATGAAGCAGCGAGTCGAGAGCAAATGGCACAAAGAAAAGAGACGGTAGTGGAGCCACAGTAGCGCACCTTGTACGTACTTAATATCGGTGATGAACAAAATTAAACATTGATACCAATAATCTGCAAAATGCCTAATATCAGCCCGGCCGATAATCAGTCAACACCTTACTACTTTGTACCTTATTTCATACTATTACTTAGTATTATTAAATTATTTTGATTAGTCAACTGTTCTTGATTAACTGATTAGTTGGTTGCCTAAAATAATCCCAATAACCACATAGACAGGAGCCTATCCCAGAACTTTGGGTGGAATGCAGGGACCAACCCTGAAAAGGCACCAACCCACTGCAGGGCACACACACACACACAATCAAACCTATGGAGGCAAAATAAGTACAATTACCTTCTTCACTACACACTGCACCACTTTCACTCAGAATGTAATGCCTGTAAATTGCATATTTGCTGGAGAATTACACAGTAGAACGCAACAAGGCTTTCGCCTTTTCGCACTGTTGTTCCACACACACAAATCCCATCACGCCACATATGCAGTACAAGATAAGTTCTACCTTATACATGGTATAATGACCTGCATAGTCTGACCATAATTTCTAGAAGCTTTCCCCCTCAGATCTAGTTTAGCTATGCCACCATAAAGGTAAAAGTGGCATATCTAATGTACATAACTGCATAAAAATTATTTTAACCTCTTGTTTTGTCTCAGACTGAATTACTATCATTTGTATCATTTGGCGTAACATATAGGTCATGTCAAGATCATATAGATTTTGCTTAAATTGGTCTTTTACACTGGAAAGGAATCCCTGCAACATCCCTGAGTTCGTAATGACGTAACCAACTAATTCATTAAATAATGACGTTCATTGGATTGGTGCCATTTCATCCAAAAAACATACAAAGCAAGCAAGGCAGAGAGTACAAACCTGGGAATGTTTAAGAAGACTATGCACTGGAATTTCAGTTCCTGGATCTTAGTGGTGAGATCTGTACCGTCACACTTTGGAGCCCAACCAGCAGGCGATGAAAGAGACATAATAAAAAAAGCAGAGAAACTTGTTAGTAACGAGAAAACGTTCTTTCAGGGTGAATGTCACACTTCATGATTAGCAGCATGGCACGGGGCTTGTGGCAGGCTTCATTATGGCTCGCCCTAATTTTAAGGACAGGAAACGTCAAACACCTACGCTCACTCTCGCCTGGACTGGAGGGTTCTGGCAGACCCAGGCTACTCACCACCACTCTGACGTGCTTGGACAGGTCCCTGGAGCTCCTCTGCAGGAAGTCGGAGAAGGCAGCCTGAGGGGACAGTGTCACACACACAGAATAATTTTCTTTCTCTCAATTTCTCACACTCTGTTACTTTCTTGTTACACTGACAGACTGGAGTTCTACTCACCCCTGCATAGAACATCTTGTTACGGAAGCGACTGTTAAATTTCTCGGGGTTGGCCTCTGCACAGTGACAGACAGAGAGAGAGGGGCCAGAAGAAGGCAGACAGCTAAATTGCAACACTTTATTAGAAGACACTAATAATAAGACACTAATAATAATAATAATAATAATAATAATAATAATAACAGTATCACCTCACAAACCAACTGACCTCTAGACTCGTGGAACTCCAGCGTGACGTGGGCATCAAAGCCAAGACTGAAGTAGTTATTAAACACATTCAGAGGAAGCTAGAGGGAAAACAGGACAATATTTCCTCAGTAAGTGTTCATTAATGTTTCAATTCCTGTGATCTCAGACCTGTGAGTGACCCTCCCCACCTTTTGTGTTCCCTCCTCAGCCTGGCTGGGCGACCACTCCACTTGCAGATTCCAGCGATCCAGCTGAACCACAGTGCCATCCTCTACATGGCACAAAATCTTAGACACAGGCTCATCTGTATAGCCCTGGAAAGAGAGAGAAAGCCTTTACATTGACCCGTGAGGTATTTTTTCACCGGGATAAATAGAGCTCTTGACTACGTGAACAGAGATGATTATAGCATCTACTCTAACGTACAATAAAGGACAGACTGCCAGCCACTTATAGCCATTACTGCAGCAATAACAGTATTTCAGCTGCAGTTAGAAAACACGATAGGAAGTTAAAAGGGAGAAAGAAAGAAAGAACGAGAGAGAGGTAGAGAGAGCCTCTCTAGACATCAAGGCCACTGCTTGCTAGTTTTCAGTCGGCGGTTGTCACAGCTTAAAATGTGCTTAAGACTAACATAATAGAGGGCTTTCATTTTTACAGGGCACCATCCACTTAGCCTTTCTCACAATCAAACCCACTCTACCAATCAGGCTTATTAAGTCTATAAACCATTATGTGGCAGTGCTACTGGTATCCACACATGGAAAAAGTAAATAAATAAATAAATAACTGAATCTCATCCCAGCTCATCATGCATCCCTAAGATATTGAATAAGGATATTAATAAAGAAACAATTGTTAGTTTATTCATCTCTTCCCTTCAAACAATATCACAATGCGATTTCCACAGGGATTTAGTGCTGTATTCATTAGGTAATATAATCGTCATTAATAAGCCCCACCATCCGTGCCTCTGTGCTATACTCGAGACTCTGGAGCCAGCCCCTCTCCCGCCCCTTGCCATCTGCCTCCATAGAGGCACAAGCATAGCTGCAGAGTCATTAAAATGAAAGCTAATTAGCATTAGTGACGTGCTTTTGTTACACCCTCGTACAAAATCCTGAACGTAAGAGGCGGGGAATCCTGGTATGAGACACAGAAGTCGGAGGTTAACGACAGGATGCCGGGGATATTAGCTTGTTCACAAATAGATGATGCAATTTCACAACAGCAATGGAGGAGAGAGTACTGCAGCTTACAATTTTCGTTTTTTATGTTCCTTATAAATCATTCATGTTGAGCTTCCTATCATGAGAGGGCAAGAATACAGATGACTCACCCCTCCCCAGTTGAGCGTTCTGGCGAGGTCATTTCCTGTGCCAAGAGGAAGCACGGCCACAGGAGGCTGGGGGTTCATCTGCAGTTCATCCAAGGCAGACAGGACCCAGCCCACCTAGAGCAATCGATGCACAGTCACATCACACATGTTCGCACACAGTTTTAGCTCCATCACAAACAGTGCTGCTTGAAGGGAGCACAAGTGGAGAGACATCTATAACTAATAATGTCTAATGGAAAAGTCGTGCCTGGTTTCCCTCTGCTGTTCACTGGTAGGAACATACTGCCCAAAGTATCTAATAACAAGAATTACTTGGTATTTTAAAGCTCAAGTGTGAAAAGGTCTTGCATCAAGGTGTGGAAATCCTAAATATCAGAAGTGTCCGGGTTGGATATGAGAAAACTGTTTACGTAAAGTTTCAGGAATGTAAAAGTAACTGTTCAAGAATTACAATAACATTTAAACTGTTTTTTTTTTCATTCACATTAAACTTGCAACTTGATTCTGGAAACTTCAACAATTTGGGGCCAATCCCTGGCAAGGCCCTCAACTTTCTGAATCAGGACTATTTAGCCATTACTAATTTAAATGCTCTGCTCCTTATTCCTCAGTCCTCTCAGCAGAGGGCGATATTCTCTACAAGCACAAGCTCACTAAAGATTAGACGTGACTTACCGTTCCGTCCCCTCCACAGGCCAGGATGCGCAGGTTTGGCACTTTCCTGTATAACTCCAACCTGGGATAAAGAAGAGAAATGACTTAAGAACTTTTGAAGATTAAACAAGTTCAAAGACATTACTTTCTATTAATAATACATATATACGTATATTCTTCAAATGGTAGATGTTTCTGCAAGATTCCAATATCTTAAAAGACAAATTGCAGGCTAATCAGTGTGTGGGTATCACTTGAGGATAAAACCCCTTTAAAGATATGTGTGTTGGAAGAAGGACTTAATCACAGCTCTGTCAGGCAAAAAACTCAGCAGTAGTCCTCCCCCCCACCAGCCCTACAGCCATCCAGCTGGGTGCTGCTTCTCTCTCTCTCTCTCTCTCTCATCCTCACACATATCCTACTCTCCCCTCCTAATTCTCTCTGTCTTATCTCTACTCCCCTCTCCCTTTTTCTACTCATCTATCTGTCCTTCTCTTTGTCAATTTTCCTCCTTGTTTGCTCATAGTCATTCTCTCTCTCTTTCTCTCTCTCTCTTTCTCTCTCTCTCTCTCTCTCTCTCTCTCCTTTCTCATCTTTGTGAGTTCCACTGTCAGCTCAGAACAAACAGCAAAGCCCATTTGGGCGCTTGGGCCCGACTCAGTGGCCAGAGAAAAACAGCTCAATTAGGAGGCAGTCCCAAGCAGGGTGCTGGTGTGATCTAAGACTCGTCTGCAAACTCGAGAAGCTTCTGGTACACTGAACTCTCTAATGCTGAACTCCACTGCATAGTAACGGTTGCTACCTAATTAATGTGTTAAGAACATAGGAATGGGGGGACGGATGAGAAGCCAAGCGAGTCTGAACAGATTTTTAGAAAGAGCGTGAGAGAGACAGAGCGACTTACGCTTCTCTGGGCCCTCCTTGGGAGAGATCAAACACCTGTCGAGGATTTAAAATCCACATGAACATCTGCAGCAATTTCGTGCCCTGAGAGACGAGAGAGAACAAGGGAGAATAAAACAGAGGAGGTGGTGTTGGCAGAGACCCCCCTTTGTCTCTCTCTCCTCCACCCTCATTAGTGTGTGGAAGGTAAACATTTGCCCACCTGATTCCCCCCACTCTTAGGGTTAACAAACACCAACACTGGCTTCATGAGAGGCGAAGGCAGCGGCTTCAGCATGAACGGTCGCCATTTTGACTCCTGAGGAAAGAGCCGCATTATATAGAAAAAACACACACATATGGACACACACACACACAGCTGCTGTAAGCTGCTTGAACAGATGTCTTAGTGTAGGAGTTAGGGGAAGGGAGAATTATAGAGAAATAGGAGTGCTTTTTGACAGGAAATAATCGCATAAACCGTTTATGCCCCTCCTCCAGTCTCAGCGGCTGTTTCTGGGAGGACACAGGTTTCTCGGGAAGTGAGGGATTTTTTTTGATGCCATAAATAAGGGCTGTCTATTGCTGATAGGGCTGTCGGAGAGGAAGAGATGTACTGGCTACTCACATCTGTGCCCTTTTTGCTGGTCCTTCGTTTGAATGAAGTCCGTTTTTTCCTCCGAGTGGAGTTTTTAAAAGAGCTCTGAGAGACAGGAGAGAGATGCGACTCGCATTCAGAGATGTGACACCTAAATTCAACAGTACCAAACTTTCTCTTGGACAAGAAAGAGATTCTCAGAAATCCGAAAAACGGTAACCCCTGTACAGTTGATAACATGAGATAACTGAGATAACATTTGCAAGTTACTTTAATAGGGACATCCAACTTGGTGTACAATTAGAGTTTGTGTTGGCTCTCCGCCAACTCTACATCCATGATCCATTTTACCATGGAATGATTTAAGAACTGTTAACCTCATTCAACCTAGAAGTAATGCTGAGATTGACAAAAGCAATGCTACAATGTCTTACACACTTGAACCACCACAACACACACAACCATGTCAGTTTCACTGCTGTGTGAAAAAATATCCACCAGTTAAACAGTCACTGTAGATCCTGCAGTCAGAAGGCAGCAGGTGATGAGTGTAAGTATAACGCAGGTGTTCTTAATAAAGTGGCCATGAGTGTACGTTTTTATTTAGCTTTATATGACTGCCTTGCTAAATCTAAATTTTAGTGTCCCTTCTAATAACCCCTGAATTGACAGTGACAGAGTCTTGTCACTCAAACTCTGCCTCATACCCACATACACACATACCATTATCAAAATATAAAGGGGCATTCGGCCAAATTAGTCTATAGATATATTCAAATATGGGTATGAACCAGTATTTGATCAATTCGTCAATCTGTAATGGAACATGTAAAAAGCGAGGCAAAAGCGGAATGCTTTGTTGGCTATAGCATGTAATGGTAAAGACTGTGTGGTACATACAAATCCTGATGGCTTTCTCATATCAAACAGCAGCAAGCTAAGGCAGAGTTAACACACTCCAGACCATAAGACACTTAAATGACTGCAGGACATGAGACAATGTAGTTCAGCTCTTAACAGTGTTTAATATAACTTCTCATTAGTGTTATACAGGAAACACACTTATAAGTACAAACATACAAGGACTATCAAGCACTGGCAAACAAATTACATCAAACATGCTCACTTTTATGTAAAAATGTTAGAAGCTTCCTATTTGTATGCATACACTTCTATTCTAACATACTATATCCTAAACCTAATAAAACATAATCTAATCCTAGAGAGAACATCTGCTCAGAAAGGGTTACAAGTGTCCTTCTTAGATAATATTGTCTTATTAATTTCTAAACATATCCTAATATACTGTATATCAGCCCTTATATACAAAAAAACACGACAATAGACTTGTTTTATATCTTTGTGAGGGCCAGTGTAATTAAACACTAAATATTTTTCAAGTAAAAGTATTTTTCAAGATTTTTCAGGAGCATTTTAATTTCAAAGACCTTACGATGTCCTCACTACACTACAAAAAATCATTTCCAAAAAATAGTTCCCAGTTTTTGTGAGGTAAATATAAGAAGACAAACACACATGCACACACTCTCATAGACAAACAGCATGACGGACTCAGTGTACCTGTGGTTTCCTGACTTTGATGATCCATGAAGGGGGGACGATGACCCCAGCGTGAGCGCCCAGGGAACAGGGCTCCTCAATCTGATGCAGCATAAAACATGTGACCTTGTTGTGGAACTGAAAGTGACAGCAACAGACACAGCAACAGACACAGCATCAGTGCTCCATCCACACGAGTCACAGAGTGTGCAATAGTGTCACTTTCAACCTGAAACATCACTCACAGCCTGCTTGCACCAGGAGCAGCTGATGGCGATGATTTCCTTACTGTGGAAGAACTTCTGCTGAAAACTCTGCAGAGGAGAATAAAGAGACATGAGCTGGACTTCTTCAATCTGCAGTGTTTTTGCTTGCATGACCAACCTATGGTGGATCTGGTTTGGGTTGGTTGGGGTGATGTTTGATGATGACTGTGTTTACGACCATGATATTAAGAGCACTGTTCATACAGTTTGTGTTGTTAACAGCATCAATAATCTTGAGGTTCTTTATGACATCAATGGTAATTTTAAAGGTCCCATATTATATACTTTTTTCAACAAGTTAAAATATATCTATGAGCTCCTCTAAATATGTCTCTGAAGTAGTTTGCTGAAAATACCTCTCAGATTAGGTATTTTCGTCTGCTTCTTACTCCTCTATTTCAGTCCCTTTCAGAACAGGCTGTTTCTCATTAGTATTCCTAAATGGAAATAAGCTGCTGCCCATTCCCCCCCTCCGGAACTGGACCGTAGACATCACGGCGAGAGAAAATAATCGACATGGCTGCTGCTAATAGACCATCCATACAGCCATACATGTTCAACGCAACACTCCGCCGGTAGACTTCTTCATCGCGATTCCTACACTGGCGCTTGCAAGAAAACATGGAGGATCAGGAAGCGCTAGCAGTTCTACCTGGTGGGCGGAGCTTCTCAGATAGGAGGGTGGAGTTATTCAAATGTCCCCTAATGTGACTTAGAAGTAGAGGAGAAAACTAAACGGCTCATTTAAGCACATGATTTCTGACATTCGTAAATTAATACTAACACAGCTGACCATTTTTTATCAAACTTGCAGTGTGTGTAGAGGCAGTACAGACCCAAATGGTTGTCCAAAGAACAGAAAAGGTGAATTTTTCATAATATGGGACTTTTAATGGTAAGAGTGCTGGCTTACCTTGCCACATTGCCGGCACTTCCCTTCTTGCCGCCGTCTATGGACCCAGTGATGTCTTAATATGTTCTGCTGTCCCAAACACACACAGACAATGGGTCACTTCTTATTATGAAACCCTCCTACACAAGCCCTCATTCTGTCACAATCACACCACCTAATATCACTGAAGTATGCCAGAGTCTACATGACCTGTTCAGCTGATGCAAAGTCACACTTACGTCTCGCAGGCAGCGAGATCCTCCCTCTCTGAAGGTAGGCTTACAGCGGAAGTTAATCTGCATGTCAGAGGAGAAAACAGGAACATAGAATAAGCAGCACAAATGTTAGAATGCCTTTTTTTTTCAAAACACCTCCTTTTATCACATCCTTAATAATTACATGTGCTAAGTAATGCAAACACGTTGATATTAATGAAAAGATGTGGATGCAAAGCTCTTCCTAACTTGCTTTATAAAAGCACTGTGTACAGTACATACTAAGTGGGTATTTTTTTAATATATCTTAAAGCTGAATGAAACTGGTTTAAAGAATCCTAAAGTTTTTTGTCATTTATTTAGAACTTCATTTAAGTTTATATGTAAAGTAATTTAATCGAAGCTTCTAGAATAAAGTCACTTCATATTTTACAGCACTTTACAGGGGGTGCAAAAAATAAGGACAAAAAAGTTCTGAAGAAGGTTTTCCATAAGAAACAACTTTTGCATGCTTATTGAAAGCCTATGTAGTGTGTTAATGCAAATACCTTGTCCAGCTGCTCGATGCAGGCCGTGTGGACCACTATTTTACATGCCGCACATTTTCTCCGGGGAGCCGACTTCTTAAAGGAACCAAACAGCAGACGACACAGGGTGGCAAAAATATACACACACAAACATAAGCACTTCACTTACAACACAACAGCATCTATTTGTCTCAACCATCACTTGCTTCCCCATATCCTAAGTATCTATTGTACTACAAAAGCCATCTTCTCCCTCTCTCTGCCTGCTATAAAAAGCTTGTTACTTCCCAGGCAAAAGATTTGCCAACTTGCCTGGAGTGGAAATTAAAGACTTCTTTAACACATCACAGGGCTGCGCTTACCTCGAACAAAAGCCTGACAGAGAGCGAGTGAGCATTAAGTCCCCCTTTCACCTACCCGTCTTTATCCTCTTCAGACTAATAGCAATCTCCAGCTTTCTTTCTGTGCCGGCAGAGTATTACCTCATGAAAGAAGGCATCACTGCCAAAGCAAAAATAATGACACTTCTGTATGACTTCTGCTAGTCTTGGGCATCTGAATTCAGACCCCTAAGTGATTAAGTGCTCACAGAGGATATTGATGTTTTCCTATCCTATTTTTCCAGACTGGACATAATAAAACTAAATATCTCCACTAAACTCTAAACTTTAAATCAAATGGGAGAACAGACTAATAGGAATGAAGTATATAATTCAGAATAAAAAAAAGTAAGAACAGTCTCGACAGAGATTTGCTTTAACATTTTGAATTATGCAATTCCTAAGGTGGACAGGAACTGAATTTTACTCGCTCACCAACATGACCAGATGTAAGATACCAATGACAAAGAATTAAAGCTACCAGTTTAGCTGTGCATAATGAATATAAAGGTTTTCTAGTTTCTGTTTTCCTAATGTATTTTTCTTTCAGGAAATTCAAATAGTTTTTTGCAGACAACCAGTGATGCATGTTTGATAACAGCACTGGATGAGAGACTTGTCAATATTACATAAAGGCTGTATTAATCTGAACCTCTGTATTTGTTCTACTCACTGCAATCTTCACCACACACGTTTCCTCGCCCAAGTAGCACAACTCTCCGGAGCAGTTGGTCTCTAGCCACAGATGGTCCCCGTTCACAGCATTCTCCTAAACAAGCCATATACATCTCAGCAATGCAAGTCAAACCCTTCCAGATATACATCTATTAACATGTTTATACTTAAACACAAACACAAAAGGCATCAAAAAACTTTAAATTGTTGGTCAATTGGTAAAAATACTGTTTAATTGGGTGTTAAATGTAATTACTGTAATTTTTATAATGTTATTTATTAAACATAACAAGTTAAATTAAACTTCACCAGCCCTAGCGTTCACGTCAATATAGCATCTTGAGCACACATCACTGTATTTTTGGCCTATGCACACAACGAACGCAGGATACATGTCAGCCATGATGCATAATTTAAACCAAGTAAATTCCAACCCTTATACACGACTACTTATGGATCCTGCACTGAAATATTACATCTACCTGAACACTAAAAGTCAAAATTGTCAGCCATTTGTTGTACTTCTTTTAAACTAAGTGTGAGTAGCATAAAGTCACCTATGTGAGAGTCTTAGGCTACTGCCTAAACAGAGCTGCAGATAACGAGCTACTCATGTAGGGATTATGCATTTGATGAAACAGTCTCCCCCCACACATAAACATAAACATAAACATAGCTTCTTTTCTAAAAGCAGACTGTAAATCTACTGATTGTGCAAGAGGCCCACAGCATGTATACACACACCCACACAATAATGCATACACTCGTACACATTTTCCGTCACATAACAACAAGCGCCACTGGCTGGAAAGGATCAATAAGAGTTACCCTCAGATACCCACCATTTCCATCCCATTAAAATGACAGGCACACACTGACACATATCAACACAGATCCAACAATCCCAAGAATATAAATACACAAGTTATAAACTAATTCATGCAGCGACTATTTAGACTCAAAATTACAAGGGAAGATTAACACACATCCCCCACTCTCTTCACATACAAGGAATATGGGGGCAGGAAAAGGTTGGCAGAGACAAACAGGAAGTGTCCCACTGAGACCTGACCTCACCCCATCTGAATTAATGAGCCAATCCCCTGTCATGTCAGCTGTCTCTAGGAGACATGGCCCTAACAGAAGCCACCAGCCCAAAGGTTAAAGCTCATCCACTACAATTCTCTATTACACTTCCTTCATCTTTTATCTTATATCATATGAATTGCATCATTCAGCACTGAATGTTTTTCTAACACCTGCCTTTTTAACAATATTTTTTAACCTATTATTACTTTCTAGCTGGTAAGTATTTATGATCTATACAGTATCATATTTAACAATTCCTTCTTGAAACAGTGAAGATGTCACAGCTGCTCTAATTTAACCTAAACTATTCATGGATGCAATCCTCCATTTCTCCAGCTCTCTGCATTTTAGTGATGAGTCAGAGATCAGATTTCCTCTTTTGATATCAATATAATTGCCTCCCTAAGTTATGAGACATGATTAATAATGTGTATTTAGTACTGCAATTTTTTAAGAATGCATTTCTTCTACCTGTAATTGCAAACTATAATAGATACGCCATTTGTGTGTGTCTAGCGTTATGAGGTTGTAGGACACGTCTAATAACTCATACAGCTCATCCAATATCAATTATTAAAAGCCTGAAAATGAAAGTCTAGAAATAACAACACTGATATTTTTACTGTAGAAGATATTTATGTTTTATAGTGATCATATCTACACTCTCACAACTTGATTGTTGTTTTAGTGATGGATGCAATTTGTATGTCTTCATGAATATGAAAAAAAACAATCTATAAATGTATTTTAATGCACTGTTGAAAAAATACTATTATATTTGATGGTTTCTGTAAGGTATAATATTATTCCCTAAGGTTTTACTGTTTTTACTTAAGATAGTCGAAGGCTTTTTTTTTTTTTTTTTTACATATTTTTATTTGTTTTAGACTGACGATATAAAAGCATGGAATTCCAGTAAGAGCAAACAGATATCCTTACTGGTTCCTTTTTTCTTTTCATTCTTTTTTTGACAGGGAAGGCACTGCAAAGTATTTTACCAAGTTATTCTACTGTAAAAAGCCTACAAGCATAGATGTATACTGCATTGAGTGTGACATTGTGGGAGAGTTGAGGTGGATGGGTGTGTTGGCACTGAACGTGTAGGATGAGCGAGCATAAAGCAGGCAGGCAGTGGGCATGACTCACACTCCAGTCGATGGTGGCACGCAGCTCCTTGGCTGGTCCGTTTGTCAGGGCAGGGAAGGGATTCTGGACTGGGGCCAGGTGCTGGAGACCCGAGCGAGAGATTGCTTTCCTGCAACACACACACACACAAGGAACAACAACAAGTACATTTAGCTGAGTCACACTCTTGGATGATCTTACTCAGATCTATTTTGAAATCGGGAAAGACCTTTTGAGAAAGTGTGCTCAGGGACATCTTCTAAACAAAGAGTATTGATTTTGTTGGAAAATTGATGTCAAAGTATAAATCTTCTTAAATGAGGACACACACAAATGTACACAGACAAGGAGCTCCTCCAGCTTCTGCCAAATACAAAATCATCCACACCAATCTGTTGACCAGTCTGCTTGGCCAGGAAACTCCCATCATTCCCTGCGTGTGAGAGAGACTCTGCCTCATATGGTATTGAACAGCAGACGTGAGCAGCACTGTTTCTGCTCTGGGTCAGTCTGTGTGTGTGTGTATGGGGCTGACTGTCAGGAGCCGGTATGAGTCAGCATCATGTGATCAGTGTCCTCCGCCTGTCTTTCTCTTCTCATTGGCAGAGCTGGACATTGTCCTGTAGTACAGTGCCAGCTCCTTTCCCTAAACCATCCATACACACACTAAAACTACAATTAGAATATACACTTTTATGCAGTTCACTCCATCATGCAATTTATTTGCACCATATGCAATCATTTTAAAATGAGTATTTTACCTGCATTTATTGATTAACGTGCACCAGCAATTTCAAGCTGTTCTTAAAAAGGTTGATTTGAAGCCTATATTTTTAGACAGCGTGAATTTTGCATGTGATTATTAATAGGTGCACATTAGGCCGGCACAGCCTGCCATAACATAGACAGTGGGGGGGATGAATTCACAATAGCAAATTTCCACAGGACAGATGGTTCCTCACCGAGTTTATACCTTTCATTGTAGTTTTTGTAACAAAGGCTGAGAGCAAACCTTAAAAACCTTAAAATCAAACCTTTAAGTCAGATTGTGTGAATTTTCTCAATCTTTCTATTTAAGCCTGTGTTTTCTTACATTTACATTTATGGCATTAGGCATACACTTATCCAGAGCAACTTCAATTTCCTAATTACAGAGGCAGTTTCCCTGTAGAAGCTTGGGGTTAAGGGTCTTACATCCTACCACAAGACCACCATCACCCTATGCTTGGATGCAAGAACACAGACCAGGAAACACAACGATAGCTCTCCAGCTTATGATCACTCCAGCAGGAGTAATCCTGCAGAAAACACAATTTACAGTAAACGAAGTTTAGCTTAAATGCAAAAGTAATTTTTAAAAAATGTAAGTCAGTCTCTCTCTGTTTGTTATTCTTTCTTTCTTTCTTTCTTTCTTTCAGACAAGTTCACAATTGATTGTAAGTAGCTCTTGCTTGCAAGGAGGCCGGCCTTGGTGTAAGTGTAGTTGAAAGTGACCCCATGCTGTGCGTGCAGCCTCACACCACCTCACACCCACCAACTTCGCGCAGTGGGGTGGTGGTGCAGGGGCAGGATGGAGAGGTGAAAGGGACGGTAGGTGCCTGGCCAGACACCCGACACCCTGCTGAGGGTTCAACAACTCCTCTAAAATTATCCGTCTCAGAGAGAACAGAGGAGTGTCTGGTTACGGCTCTGTCGGTAAAGCGAGCCAGGGCCACTGACACACACACACACACACACACACACACACTCACATACACACACCTTCAGCCTCTGAGCTAAATATAGATGCATGGGGGCTGACAGGCATGCTGGAAAAATGCCAACATGACGACAACTAATCATTGCGAGAGCCCACGAACACACACACACACGCCCACAAATACTGACCCCGCCACACACACACACACACACACACACACACACATACACACACATACACAAAACTGTTTCGGCCAATAAACTACATTCAGTCAAGGCAAAAGTCAAGAAGAGTTTAGTTATTCAAAGTAAGAATATCCTAGAAGCCCAAAAATGGAGTCCAAATACACAAATTTGTCTGAATATATTAGCTTCTCAGATTTCTGAAGAATGTTAACATTTCCTAATGTTGTTCTGCAAAATTTGGCTATAACAGCAGCCAAAGCACCCTAAACACATGATATTTAGAACTAACCCTAACCCTAGAAATCATGTCTGAAATTTGCAGGAATTCTTTCTAATGCGTTAGATAAAACTACATACAAAATTCCACAAAGTACATACAAGATAATTACAGGTACAAGGTGGACATTTAACACAAATATTTACAGGCTGCAATTTTGTATTCAGGCTGACTTTTATTGGATCAGGGGCATGTACTGTAGAATGTAGATTTAAATAACAAAATGTACAAATATGTAGCCAATAAGTATTCAACTTTAGATTGCTGTTATTTTAAAAACAAAGCATTGTATTGTCAGTTGGTCTCCACAATGGCTATTTTCAGGTTTCCACCACAATTGAGCAAAACGTAAATAAATATATAAATAAGTAAATGAATAAATCTGGTTCACACATAAACACAGACCTTGGTCGTAAGCGTGTGGAAAGGTCTGGATTACATTAAACTGATTAAAGGCACTGACTGATATGCTGACGCACAGGTCGTGATTGGTAACGTGATATTTCCAGTTATTTACAAACGTTTAAAATTCTCAAAAACCTAGAAATAAGACTGGTTTAAAAAATTAAGTCTGAGCACTTTACTTTTGTGTTTGATCCGCTGTGGCAAAACAGTCACCAAAATCTATCAAAATGGAAGTGAGGAGAAACCAGCTTTAGATGAGAGGAATGCTACATGTCAACCAGAGCAAGCAACATAAACAAACTGATGAAAGAGAGAGAAGGAGAAAAGAGAGAGAGAGCAGATAGTGAAATTGGGGGGAAAAGACAGAAAGGTAGAAAAGAGGGAAGGGAGATAAGAAGAAAGAATGGGGAAAGAGAGAGTGAGGAGTGAGTGAGGAAAGAGACAAGGATGAGAAAGATAAAAGAGAATGGAAGAGGAAAGAGCAAAAGAAAAAGGGAAGAGATTTTAAAAGAAAAGTGCAGTAGAAAGAGAGAGGGGGGAGAAAAAATTAGTTCCAGTAAGAAGAGGACTGACAGTATGTTGGCTTTTCAGACAGGTATTAAGTCAGACTGTGTGTGTGTGAGCATGCATTTTTTTTTACATTTTTCTGACTGCCAACTAGAATTAATGTGCTTGTGGATGTGTGTTTGTGTGTGTGTGAGAGCGCGAGGAAGAGATCGATGAAGAATAGAGGAGATAGAATGTAAGCGTATAAAGCTATGCATTCGACTTCACTGCTATTGTTCTCTCATCATCTCTCCCCCTCCACCTCCTGCTGCACCTCGCTGTAATGTCAACCCTCCTGCGTTGCCACAGCAACGGCCCGGCACGTGGCGGCAGTATTTAAGGCCGTAACGCCGGCGGCTCAGTAATCTCCGTCCTGCTCTCATTGTCTTGGGCAATTAGGACGAGATTTTGAGCGTGGGCTGAAGACTCGTCCTACTCTATAAGCCAAGCCCACGTAGTGCGACGTGAAGTCGTCGCTCTGTGCCTCCTGCCACAGTCATGAAGAAAACCTTGTTCTAGGAAAAGGGTGGAGGAGCACAATGTGGGGTGGTAATGCAGCTAGCTTTTGGGTAGCGACACCTCTAACGCACCTTTACCGTGGACGATTTGCTGCAGTGACTCACCTGTAGGCCAGCAGTCTGTTGTACCAGGCACCTTTACGCCTCTTTCCTTTCTCCCCCCTGCCAACCTGCTCTCCTCCTGGTGGCCGAGTACGGGGCGGCTTCCCTTTCCCGCGTTTTGGTTGCACCTCTGCCAAGGTACCTCCCTCATTTCCACCATCTTTTCCTGCTCTGTGGAGCGATGCGACTGCCATGACCTGAGCTAAGTCCAGTTCTGGGAGAATGAGGACCTTCTCCTAATCAAGATGTACTGGATGACATCACTTCCCCTGAACGCTAGTTGGTTTGAGCCTGGGTGCATTCAACACCCCTACACACACACATACACACACACAAACCCACTACCTATTCAGGTTAGAGCTTACAGACACACACGAGGGTGAGACCCGATGCCGGACACCTGAGAGCATGAGGACGGATGTCGAATAGGTGCTGTCACCGGAGAGTTGCAGAGAATCTACGGGTCCCGTCAACATTACGTCACCCAGCGAAAGGCAAACCGCGGGGTTGGCCCCGATCTAGCGCTGAGGCTATTTTTAGGCTGCTTGCTTCCATTATGCAACCCACTTGACCTGCTGCAAGACAATCTACAGGAGTCTGTTACTAAAAGACACTGTATACGTAGAGCTGTCAATTAGTGGCACGTCACAGGCCTTCTGCTTCATTTTCATCTGGTCAAGCACAACAAATAGGGAAGTGATCCATATACAACAGGAAGATGCAAAAAGGTACTAAAAATAACAGTCTAAAGTGAGTTTCCAGCACTTGGAAATTCTTCAGGATTGACTTAAAAAAAAGAAGACAAGTCTGTTCTAGACTCTAAGCAAACAGTCTGAAATAGAAGAGAAATGACAGACCTACATCCCCATCTACATGTGAGCGAGTGAGTGATTATTT
This sequence comes from Distichodus sexfasciatus, assembly GCA_032718565.1. Lineage (NCBI taxonomy): Eukaryota > Metazoa > Chordata > Actinopteri > Characiformes > Distichodontidae > Distichodus > Distichodus sexfasciatus. The sequence goes on along the minus strand of JAVGVS010000002.1, from coordinate 8,843,467 downwards.
GTCATTGTGAACACAGCACAGCACACAGTGCACCACAATCAAATGTGATCTCTGCATTTGACTCATCCATGAAGGAGCAGTGGGCGGCTGACATGGGCAGCACCCTGGGATCAGTGCTTGGGGATGGTACCCTGCTCAGGAGTACCTCAGTGGTATCTTTCCCGGCCCGGCCCGATTCGTATCACAGGGCGAACTCCCTAACTGCCCCATATCTACCATACGTGTGACTCAAAATATCGGTATAGAAGTCTACATCATATGACTGGATGATTAATACATTTCTTTTTTTTGTTAATATTTAAAAGCAAAATATGTAAGGCTGTAAACGGCTATAAACGCCTATGTTAAGTACTATTTGGAAATTTGGAATAAATATTTAGGAATAACTGAAGACCAAATGGTGGCCTTCTTGTCAAGCTGCTTCCTATCATGTTAGATTATTTAATTCCTTATCTATACTTTATTACTAGTATTACTATTATACATGAGAGTATGTTGAAGCATCACTACACAAAACTATTTTTGAGCATACACATTACAGTTGGCCAGTGTCCAAGAGCAGAGGAAATTTACATGCAATATAGGACGTCTGAATCACAGTATGAATGGAATAATGGGAAAAGATTTGCCGTACCAAACACTGTTTCTTCGTTGCTTAATCATCAAGTCAAAGTTGGATGCTAACTCAGTGAATTTAGGCAAGTTTTTCACCAGACATGCCTAACAGGACGCTACCACGCTGAGTCTATACCTGAGTTTTCATTATATGACCAGAAATGTGAGTTCATGTCTCGCAGGTTTATGTCTCGGTCCTGCTAGTGAGAAATTTGGAGAACCGCACTAATAAACCATGTCAAATCCATATATTTCTACTGAAAAAAAAAACATAAAACTGAGCAAACAGAACTGCAGTCTTTGCTCTTTACAATCTAGATCTGAGCACAGATTTGAGTACAGCAAGTTACGGAGATTTAATTGAAGGACTAAATGAAAGAATGATGTCAGCCCCTCATTATGTCGCTAACCTCGTTCATTTAAGATAAAGTGGCTTTTTAGATGAATGCTTATGAGAGATAAGAAAAGCAGTAGATGGACATATCTGACAAGAAACACTTAAACAGTCTCAGCAAGCAGAGCGTCCAGCGTGATCTGAGTGACACGCATGCAACACAAACGCTTCAAACTGGCTGTGGCTTTTTATGAAATAATTGCTATTGACAAGGCCGGAGGGAATTTTCCCTGTCGACAGCTTGTTACTAGCGACTAGCAACACGGCAGCAGCAAAAGCTTGGTGGCAGTGGTGACTCCGGCGTTGCTTTCGTCCTGATGTAGCCTTTCTTTCTCTCTTTCTATTATGAGTCCTTGAGTTCTTACTGCATCATCTTGCTCTCTGTCTCTCCTTCTTTGGAGCGTGTGTAAAGTGGGTCAGTGTGTTCACAGGGACAAGGCTCGCCTGAAGCGGACCGATCGGCAGCTGCTCGAGGACGGCCTCACCTCCAGGCTTCCATACACACCACAAACTGCACGCACACAACGTTGCACTCACGCACTGCACCACTCCGCGGCCCATCTCATCACAACATTTTCACTAAAGCTTGCCCATGTTAGACTCCCTTTTATCTCTTTCTCTCTCTCCCTTTCAAACAAAATCTTCCTTCTTCTCTTTCCCTCTCTCTCCTTGGCTCCCTCCTTCCTGGTTGCTGTTCCAAGCGCCTATAATACGGCCTGAAATCAAAGAAGAGGTGTGTGTGTGTGTGTGTGTGTGTGAGAGAGAGAGAGAGAGAGAGAGAGAAAGAGATGTACAAGTAATGAGTGTAACAACATCAGCATGGCAACAACACATACAATCCCAAGAGACTGCGTCCACTGAGGTAGCAGGAGCAGGTCTGTGATTAGAGCTAATTCAATCAGCGCTCTTTCAGCTAGCTGCCTGAAGAAATACACTCCATAAAACGCAGCACCCCAAGCACCATTGTAACATCTGAGACAAGCTAATCACACTCACACACTCTAGCCCGGCCTACAAAGATCATGCCTGGAATCCACTAGTTCTTCTTTCAAGGAGTACAACAATACACATAGTTTACAATGTAATACTTACTGTGGTTCTTTAACTGCAAGACGATTAATTATCAACTAGTGAAATTCTAATTGCTAAAACAAACCTCAAGGCCTTTGAGAAATAGGATTAAAAATGTTTCCCTAGTTGTATAAAGAGTGTAATTTTAATAATCAGTTATTGTTATTGTTAAAATAACTCATACTGAATGATTCAACATCTTCAGATTTTATACAGTAAGGCATGAGTGTAAAGAATAAAAACACAGGAATCATTAACATTTACCACAATATGGCACACACTGTGTTTTGTGGACCCTTATACAATAAATCGTCCACAAAATGGAAAGAAGACAATAAACTATTTTTTCAAAACTTGGCGCAGTGGTTAGCGCTGTACCTTACAGCAAAGAGGTCCTGGGTTTGATCCGGTTGTAGGGCTTGTTTTTATACATTAGAGTTTGATGAAGCATTACTACTCACCTTAATGACCCAAAATTACTTTTGATCTCTGACACATTACAGTTTTCCACAGATCATTTCCACAGTAATAGACTTGACTTACACTAAGTCACACTTACACTAAAGTGATTCCTCATTGAACAATCTTCCAACGTCAAGCCCTAATTTTAAACTGTGTCAAAAGAAACTGTCCCCGTGGCTTTGGAATATATAAGAAAGTGTTGGAAAGTGAAAGAATTTCCCCTCTATCCCGGCAGCCCCCGCTGAGAGCTAAAATGCTGCAGGAAAGTTTGTGATAATGTGCAGTGCATTACTGAGATCTCTCCCAAACCCCCCCCCACCCCACACACACACACACACACTGCCTGAGATACGCACTGCTGACAACAGCAGCTGGTTTGGAGTGTCGCACAATCACCTTTTTTAAAAGCACATTGGCATTTACCTCAGTGCTCTACGCAGCACGCCACGCTGCAAACTCTACCACGTCGACGTGGGAGTGATAGCAGCTAAGGAGAGGGAGCAACGTTTCTGGTGAACTTTAGTCAGTATGAGGAGGATGCGGTAGGAGCGTGCTTGTGTGGGTGCGTTCCATCACAGTGATGTGTCAAGCTTGAACTTTTACATGTAGAGTTGTTTAGATAAAGCCAAGCATGTTAACTACAGGCTGAAATTCAGGAGTGAAGCCCTCCAAGGTCTTTTTCTGCAGGATGTTAAGAAGAACAAATGTCTTACGTGTGAGTGAAAGCAATATTCGCATGTCACAAACATACTCAGGGCAAAATTGGGATTTTATACTTTTCAGACTATTTTCTTCCAGTATTGAAAATGAACAGCAGGCAAACAAGTATGACATTTACAGCTTCTAATGTCAATATTGAGTGGTAGATAACTAACTTATTAACTTACCTGCTTTTTTTAGTAGCTTGACAGTGACAAAGCTGCATTTAAAACATTTTTAAAACAAACAGCGATGCAGCGTGATCTGTGTTGAATCTGCAGGAAGCTCAACTTGGAGGAGATGAAAGCAAGAATCCGCAGTTGTGAAATTGATGTACTTAGGAACTGTTTGTTGGCAGTTGTGTAATGGTTTGGGTGTTAACACGGTGATTTGAAGGTTACCTAAACCGGTAAAGGTACTGTTGAGGTACTCATGAACAAGGTATCGTCCCCAAGCACTACTCCCCGGCCGCTGCCCATGTTAGCTGCCCACTGCTCATTCACGGATGGGTCAAATGCAGAGGTTGTGGTGCACTGTGTCTAGCTATCTTACATATTAAAACAGTTTCTGGGCTCTATCCACTGTTGAGTATCCACTTGATCACCACCCAAACCCAGAAAACACAGGATATGAGACAGCTATGTGCATTTGGTGCGTATGGTAGTTTCCATTTAAGGCAACACTCAAATGAACCACCCAAGCTGGGCTCTTCCTTCCTCTCCATCCCATCTGGTCCCCTGAGGGCTCATGTCCATTTTAAAGGAATTTGCTAAACGAATCGGACACCATTTACATTACTTTTCATCATAACTGTTGTGGCATTTTAGATCCTGTACAATAAAATGAAGAAACAGAATTTGAACCAACTGTTAGGCAAACTGAATACACTTGATGTATGTTACATATCTGTGTAAAACAGTGTAGTAGTAATCAGAATCAGTTAACAGGAACCCTAAAACTCAAACTTTAATAGTTTCTACACTTCTACACTTTTTGTTATTGTCACATATGAGCGACACTACTTATGCCAAGTCTACATTGCCTTCATTCATGATTAGTAGAGGTTGGACATTCATACTTTTTAGTCTGAACTTGTGCGTTACTGAGTAACTATAAGAGGCCTATGGATTAGGGGTACTGTTCCCTGAGATCAGGGTAATTCTGTGTATGTGTGTGATATGATTTATGTGTGTCCAAGAAGGAGACAAATTTCTCTATTACCCCTGGGTTCTGTCTGAATCATCCTGAGTCTGAATCATCCACTCACAATGGCAGGAAAAACACACACACATACTTACATTTACATTACTATACATATACATTACCAAACAAGTCATCAGGCAATAGAGATAGATGGTCAGATATTGTATGTGTAAGACAGGCATACATTTGTCTGTAAGTGTGTGTATGTGGAGGTATTAGAGTGCATGCATGCATGTGTGTGTGCGAGTCCATGTGTGCATGTGTGTGTGTTTGGTAGTAGAAGAGGCATTGTGCTTTGCTGTAGAGGAAGTTTAGGAAAGCACCGTCACTCAAATTTCCTTCCAGTTCTCATTTTATCTTTGCATCTCTGTAAGCCCAGACAGTGTGGTGGTGCTAGAAAGTCCAGTTGCACCTTTAACATGAGGCACAGTTTGACACAATCAGGATACGGCTGTTTGTGTGTGCGTGTGTATGCGTGTGTGTGTGTAAAATGTCATGTAAAATGTTCACAGTCACAAGTTAATGTCCTCTCCTTGTAGAGTTGGATGTCTCGAGACCGGTCTTGGTCTCGAGACCACTTTTACATGGTCTTGATCTTGTCACAGTCTCGACGGTCTATTGTCTTGGTCTTGTCTTGGTCTCGGATCCCTCGGTCTTGTCTTGGTCTCGCTGTCTTGGTCTTGCTGTCTCAGATCAACACAGTGGTCAGGAGATTTGGAGCGAACAGTATCCATGACCCACAATTCAATAATGCAACATTATTATTATTTCGCCTTTAGCGCGGTTCAAATGCAACCAATCAATAACATACATGTATTTTGTTGTGATTCAGACATTGACGCTCATCCAATCAAAATATGCAAGTGTAGCGCTAGTTAAACGTTAGATCCAGCATCACAGTGAGCAGTAAGAATGGTCAGTCAGTTACAGTATGTCAGCAGTAATAGGCTAGTCAGTAAGTTACAGAAATAATGTCAGCGAATTCTTCAGTCATAAAGTTTGCGTTCCTAGAACACAAAGAGGTTTTTTTTGCAGCACAGGTTCAAAAAAGAAGCATTCGGCTAAATGCAGATTTTGCAAAGTCTCCTTGACCGAGACAACACCCCTCACCCCCCACATTTTGCACTGAGAGCATTTTTTGGTAGGGTACATTAGTCTATCGAATTATGCTACCCTTGGTATTTTAATTAAAGCTAATATAATAGGGTATCAGACCATTTATATTCAAATTGTGCACAGGGAATAAGTATTGATATAATATTATGAGATTTTGCAATGGGAGCATCATGTGATAAGGGACATTATTTTATTTTTTTTTTTTCATAAATTTGATAAATAGCATGAAACTTTGCCCCACATATTTTTCTTTTTAATTAAAAGAATGACACAAATATTATATTTCTGTGAAACATATACTGTTATGGGAAATACACCATTTAAAAAGGAAACCATAAGCTAGCATTTTTTGACGCGGTAGCGTAAATCGATAGACTCTGCTGTCGATTTGTGCTATGGTAGCATTTTTCGACAAGGCAGCATAAATCGACAGAACACCGGGACTACCTCAACCATCACCAGGCACCTGGAGCATAAACACCCTGAAAGGTAAGCTAGCCAGTAGCCATCTACCCAACTTCAAACTCTTTTACCTACCTTTCCAAGCTCAGATGACCAGATCACGTATATGTATTATTGTTATTTATCACATGTTCTTCTCACACACGCGGTATAAATTATTTAGGGACAGGTGTTTTTTTTTTGCAAGCTTCTCTGCAGAAAACTTTTCTGGTGAAGAGTGTAACTACATGCTAAGTACAAGTAGCTAGCTCTATCAGTGGCTATCGGCAAGGTGTCAGAATCTTTTAAGCACTTGTCCTTATTCTTATTAATGCACAATTTGTATTGCTATGTAGTATTTGTAGTTTGCATTTGATTCATGTGACGTGTGCGCATGTCTTGATATTGTTTGATTACAATATTTTACTTAAAATGGTGTTGTTTGATTAAATAAATGTGACCATTGACTTTTAAATAACATCTGCATATTACGTTGTGTTGACTTAACAGGCCTAATCCATTTCAGGGAAATTGATATCATATGGTGTAATTTGGCTAGTACTACTACAATGGGACATGATGCAATTTCAAGTTTATAATTGTGTATCTTCAATTTGATGTTACAATTTCGTCTACAAATTAAGTATAATTGAAATCAGTTACATATTTCCCATTCTTTAGACAGTTGTTGGAGGTGTTAGCTGTTTTGTCAGATGACTTTGGGGCCAGTCAGTACACGTCATGTCAGTCCTCAACAGCACACAAAAGTTAAGGGGGTCTTTTTTTTTTTTTTGGTCTCGGTCTTGGTCTCGCCTCGACTTTGTCTTGGTCTTGACTCAGTCTGTCTTGGTCTTAGTCTTGGTCTTGTCTTGGTCTCGATACCCTCTGGTCTTGGTAGTGTCTTGGTCCTGGTTTAGGCGGTCTTGACTACAAGTCTATCTCCTTGTACTCACAAATACATGCAAACAATCTCTCTCTCACACACACAAATTTATGGCATTTATAGCATTTCAGCAGATGCCCTAATCCAGTGCGACTTCCATCTTCTAATTACAGGGAGAGTCTCTCTGAAGCAACTTGGGCTTCAGAGTCTTGGGCTCAGTGGCGGTCACTGGGATTCAAACCTCTAATGTTATCTAATTTAGTCACTTAAACAACTGTACCACCACTGCCACACATGTGCATTTCTACCATCATGTAGGATGACTTTCACCTTTAGTATATCATTTTTGCTGTTAACTATAAGCACTGGTGTTTATGGGGACCAGCAAAATGTCAAATACAATGTCATAATGGGGACAAGTGATTCCTACAAGGAGTCAGATGCATGGATGCAACCCCCTATAACACACACACAAACCAAAATATGAATCTCTTTTCCTCTGTCCGTTTCTGGGTTCCAGATATTATGAAAGTTAGAAATGCATCTTGCCACTTGCTATTATTTCATCCAAATGAAGCTTAGTGAGCCTGCAATGCAGCACAAAAACAGAGTAACATGAAGATGTCTAAAAGGCTTCCTGTGAGTGCAGTGGGGAAGTGGAGTGGGTTTAGACCCACTGGCCACATTTTTGGATCAAAATCAACATTTTGTATACATGGAGCGCTTTTACAGTTGCCATAACCATGTAGCCATTTTATTCTGTGTGGTTTACTGCACATTATACGGTGTTGTAGGTGGAGTGTTAAACACATTGCAGTGTGGTGGTGTGTGTGAGTAAATGTGTGTGTGTGTGTGTGTGTGTAAGCTCCCATCCTGCGGGCATGGTGTGCAGACAGGAAGCCTGGGCTCTTTCCCTTCAGCCTCCCCAAACACCAGCTGATATTTATATCCATCAGGCCACGCCTCACCATGCCCCTCACTCTATCCCCTCTCCCTCTCATCTGTTCATCTCTGCCTGTTTCTCTAATTCTTCACCTCTTCCTCTCCCCATATCCTCCCATCCTTTTTCTCTGCTCTCATTTCTCCTCCACAGCCCCTTGTGAGAGGGAGAGTGTGTTTGAGAGAGAATTAAGAGGGTGTATTTGTATGGCCTTGGCCTGCGGCCATATGACAGTGTCTGTCTCTGTGTCTGTCTGTCTCTCCCTATCCCTTTTCATGTCAATTCCACTCTTTTAAGAGAGTGATAATCCTTTTTTCCTGCCATGTTGCTGCAGATTAATACATTCGCACATCTCCTACGGATTTCATAGACGGATGTCCCTAAAGCCTTTAAAAGTCCTCTAAAACTGACTGCAAATTACCAAGTCAAATTAATTTTTTTTGCAGTAGTTCAGTAAATGTGAATATGTACTGTGGTGTCTTGTATTACACATGGGTCGTCACAACTCACTTTACATTACACATATTTACATTATGTTCATGTTATTAAAAGGAAAGACAGATGCCACTGATGATGTTCTGACTTGCCCCTAAAAGATAGAAAAATACATTTTTGTGGTGTTGTGCAGTATAAAAATGCTTTTATAGAGTAGTCTCAGCTTTCTTTTTAAAAACTTCACAAAAGGATGTAGTAATGTGTGTCCGTGAAAGTATCTCACAAGATCTGACCCTGTGTGTGTTTGTGTACCATTTGACTTGGACATTTGACATTAGATTTGGATTCACAAACAATGGCAGTGACTCAAGAAATAAAGGACATAATCAATATTTTCTGAAAAAACTGGATACATTGTTATATACCTTGACAGTACTGTAATTTTGGCAGTATTACACTACATCAGTTCAAGGGTGAGGTTTGCCTAGTGAACACCTGTTGTCCAGCTCACCTTTTATTTTGTGTCACTGATTAATCACTGAGATTAAATTTCAACCCACTGGCCAAATGACTGGACTGCAGAAAGCAGCTCTGACAAAGACGTCAGCAGCTGTTACCTGATGGCCGCATCAACAGGAAAGAGCTGCTTGGGCCCATAAATCACACTCAGCACCACACACACACTTCCACATCAAACACATTAAGCACACACAGAGCTGTGTTCTGCTCAGACAGTCTCCCTCTGCCTGTTCTGCACTGTACGGTGGAAATCTATTTAAGAATGAGATATGAGCTCAGTGTGACAGTGCTTTAAATTTCAAATGCTGGGAAGTGGTTTATGAGGGATAGAGAAAAAGAGTAGACTGAGAACAAAGTGACATATGAATTGATGTTCAAGGCGTAACTGTCTCAGACCTGCTAGAGGATAACATTTGAGATTGTTAAGTACATGATCATCCCCCACACACACACATACACACACATTCACACAAAGGAGCACCGAGGCATGAACGATGCTTTGATGGTGAGTGTTGTGTAGAGGTTAATGATTAAAGAGGTGGCAGTCGGAGAGACTTCTCCTTATCTCAATCGCCCTTAGGACCGTCTCATGTGCATGCCTTCTCACACTCGACTGTCTCTGTTTTTTCCCATGTTTATCTGTCTGTCTCTCTCTTCTTTCCTGCAGCACTTTGGTGTATTTCGTCCTTCAATATGAAGGAGACCCCCAGCTCCAATGCTCCCTCCTCTGTCCTACTTTTCCACCTGGGTCACAGCTCTCAGTGCACTCCGGGGCTCCCAAACTCTCCATTCATTCATTATCCAACCTCTTAATCCTAACAGGGGTCGCGTGGGGTGGGGGGACCAGAGCCTATCCTGGCAACTACGGGTGCAAGGCGGGGGCCAACTCTGGGCAGACACCAACATAACACACACGCGCACAGAATCACACTTACAGTCACACCTTACAGGGTCAATAAAGAGTCGACAATTAACCTATATTGCATGCTTTTGGAAACCGGAGCTCCCAGCGAAAAACCCACACGGACAGGAGGAGAGAAATCAAATCTCCACACAGAAAGGCCCTGTGGCCGAATCGAACACAGGATCTTTTCGCTGTGACGTGGCAGCATTAACCACTGCGCCACCGTGCCGCCCTCTCAGAATAACTGTCCCTGAAAGTAGAAACAATTGAAGTTGCTCTGGATCAGAGCATCTGCTAAATGTCTTATATATAAATACCTAAACTGTGTTATAAGTGTCATCATTTCATAACTTGGCCACTACAGGGCACAGCAATACCACTGTTGTCTATATTGTGTTTTTATTCTTATGACTTATAGCACTATTTATTAAAATAAAGGAAGTCATGTAGCATTAGCAATAGCATTAGACTCTTCAATAACAATACATTACAAATATTAGTTAGTTTGTTGGTGTTTCTGGAGAAAAATCACATCTGCCAATTTTTAAATCATCCAATTATTGAAATCAGTATCTGTTCTATATCAGACTCTACGCTCCATCTCATGATCTTCAGCACTCTGTAGCTTCTACCAGTGTAAGAGAACAATGGAAAAGACACAATTATGAAATAAAAAGGATATGAAAGATTTACATATGTTTGTGATAAATGTGTAATAATCATGGGAAATGGGAGCCTTATTGCAATGCTTTAACTGGTGCTAATTGTGAATGTGCTGCTTAGTGCTGTTTGTACAGGACGAAAAAGCTGTTTCATTTCCTTGCATTTTGAGGGAAAGGTTCAGACCCCCCGCAGTCCTTGTGTCTTTCCCCTGACTGGTTATGACCTCAACACACACACACATACACGCATATACACATATATATATACACACAAAGACTGGACCAAAAACAATTACAGGAAGCCAACAGTTCTCTCTCAGGTCAGTCCCTCAGCCACAACATCAATACAACACCCAACCAATACCACACACAAGCAAACATAGACTCACACACACACACACACACACATACAAGAGATAAACTGTGTCATCAATCCACCAATATTTGCTAATTTATGCAACCCCAAATCAGTATAAGTGTAGGGGAGTATTTCGGAATGTATTACATGCATTGTGTGTGTTAGCAGCCGTGGCACCGGCAGGCAGTGAGTGCAACGTCAATCGAGTGGGAGAGTGTGGGAATGGAGTGTATAATTATATATATCTGTAACGGCCTGCGTTTTCGTATGTGTTAGAGTGAGAGAGAGAGAGCGAAAGAAAGAAAGAAAGAAAGATTAGCAGCATCCTCCGCGGTGTACGTAGGAAGCCTACTGCATCCTGCACATCCACCTCCCCACTCTCTCTCTCTCTCTCTCTCTCTGACACATCCACAATTAACCTCGGCGTTGTGCGTGGCTTACGCTGAGGAGGAACCGGAAGGCCTCGTCTCCGCCGACTCCGACCCCTCAATCTGCTCCGAATAGCCCCACCACCGTACAGACAAAAGGGTCCTGGTCTCCAACGCTCTGCAGGGAACAGCCGCCCCAGACTCCTACACAAGCAGGATCCTGCTCTCAAAGACGGTGCACGAACTCCAATCAGACACACCGCTCACTAAATAAAGCTTAACGTGGAGCTGTGAGTGATGTAACATCATTCTGTGATTTTTTTAACATCCTTATAAGAAATGCAGTGAAAAAAGACACTAACATAGCAAACAAATAACAAGAGATCTGATGAGGATTGGTTAAAAATGCTAAAAAGGTCTACATGAACTTTTAATTATTATCGTCACACATCTCTGTGTGACATGACCATTTTAAGGGTCACAGAACCCTTTTATGCAGGAATTAAGAGAGTGATGTGAATAAAAAAGGGAATAAAATTATGATTTGGGGTGATTTTTCATGGTTTCTCCTTCACCATTAGAAGACAGCTACTGGAACATAAAACTCTAACTAAAAATGTTTAAAATTTCTCAATAATTATCATTAAAGCTTTTTGGGGTGATGGTAGAGTTTTACTGAATCAGTTTACGCCTCTTCAACACAGATGTAAGGAAGTTCTATAGACTTGTTCCAAGAGGTGGACAGTCAGCCAGCAGGACAGCCAGGTACTACGGCACAAAGATTTGGTCCATTTTACATGCAGCCTTTAAAGTCCCCCGGTTGCCCCCAGCCTTGCCTTTCTCACAGTGCAGCACGTTAAGGCTCATCACCCCCCAGGTCTCACTTTGTTTCCCTTTAATACTGCTGGATGAGGAAGGCCTCAAGCAATGAACCCAAAACAAGACCTTAGTGTCCTGAGACTGGGCTGGGGCTGATGCAACTGATCCGCAACTCTAGTAGAGCACGCAGGCTAGGATGAAGGAAAGGAGTCGCTGAAGTGGTCATGAAATAAGGGCCGAGATTTGCAAAGACAGTGGGCTTAAGAGTTAAATGTTGCAAAACCAATTATATTTGACCAATTTGTAAAAGGTTCACATTTTGAATATTTACTCTAAGAGTGAATTCTGACAGTGAATTTATTCTGAGGTTCAAATATTTCAATATTTATGCTGAGAGTGAGAGTTAACATACCTACAGCTTGTTAAAGTTGTTGTGCTAATGTCTGTTAAATGCCAAGAGAGCCGGTGAGAATTTACAACATAATAATGCAAATTTTAGCGCAGTGCCCGCAGCGGTCGCAGATGGAGCTCATCTAAATGCTATTTTTGTTTGAGCCAGTCTGAATGGACCGGTGATGTGGGTCAGGACCCTGCGTTCAGGAGCATCCATTTATGCTGCGGTGGCAGACAGGTGTCAGTGCTCCGCCCCAAAGAGAGACGCCCACGCTGGCCACAGAGAGGAACGCCATGTTCTCCTGCTGCGGCTTTTCCACCTGAGGTCCTGGCTGCCTAATTGAATTAATCATTTGCTAAATGAGGCTGCCATAACCCCGTGCTGCCATAATCGGTGGAGAAGCACAAGAACCATGAATCTATGTGCAAACACATAGAATTTTTGAGGTCTAACCCTGATCCTAACCATAAAAACCTGAACCTAAAGCAAGCCTAATTCTAAACTTAATCCTTACACAAAATATAACCAGATCAAGAGAGAGAGAAAGAAAGAGCAAGAGAAATAGAAACAGCTAGAGAGAGAGAGAGTGACAGAATAGAGCAGTGACATGATCTGTGCTGAGACACATCCACAGACATACAGAAGTGAACTGTGTGTGCCGTCTAAATAAACATGACTATCTCTCCATTCTCCAGCTCGGTCTCACTCTCTTTCTCTCCTCATATCAGGTGGTTTTGCATTTGCTGACGATTTGGATGATAACTTGAGGTTATCGAGTGCCTCACCAAGAGCTATCGCATGAATCCTGGAGAACTGCCATTAGCTGGAGTGGATGAGACGATTTAACGCCACGGCATGCCTCCTGCCGAAGCCGAGTGCTGCTGCCGATGTGTTATAGCAACATTAGGAGAGCGCTGGGAGTTTTAAAGTTGGATGAATATGCATCGAGGCATGACGCTACAGTTCCCTTTCAGCAGGTAGGATTACATGGCCCTGCTGCTCCTCAAGCAATCAGTTAAATTACAGCCCACTCCAGCCTAATGCCCGGCCTCAGCATTCAAATCATGAATAAAACGAAGGCCCGCTGTCACGTCATCTCCTAAAGATAGCATCCCCATTAATCCAAATACACTGTGTATGCAAGAGGGCTTGTGTGTGTGTGTGCGTGTGTACAGCTGGACACCTGGTCGAGGAATTGTTATTTCATGTGTGTCTGTGTGTGTGTGTGTGTCTTTGTGTCTGTGTATAAAGGCAAGTGCATTAAAGTGTGAATGAAACGGTTTACAGTGACAGCTCTAAAAACGAATGAAGAAGCTCTGCACGGCCAGTGCAATCTGACTGTGTTCTACACACTTGGGACTACTGACACACTCTGTATCACTCTCCGCCTCTCACTCCTCCTGTCTCTCTCTGTCTCCAGTCCATGTCCAGCAGGCAAACTCCACACAGAAAGGCCCTACGGCTGACCTGGGGATTGAATCCAGGACCTTCTCGCTGGGAGGCATGTAATCAGAATTACACAATAAAATAAGAAAACTTTCAGGCTTATGTCTAAGTTGACTTAAATTTGACTGGAAAGTAAACATGGTCTGAAAGACTTCACCTCAAAAGTCAGACATATTTGGAAACCCTAGTTTCCTTGTGCATCAGAAGTATGTCTATGCATTACTAAGTATAACAATCATATTTCGCTTCTTTGCTGACATCACCTGTTGACCTATTATGTCAAAGTATTTCGGTCCAATGCACTTTCTTTCTTCCTTTTTTATTGTTTGTATTTGCCTTGACAAAACTGCGAAATATCTGAACATATTTGGTATTTGGTGAGTGACATTGTCTTCTGAGGCACATTGCCTAGTTTAAGTCACATGACCACTTTCTTAAATGTGTGGGCTAGCAGGGAGGGACATACAAGTCCCAGTGCAGGTGGACAGGACCCAGGGAGTGAGATGGAGACACTCACACCCCCAGCAGGGCTGCTGTCTGCAGGCACTCTCATGCCAGAGCATCATGTGCACCGGTTTGAAGGTAGCACAATGGAGCCAGGAGAGAGAGAGAGAGAGAGAGAGGTTGAAAGTGGGCAGTTGGTAGCGTAACAGTTAGGCTGTTCGCCCTGTGATCGGAAGGTCACCGATTTAAATCCCATGCCGGTAAAAGTAACCGCTGAGGTACTCATGAGCAAGCTACCGTCCTCAAATACTGCTCCACGGGCACTGCCCATGACAGCTGGCCACTGCTCCTTCACGGGTCGGTCAAATGCAGAGGTCACATTTTGTTGTGGTTCACTGTGTGCTGTGCAGTGGTGTGTTCACAATGACATAATCACTCACTTCACTGAAAGGAATAAAAGATTAAGCTGGACAGATAAATATATTTAAAGAGACAGCAGGTGGAGAAGCAAAGATAACAGAGCCAAGAAGAGACAGGAGAGAGAAGAGAAAGTATGTTTTAAGGGTTTAAGAAAGAGAATGACATAAAAAGGGCAACCAAAGTAAGATATACAGTCCAGAACGAAAACTATAGACTCCTAAACTATAGGCTAGAGCAGCAGAAGTCCCAGATGACGCCAGTTCCATCAAGATAATATCAGTTTAAACTCATATTTGGAGTAATGCTGGTCTAGTGGTTAGGATACTCGACTGTGAACCAAGATGTTCTGTGCTCAAATCCTACCTCTAAGCACTATCATCATTGGTCCCTGAGCACGGCTCCTTACCCTGAGTTGCTCTCAGGTAGACTGTCCCTGAAATTGGGAAATGGAAGTCGCTCTGGACAGCAACATCTGCTAAATGCCATAATTGTTAATGTATATGTAATATTCCTTACAAGGAAGGCCTCAAAATCTTGTGTTATTACCTCTCATCTAAGGATGGGACAGAGCAGTATCTCTAAGCAGAGTGCCACAGAGAGAGGGCATAACACTGACTTTATCAGCACTATGCTTCCTCGCTATCCTCTCATAACCATCTTCAGAAAAGATGGTCCATTACATAAAAGCCTTATTTAAGAATGTGTTCAGGCCTCATGCAAATCCTCTTAAAACAGGTATGCATACATACACACACTCTCTTGGGAGTGTAAGATTTGTTCACATTTGTAATGGATGAAACTTGTGTGCCTGTGTGTGTGTTATGTGTGTGACAGAAAAATATAGTATGTATGTGTGGAAGTAGCCCATGATCAACACCTCCCCCTCATTATCTCACTTACAGTACACACACACTCACACATAGTCACACACACATACACACAAAACATTGTCAATGTCAGCTAATTGCACTTTGCCAAAAAAAAAAGAGCGTTGGGCAGAAAATATCCATAACCTAAACTGAACAAACAAATTGCCGTGCCTCCACCCCTCCCTCCAACCCCACTGCTCAGTAGCCTTGGCGTGGGCACGACGCCTGCACATGAAGCCCCAAACTCCTCAAACAGCACACAGCCAAGCTGCACAGTGCCAGGACCAACCAGCAGCAGCAAAGCCTCAGTTCCAGAGATGACATAAACCACTGGGGGCTTCATTAAGCCCGAACCAATTGGAGACAAAATTTGTATGTACTGAAATATTAAACCCATTTTCCTGCAACGCAGCGTGCAGCAGGAACAACGCAACTTCACCTTCCGCACGGTCATCAGAGAACATGATGTCATCACAGAAGCTTCTGGATCAAAGGGAAAGCAGACATGTTTAGAACAATGGCAGCCTTGTCACATGTCTATTAAAAGTCGTTTACTGACACACGCATACACTGCACATGACAGTTTAAAATGTAAGTTATCAGTGTGAGAACATTGTGAACAGTACAAATTTTAAGATAGCTTGTGATGGTTCATTTCTGGTTAATACTGATGGTTGATGGTGGTCAAGCTGGTTTGCCAAGCCAATTGGGTACTTGATCTGCTTGTAGCGTTCCAAAACAAAACTCAAGGCGGCCACAGGTTAACCCTAACCCTAACCCAACAATTGAAGAAGCAATCTTAAACAGAACGTAAGAGACATACCACACATATACATCTAACTCATATCCTCATAATGAAAAGAAAAAGACTGCATGGGAAAAAACATAAAATCACCATCTAAGAAGATGACCATCTGAAAATTATATTGTCCAAATGTTCACCATATTACATTACACATGTGCTTTAGACACTTAACAGAAATTCCTTATTAATGAGTACCTGGCTGTCTACTTGGACATTTATTACATTATTATCAATGAAATGTCTATGAAATGCTTTAGTGGTGTGAAATGATGAGAATGAGTTTATAATTTCTGGTTTATTCAAGTGACGGCATTATTTTTTGTGAGCATTTTAGTGTCAAAGCCACAGCAACTGCACAGACCGAAAGTAGGCTAGTGAACCACAAGGCCAGTGTGTTTGTCCCCAGTGTAAGAGCCGTTTAAACACCCATAGTAAATAGTCCACACACGTTTAACTTCTCATTAGCCTGGCAGATGAGAGAAAGAAAATGTGCCAACAATATAAAAACAGCCCTCGGCTTCTCGAGGGCATAGTAAGCGTTGTCCGCTACTGCCATGTCACTTCCCTTTGTCTGGGTTTCTGGGACTGGACAGTCCATGCCTCCTCTTGGTCTACCCTGAACACATCCACAAGGGCCTCTTTATCTTCAGGCCGTGAATCAGAAAAAGTTAAACACGCTCTTTAAAGACTGTGGCGAAAAAGGAATGCATTTCCACGTCCTGGGGTAAGTTCAATGGCTCCACATCTCCACTTTTAGTTGGCTCTTTCTAAAAGAATAGATGTGCTGTTATCTTAAACATGAGGTGCATAATGTTGTGTGGGGGTTGTATTTTTTCTGGTCACTGTTTATTTGTGATTCTTTTTTGGGCACGTGTACAGTGCCATGGCCAGTCTGGAGTCTTATCTGCATTGGAAATTGAGAGTAAAAATGGCTTTGATCATTCGCTTCAGTCGTGACCCCGTGGGAGGAACGCAGGCGTGATCTGGCCAAGAATGAAGGGTTGAATAGGGAGGGGGGAGGTGATGACTGTTCTGCTTTGACAGTTGTTAAACTGAGGGGGAGGAGGGCTGTAAGCAAGGGTGGACTAAGAATAGACAAAAAAGAATGACTGTTCCTCAGGAAAGGAGCCTGGCGTGACCACCGTCTGTCCCCTCAGAGACCCCTCCTCATGTGGTGTGGGGGCACATGCCACTCACAACCTCATCACCATAACTTGGCTAAACTGTCCCACTATTGCGGCTTCAGATGCTCTCTTCCTAGCTACTTTTCCGAAAGTGACCTAGTTCATTCCGGTGAGAAGGCCTTGTAAGCCCAGGCACTGATTGTAATAACGCTTAATCCCGACAGCCTGCGAGTGGCTGAGACTCATGAATATTACACTGCATATAGACACAACTAATAGTCACTGGGATGGAATTTAGGGATTAGTTAGCCGAGTCTGAGAGTGACGCTGTGTCATTGTGACAGCATGTTCTCTGAACCTTGCCTCTCAAAGATTGTTCAGTTTCATTATGCGGACTTATGAAGAATTATTAAGAATTTAGAGATGGGGTTGTTGCTAGGGGTAAAGTTTGAGGATGACATTAGGCTTTTTAAAAAATATGGTTATCTATGAATAGGTATATGTCTGTGTGCAGGCTGTTTTTTAAGAAATCGCATTGTCCCGTAAAGTACAGGAAACAATGGAGATCTCATCAGGAACACATTGCAATCAAAAGGTTTTAACATTAAAAAAAATATATTTTATTTGTATTCTAGGGTAAGGTGAAGCTGATGTATTATATGTATCTATACATTAAAGTATATTTCATAGATAGCAAGATCTAAATGTCTGTGGATTGGCCGTCGCTCTTCCTTCCAATCTCACTGTAATCACTGATCAAGTCCTTCAGCACACACCAATACTTCAGAAAGTTATCAGAAATCTACCAACATAAGACTGGTCCTAGTGGGCAGGCATACACATTCAATGTAATATAACCTTGTTTACATAATCTATCATATTTTGACACTGCTGGAAAGCCAAAGGGGAATTAACTGGAAAACATCTGACTGGGGAGAATGACCTTTAACTCGTCAAAGCAAGACATTTGTTAAAAATCACTGAGAGCAACATGTGGGAAAACCCACACACACATAACCACACACACACAGTCATGTCTTGTTATCTTTGTGGTTTACTTCCATTGACTCCAATAATTACTAGATCTAAATAATACTACATCCAAACCTAATGCTAACCAAATATTTGTACTCTTTTAGTTTTTTATATTTGAATAAAATTACCTTCCCATATATGGATTGGTCCTCACATAGCAAAACAACCCTGCAAATCCCAGCTTCATAAGGTACATTACTGACCACAGTAATAACATTAGATTGAAAAAAATACTGCAGTCACACGTAACCCTAACGCTAACCAAACACAAATCTTCAAATCTTTTCTTTTATTCAAAGGAACACACACATACGACCTACACGCCATACAGTAGACGAGAATATGGAACAGAAATCCATGTCCTTTTAATACCACACTAGATCTCCACCAGTTAAACAAGCAGATAAAGCTAGACATAGTCAGAGAAATGGCCTGCCAGTCAAAATATAACCCACACACAACCCGGATAAAATCAATAATATCAAGCAAAACAACCCTCACATAAACCACACACACGACGCCACAAAAATGTAGCGACGCAAATCCAGTAACGCAGTCACGCTGACAGACAGCGTGGTGTTGAGTTGCTTCATTTTGTCGCGCAATACCAGACTAAATTGTGCAATTGTGTCGTCCTTTATTTGTCAGCGGAGGTTGAAGGATATTCCGATCGAAAGATGTGCATTTCAGTGGCATTATGTTCGCCTGTTTATATGTATTTTAGGTTCATAAAGCAAAATGAACATGACAATGTGTAAAAGATATGTATGAACAAACATGGTGACATGTTTCACCTTGTAGCCTGAACATTCTCTCTCTCTCTCTCTCTCTCTCTCTCTCTCTCTCTCTCTCTCCTGCATGTCTGGACAAGGTTTTTTTTTTGGTTGACAGTGTGGTTATTCCTCTAGTTTTTGGTTGTAAAAACCCACTTACCTGTACGAGGTCTGTTTCCTGAACGCGAGACCTTTGAGTTTTTCCTCCAGCGTCTCGTCCGCGTCCGCAAAGCCGCCGCTCACACTCTCGCCTCCCCGCATCGCCTCGTCCCGGTCACGGTACTGCTCGTCGCCGCCGCCGCCGCCGCCGCCGGTCGCTCCGAGTCGGCTGCCGAAGCTCTGCGGGCTCCGTTCGTCCTGGCGTGGTTTGGCCTGGGGGTCCATGCTCCTCCGGTCGGGAGTGGACCCCCTTCTTCACTAACCCCCCGTCGGACGGAGACGAAGGTCTCGGTGGCTTTTTTTTTTTAAGTCGCTGCAAGCTGCTTCAGTGTCCCGTTTTGTTGCGCTTGCAGTCCGCGGCTCCCGAACGGCTGGAAATGGCAGCAGCGGGGATGCAGCGGGGATGCAGCGATGCTAGACTAGTCAAAGCAACACGGCTGCATCCATCCCCGCATCCTGCCTCTGCCAGGGCATTGTGGGAGATTCCTGCCCAGACTCTCAGAGCAGCATCACTCCATAAAAGTAGGACACACGGTCCGGGACGGAAATCACATACACATACACAAACACACACATATGCATACACTCACTAACACACCCACTCACACAACGGCGGTTTTAACGTGTGTGTGTGTATGTGGTCTCCCCAAAGATGTGACTTGAATGATCCATTCTGTTAACTGTCTGGTTAAATGTGATTGTCACTGCAAGAACACAGTTCTTGAATATAACATTTTATTTGATATTTACCCTAAAGAGCGATTTAAGCAATTGCTTGTTTAAAAGATTTTTTTTTCTTGGGACAACAAAATTTTCAGACCTAAAAGGACCTTCTACATAAAAGAGCATTTAAAGATATGTACACTTACAAAGGAAGGAGCCTTTAAAACATTCACAAAAGATTAAGTTGATGAAAGGTGGACTGAAATTTTACATATTGACCATAGACAAAATTAAAGAATAGTAATATGGTTTATGTTTAAATTACTGTGTATTTTATTGCTGGGATTGGGCTGACGCTGGTGCCTGTACTATGGTGGACTTTCAGGTTCTCTTTGAAGCGTAAGAGCCTCAATTTGACTAATGTGATTTGAGATAAGATGAAAATAATGAGAAAGTTCAGTACCATTCTGACCTATTTTGGTACTTTTGACAATTATTATTATTGTATGAAGAACCACATTGATCTAGAAACACACATACACAAAGGTAGTCTGTCCCTGCTAGAAAAAATATTTTTAAAAAAGGAACAGATGTTATGAAAACCTTGTTTTAAGGTTTTATGGAAAAGCTTTGGTAAAACCAATGATACCAATAATACAATTGTGACAAGGTATAGAGGAGAGACGCTCTTCCCCCAACACTAATGCTATTAAGATGTGCTTGAAGGTACTGCAGGCAACAGACACAACAGCAAGAAGATTCCCATATCATTCATAATTTACAACATGACAAATATGGGAAAAATACTCCAGCAGGGTCTGTACTTCAACAGCAGATCCAATTTGATGCCACCTGATACATTATATTAACAAAATTGCTTCAATATGCTGGAGTTTGAAGGAAAAATTATAAGCACTCTAAAAGTAACTAACAAACAAATGGTTAGACAGCACAGTTTAGCACATTAGATGCTCTCAGGTAGTGTACAGATTGCACTGGACTCTGTTTGTCATAAGCATTAATATCTAATGCAATAGAAACGATTGGTCTGTCATAGAACATCCTTTTGTCCACAACAGTGCAGACAGCACTTGGATGGTGGCCAGCTTAGGACAAAAAGGGCCATCTGTCCTTTAAAGACCTAAAAGGGTTGTGTTATATGGGGCTATTGTGGTTGGTGTGTTCCAGGGAAGGATGCCACAAGCCTTTTATTCATAGATCCTGTTTTCTCACTGCAATTTCAACATCTTTCATTGTAATGGCAAAAATAAAATAGCAGTAAAATAGTAATTTTGTGTCAGAATCCACATCAACTGATTGGGGATTATTTTTATTCAGTAATCTAAAGATATGAAAAGCAGAACGTACATCACTTCCATGCCATACTTTACAGTCTGAAAAGGTTCACAAATTAAAAATTTCATGTATAATTTTTATCTTTAATTTTCAAACAAAAAGCTTCTCTTGTTTTGAATGAGGAAATGTTTGCCTGTATTTATGAACACAGCATACATCCTCAAAATTAATTAATAATTAATAAATAATGGTTAATTAATAAATAAACTGGTGAAAAGCTGCATTTCAATAAAGTTGAATATTGTAAATTGGAAATTGTATGTATTTCTTTATTTTTTGTGTAGGTGTACTTTGGGTTGGATTATAATGCCAATGATAACTGTCTTGCTGTTTGATTTAGCCCAGTCTCCAACTCTTAGCCAAGCTCCAAGGGGACGGAATTAAACAACTCCCTTTTCATAGAGTAAGAGATTCCTGAACATCTCTCCTGGAATGAATGCATGACAATACACGTTACATAGCTTCAACTCAGTAGACTCACACCACTCAATAGACTCCATTAAATATCAGTTACATGGTACTACTGAAAAAAGGGGGAAACACAAAGTTGAATAGCACACCTCTAACAGCAAATGCATTTGGACTGTGTTGCAATAGAAAGAGTGTGTGCGTAGGTGGAGCATGAGATGGAAATCTGAGGTCAGAGATAATTAAATAATTTCAATGCTTTTATGGCCATGATAACGAAGGGGTCTCTCAATGACTGATAATGAATCTCAAGTGCATACACTCAAGTGGTGTTGGCTGCAGGCTGTTATGGAGACTAATACAGTGATGTAGTCATTCAATGATGCTCAGGAAAAGATGAAGATTAATGAAGATTATGAGTGAGGAATAATAAGAGAAAATGGATGTGAATAAAGTGTGTGTGGCAGGTTTTTTAATTAATGTCCATCAAAACACAAAAACATGTGTCGCAAACCACATACACCAAAAAAAGAGACCAGGCTTCCTGACAAAACACCAGTCTATTTCTTTGCTGCACAATGGCTTTATAAATTATTTAATCACAGATAGTGAGCAGAAATCTCTAAGGTTCTTTTTATTGGTCAGTCATCTTTAAAACTGAGAGTTGTCAGATAAACTGTGCCACTTTAAAGCCTGGTTTAAACTCAAGACTGAGCCAGTGTGAGGACAACATTGAGGATTACCACCAGAAAGACGTTAGGGTCTGAGCGCTTCAACCCCAGAATGAGAGTGAGACCTTTACAACCTTCACCGCTGCACACACCCACAACCGCACACACCAGAGAGAGCAAGACATTTTCATAATCAGTAAGGTTTACATATGAATGATTGCTATAGAGGGCTGGAAGATGTGTTAAACATTTACATTTACTGCCAGTGGATGGATGGATGGATGGATGGATGGATGGATGGATGGATGGATGGATAGATAGATAGATAGATAGATAGATAGATAGATAGATAGATAGATAGATAGATAGATAGGAAATGTTTTTACAAATGAATTCTTAACTTTGTCTTGGAGTATCGTTTAATTTAATTCTAAAGGATCGTGGCTTCACCCAGTGGACAAAGTGGGCATTGCAAATTGGAGTGAAAGGTTAAGAATCATTTTAGGAATATTAACATCACAAAGGCTACATTGCTGACCAAATACTGGTTTTAGCATACTGTGCTCTTGCAATAAAAAGAGAATAATTGAACAGTATGTTACATTAAGTGGGCACTATGTTATCAAGCCTAAGAAATATTCTTGCTGTCATTGTTCATTTGTTAAAGTTAAATGAGTGCACAAAATGTAAATGTTAAATTTAAATTTGCATACCCAAGTTACTTTTTAAAGTAAAGTGTGGACAACTAAAACCTGCAGAGAGAGAGAAAGAGAGAGCGCGCCTAGAGAGAGACTTGGCTTATGAGAAAATAAATCAAAAGACATAACAATCTGGACACTAGACCCTAGAGAGTTGAATCCAGTTGCCCTTGGAATTGGTCAGGTTGCCCTTTACAAAATGAGTTATTTGAATCATTTGTTGGTAGAGAGTCTAACCCTTGGATTTGCTGGAATCACCACAGCTGTGTGGCTTGAGGCATATTCCATAGGTTTAGTTTTATTCTGCTTTACAAGCAGGAACTACATGCTGGGCCAGATCTTGACATTTGGCATGAATTCATTTCAGTTTTGTTGTGAACTGAATAAAGCAAAGGCTTTACAAACCAAATCATACCAACCAATTATGCCATGTATGTTTCCATGTACATTCCCAAAGCTGTGAATAATTAAATTCACTCAAAGAAGAGGATGATTTCAATCAAACATGTATTTCAGATATTATTCTCTTTTATTCCATAAGGGCAGAACACATGGCACTACTGGAGGAGCTTTTATTCAGCAGGTTGACTTCTCGTCTTGTCAGAAAGTCGAGCAAAGCCGACACAATCCTGACCTCTGTCAAAGATGCTGTAGACTTCAGAGAGAAAAAGATCTCCAAGAATCCAAATAGAGTCATTGAGGGAGTGGATATCTACTGCTTGGAAACCACTTAAACAGACCACTTTGTCACCTATTACCTCCTGTATAGAGGGAAGAAGAGACAGACATTTAATACGCATTCCATGGATTGTATGTGTGGTCAGTATAATAAATATATTGAAATAGCTAACAACTGTTGCACAAATAGAAGGAATTCATTAGTGTGTCTGTATGTGAACTCACTCTCCTGACGTATGCCTCTGGAGTAAGTGAATACTCCTCTCCATTTAGTACAAAAGATATCACAGGCAAGCTAGTGATCCTAGCGCAGTCTATAAGAAACTGTAAGCCAATATAGTAATATTACAATAAAACTGATTTTAAAAATGTTTTACTCAGAGATCTTAAATCTTAAATTATTACTAATAAGTAATTATGAATGATACTGACATGAGTTTTAATTTCTAAGCTGTCTGTTCAAACACCACTCTCACCTCTCCAATGGGTGTAGGTGATGCTCCAATAAGCTGCTGAAGAATTATAATGTCTCTGGTTGGTCCTGCAATGAGGGAGGTTCCGGTATCAACAATTGCCTGGCAGTGGTGAGCACTGCTATGACAGAAGGAGTTGGTTCCTTGCACTTTTATTCTGAAAAAGGAATAAGATAAAGTAATCCCAGAGAGAAGGTATGCATTTGTATAGCATGTACATTTTCATTCAAAAACAGAGAGCCATCAAAGTCTTGACAGTGATAGAAAACACTGATACAAGGAATAAAGACATGACTGAAGCCAAAACATCTTGGCTCCTGGGCAAGTATTCTAACAAGAGGCAAACATTTCTTCTTTTGTTGCAAGGAAATGCTAAGAAAAAGATCAGTAAAACAGGAGACTCACGCATCCAGTTTGATTTGCCAGTAGCCTTTTAGAGTGACTGGGACCCAGTTAATGGGTGGAATAAAGAGCTCTTTGTCCACACCTCCAAGCAACAGCTTCCCATCCAGACCAGGAGAATTGTTCCTTGAAAACATTGCCATCACTGTCACCATTATAAATGTTGACAAAAGACAAATCAGTGTTAACTACTCACTACATCTTTGATTCATTGATTTCCCACATGCTTGCTCACTTGCTGAGGTAGAATGAGAACATGGGCTTCTCAAGCTTGTTTTGGGTCATCATATTGTCAAAGACAGGTGGTCCCTGTACCTCAGCCAAGGTTGGGTAACTCAGACCCAAAACTCCATCAAATTTGGTCATGATGAAGGAAAATCCCGGCTCATACACCGACTCCCCAAACTCCTGATTCTGGACAGTTATAGAGCCAACCTGCACAAGACAGCAGCTCAAACACAAACTTTCCACAGACCATCAATAGAGAAGCCAAAGGAGACATAAAATAATACAAACTAAACTAACATCAGCTATATGTTCCTTTCCATTGTAATTTAACTATTTCCTTTGGATTAAATGATAAACAGAAGGGACAGTTAGGATCATTCAGTTCCCATATTCCTGACATAAAAGAATTTCTTGATATTGAAGGATTGTTCTCATTCCTAGCAGCCGTAACATTACTTTCAGCATATCCTGAGCCACAATGCCTAACAGGTGTCCGGAGCCGTAATGGATGCCAAAGATTCGTCCATCATGAATGTAGGTGCTGGACTCAAAGGCCTTGAACTTCTGGTGTGATGCTGTGCCAAGAGAGGAACACAGTGACCTGATGACCTGAGCATTCGAATCTCTATCAGGAGTAAACATGGGCTGATATGTTTGATTTAGTAAAACACAGTCAAAATCGTGCTGAAACAATGAAGCAAAGAAAATATGGATTCAAAACTAATGGCCAGTTATAATGAAAATAATAAAATGCATCATATGAAATAAAGCATAGATAGAGAATATGACTGTTACCACATGCTTGACTGACACAGTATGAGGAGGGAACCCACAGGTCAGCTGAACCGGTGTCAAACACCACAGTGAAGTTCTGATCAGGTGTTCCCAGACTGATCTGCCCGAAGTACTGTGCCTTCAAAATCCATCCCATACACACAATAATTAACTTTGTTCAACTGAATGAAAAACCACAAGAGGTTTGCACTTTAATGGTGAATCTCCAGCATGTGTTCTCCCATAACCCAATACTTAATTACCTCTGTGAATGTAATGCCATAATGTCATAATTACACAAAATTGATAATCGTCCTCCTGTGGTGGACGCGAAGTAAATGGTTCAGCTCCTTTTATGAAACACATTTATTGAATTACACAGAGCCTGGTTTATTTCCACCACTCATCATGGTTCAAGCTGACACTGGCCGAGCTGCTTGTCGTCAATTATGACAATTAGTTATCATTCATAGCATATGAAAGGGCATCTCACTCACATCCATGAAGTTGTGCAGCATCTCTGCAGCTTTGCCTGGTTTGAGAGATGCTAAGGATTCAGGGTAGCACTGGGAATAGCGCCGGGAAAATGCATCCACCTGATGATTCTTCAGGAAGTCTTCCAGCTGGTTGGTCATTCTTAAACGGCTCCTTAGAGAGGTCAACTTTGCCAGAGGTACTCTTAAAGTTCAATCATAAATAGGGAACCTTAAGGATTTGATGCTCTATTCAATTTCTGTTATTCTAGACAGACAGCTATATCATTGATCAGCTTCTCCAACACACCCTCTTAAAGCACTACACATGTTTATCAATTGTTTTTTAGAATTCTCTTACCTCACAAGGCCAAGCACAACACTTAGAGAGCACAAAAGTAGCAACAGAATTCGCTTCATACCGACTATCTGACAGCCTCCACCTTTCATCAGCTCTGAGGTAATTGCTGTCAAACTGATTGTGACCTTGTGGGGCATTTTATTCGGCGCATGGTCACCTCACTCAACCAATCATTACAGTATGTAATGTTTATTTCAGGCCACTGAGAAAAAAGTCCAAAGTCTTTTTGTTTAATCCACTGAATCGTCCTTCTTTTGCTGATTTGTGCGATTCGTGACTCCAGTAGACAAAAGATATTTCACCAACACCAGATTTAGTCTATCTATTTAGAAAACTACCATGTATAAAAATAAGCCATATTTTCTTTGAAAAAAATGAAATGTTTCACTAAAAATAATATACTCTGATATTACTGTGTTTTGCTTTGTTAAACATAGCACAAATTATTTCTGGCAAACTGTAAAATATCCAACTGAAGCACTGTCAATGCCAACATACTTTTGAATAAAACAGTAAGATTTGAAGACTAGATTTATCAAATGTTTCCAGTAAAATCAAATGAAAAAAGAAAAGGCATTCAAATGTTTCTCAAGTTTTATTACTCAGTAAACAAAAACGCCACATTGCCATATTGCTTGAATAATGGCTTAACACACAAGCAGCCTCAGCAGTGGTAACATTGAAACTGCACATCAACTCGAGAGCAAAAGACTCAACAGTGTGAGAGGCTGACTCAGGTAATAAATACACAGGCTGTTCCCCTTGAGTTTTCCTGCTGGTTTCTTCATCCAGCTTTAACAGGGGTGGTGGTCTGGTACTCGCTTCCTGAAAGAAAAGATTGCAGGTGGTGAGTCATTGTAACACCATCTTGCATGCACACACACACACATATTGAGGCAGCATTTTCTCATCACAAAATGCGTCATTGCAGCCTGCGTGATTCTGGTGTTAAAAATTCATTATGGAGTGCAATGAATAAAGGCAGAGCAAATTGAAAGGCTTCATGCAAAAGTTATATACAGTACTGTGCAAATGTTTTAGGCAGGTTTGAAAAAATGCTGTAAACTAAGAATGCTTTCAAAAATGGAAGTGTTAATCATTTATTTTCATCAATCAACAAAATGCAGTGAATGAACAAAAGAGAAATCTAAATCAAATTAATATTTGGTGTGACCACCCTTTGCCTTCAAAACAGCATCAATTCTTCTAGGTACACTTGCACACAGTTTTTGAAGGAACTCAGCTGGTAGGTTGTTCCAAACATCTTGGAGAATTAACCACAGATCTATAATCCTATAATCCTACAAAATAATATAATGACCACAAAATAATATAATGACTATAATCCTACAAAATCCCTGACTTTGTGCAAGTGTACCTATAAAAATTGATACTGGTTTGAAGGCAAAAGGGAGTAACACCAAATATGGATTTGATTAAATTTTTATTTTGTTCGCTCACTTTGCATTTTGTAAATTGATAAAAAATAAACAATCATTATTTATATTTCTGAAAGCATTCTTTGTTTACAGCATTTTTTCACACCCGCCTAAAACTTTTGCACAGTACTGTATA
This sequence comes from Distichodus sexfasciatus, assembly GCA_032718565.1. Classification (NCBI taxonomy): domain Eukaryota; kingdom Metazoa; phylum Chordata; class Actinopteri; order Characiformes; family Distichodontidae; genus Distichodus; species Distichodus sexfasciatus. The sequence goes on along the minus strand of JAVGVS010000002.1, from coordinate 8,815,349 downwards.
TAAAAGCACATGGGTAATTGAGCTAGTCCTCTATTAAGAAGTCTGTGGAGAGATGTGGACTCGCCTGGGAGCTGCTTTAATGATGTCATCCACACGGAGGATCATCTCTGCAGCCTCGGAAGCACTCAGCAGAACCTGCCTCTTCACCTGGAAGCTTTCTGTGATGCCCAACTCAGCCATGTCACCGACTGTGCCCTGTGTCATGTCTGAGACACACCAAAATGCAAAAGGTTAAACAGGAAGGTAAGAAAAGGATAAGTAAAGATTGGGTTTCAAGAGGTAAACTCACCCAGGCCAAAAGTGGCTTTGTTGTCTTGGTGAGCTGCTCTTAACTGGGCGACGAGGTCAGCACTGTCATAACCAGCATTGTCTGCAATAATGGTCGGCAGCTAGGACAAAAAAGGGCAAAAATCATTAAGAATCTAGCGGGGGAGACCTACATTTAAGCTGCATTAATTGGGATTCCATAGAAACAGCCTGGTGCTGACTTCTGTTCACCCCCATATTTGTCAACAGGTTTCTAAATGCAAGAATGCACTAGAATAGAAAATGGAATTCCACCATTTTAAGAATTAATGGCATACACAATTCAAATGTGAATACACTGCAAAACACACTTCACAAATCCCTGAGGGCAGGCCATAATGCCTTGACGCTCCAACGAGTTCTCACCATTCTTAATGCTTTAGCAAAGGATTCCATAGCCACAGCTTCTTTGCCTGGGGTCCTGTTTGCCAAATCTGTTACCACTTTTGCCATCAACATCTCTGAACAACCTGAGAAGGGTGGAGGAACAACATTAATTTAAAAAAATCCATTGCATGCTTTAAGACAGTTTGGTGAACTATGGATTCAAAAAATGTCATGAAGACTTTTCCTTACCTCCACCGTAGACTGTACGAGTCTCTTTAACAGTCTGGGCCAGCACACACAGGGCATCATGAAGAGAGCGCTCAGCCTCATCCAGAATCTGCTGGGTCGCACCACGCAGTACAATAGTGCAGGCCTCACCTGGAGACACACACAAACATTCCATTTATTAAACTTGGACATAGTGAGTGACCTTAATAAAAAATAATGCATATTTATGTATTACCACCTATAATCAACTGTTTTAGTTGTAAATCCCTTAAATGTGACTAACGTCATTAAAATCATTTCTTTAGAGTTGCTGTCACAGCAGTGTTCCCACTATGTTAAACTACAGTAGTCCCTTATAAACTGATACTCTACGCACCCATATCCACTCCAGAGAAATGGATAAGTGTATCCTCTCCAATCATCACCTCCTCAATCAGTTTGCAGTGACCCAGCTTCACCAGCTCGGGGTGGTCAAAGGTGGATGTGATCTCCCCTCCTGCACAATAGAGAAACATAAAAAATTAGATCCAGCTAGTGACTAGTCATGTAGTGACCAACATAACAGACAATCATGTTACTTTAAAAATTATATCCTCTGTTCACAAACCTGTGACCAATGCCAGGCGCTCCACTCCAACAAAGTCTGCATGCTCGATGGCCATGACGCCAGCCGCAGCAAAGAGCTGCTCAGGGTAGTTATAGATCAGTTGCCTAAAGAGAGCAAAATGGCAAACTCTATAAGCTCTTCTAACCAAACGTACAGTGACAATTTTAAAAAAATCAAGTAAAGAAGCAACCTTCTTTAAGATTTTTTGCAGCTGTTTACCCCACAGTACTAGTCTTTTTAGTACAGACTAGGGTTGTCGGAAATATGCTTATGTTACCTGTTAATGAAGCAGTTGATCCCATGCTTCAGAATGCGCTCAACCTTCTCCTTCATCTTCTCTTTCTCAGCAAGCTCAATCTCTGCCACCTTTGCTGTGGAGTCAACACGCACTCTGGAGCCAAAGATCTACAGAGCACACGGTTGGAATTAACAAATTTGTAATCGGCACTTAAAATAGAATAAGAGCTATTTCTGTATGTATAAGAACAGCAGCATAGTAGCAAAGTACCTTGATCTTGTCTGTGTCCATGCCAGTGTTGGCAATGAGGATATTGGCATTTTCAATCCTCTTGGGCTGGTTAACTCCAATTTTCTTGTCAAGTAGGAATCCTGTTTTGCAGACCAGAAAGGAAAAAACAGTGCCTGAAGTGCTCTGCTATAAGGTGCAGACCAAAAAACTTCGTAACAGATGCAAAAGGGCTTCAGAACTCAACAAAGACCTTAACAAAGACTGAAAACAGAATACACCATGCTGCAACCATTAATCACATATGAAGAATACTGCAAAAGAATAATATGAATCCATTGTCAGACCTTCATCCAAGTAGGAGTCTGTGAGACTGCCTCCCAGTTTCTTGATTACATGGATAGCCTCAAGGTTGCCAGACCCCTTCAGTCTGAGCACGGCCTCCACTGCCAGCTTGGAAAAGTGGTCTTTATGATGAGTGAGCAGTTTAGATGACAGTGTGGTACGTGCAATGTTTAACAGATCCTCCTGGAATTTAATCTGGTCATTGCTGTGAACATAGAATAGCCCGGCATTACCAAGGCATCTACTTAAACAGAGGCTACTTTAGCTCAAAATAACAGATTGGGCAGAGCACAGCCAGTCAAAGCTCATTTAGGTTCTAACTGTTAGGTTTTCTTGCAAATATCCAAGTTTGATTTTCAGCAATGGCACTGCCATGTGTGGTCGGAAATCTTTTAGTCAGCTTGTTTGCTGCAGGACAACTTATCTTTACTGTTTTTACTTGACCATTTTTATTGGATCTAAAGAGTTTAAGAAATTACCCGTGGTCCACTGCCGCCTCCTTCAGAGCCTCACGAGCAGCCTGAGTCGCCTTCCTCCATCCAGAAATAATAATTTGGGGGTGAATCTTCTTGGCAATCAGTAACTCAGCTTCCTAAAAGACAATAAATATATATATTTATCATTGATCCACAAGACAATAAATGAGGAACAAACTAATATTTTGGAAGGCATCTTGTAAGCACACTGCTAAAAGAAGGAGCAGAAAAGAAGCCATCAGAGCAGTGTTCAATAAAAAATAAAAGATAAACATCTTACTCTGAGCAGCTCAGCTGCTAGCACAGTCACAGATGTGGTGCCATCCCCAACTTCATCATCCTGAACCTTGGACATATCTAAAAAGACCAATTTTTTTTAGTTTAGTAATATTTTATGTATGGTGCTAAAACTAACGTTGCAATTAATGTACCAAACCATCTAACATGATATTTTTGCAGAGAGGCTCTACTCACCAACCAGCACTTTGGCAGCAGGGTTGTCCACACCAATTGCTTTCAGGATGGTTGCACCATCATTGGTCACAGTAACAGAACCATCTCTTCCACCACCCAAGAGGATTTTGTCCTGCAGTGTAAGTAGTCAAAACATTTAGCAAAATGACCAACAATTCCACAGACTCATAAGAAAAAAGCACTTATCAAGGATGCATACCATTCCTTTTGGTCCAAGAGTACTTTTCACCAGATCTCCAATGGCAATGGCACCAATGAAGGAGGACTACATGAGGGAGGAAAAAGATTATATATAATTTATAGATATTTGTATTCTTTTAACATATTTGTAGGAAAAAGCGTTTCTGCATAAAATTATAATTATTCAAAAACCTGAACACTTTTATTCCAGTGTGAATCAATATTCACAATCAGGGTTTTGTTCAGGTTTCGCTGACACAAAAACTCACCAGACGCGCAGTCTCTGCCTTCTCCTCATCAGCTCCTTGCTTGAAGATGTTCACTGGGGCCATTGATAAGGAGGCCTGTCAAATCACAGCCATATAAGTAACATATCCAGTTAAAACACAAAGCTGCATTAAACCAAAAACTAGGAGCATAATGACTAAGGAGTTAGTCTTCTTTACAAATAAAACTGATTAAGACATTCACGCGTCTTCATTCGGCGCAGCCGCCCAGACTCCACCCACTTCCCCTGAGAACCCACTAGAAGGTCCGTTAGCCTGCTAGCACGCTATGAGCTAATGATTTCACAGGGAATTAAGATTAATTCACCAACACTACTGGATTATGCGCAATGTGTGTAAAATAACGTAAGAATTACATATGTGTGTATATTCCTGCACACATGATAATGCGAGAAAAATATTTGTGACGTTAACGCTTCCAAGTAGATTGACGCTAGCAAGCTAACCGGTTAGCAACTGGTTAAACACACCCGGCGTATGAAACAAAGGCCGCTAACTGACAGCTAGACGGTGGTTTACTACATCTCTTCCACGCGATTCAACTTAGGAGATCAACGATAGAGACTGACAGCCATATGGACACTTTTTCAAAAAAGCAAGACGCATTTAAGGAAAAACACAAAATAAAATCTCACACAGAATCGTACCATACTAGCGTACTATGTAAACTAATGCAGTGTGCGAGCTCGGTAAGGCCAACATGTGCGTCTCTACAACCAGCGATGCTGAACTGGCACCTACAACTACTACTATTATTTGAGCTGCACTCTCTATGTATATTCTCCACGCAATAATAAGATCTCGTTAACGTTATTCAAGCTATTCTAGCGCCTACTGTCACATCAAAAAGAAGTTTTAGTCACACTCGCTCAGACTCACCATGGCTGCTGCTCTGCGTTCGGCTAAAAGACGCACGCGCACTGGGAAGAGCGTAACGCGCCAGCCCTGCAACACTAAAGATGTCAAAACAATATGGTCGCTGCACATTTCAAAATAAAGGTGTTCGCCCGTGACCCGCGTGAAGTTGACTTGACAAGGAGCTGTTGCTAAATATTTGAGACAATCTGGAAACGTCCAAGGGTTAAAGAAATGTTTTTTTTTTTAACTTCTTAAAAATTACAATTATTTATAATTCAAAAATGCTAGAATATTCAAAATACATTTGACGTAATTTAATTAAACTCCTATTATGCTATAATTTGTGTATTACCTTATATAATTTTTTATTTAGGATTTCAAATATCTTATCAGTCGCTTGCCAGTTAGGTTATTAATAATAGTAATATAGATTATGCTTACATGTAGAGGCTTATACATTTTAATAGAGAAATAAAAGGTGTTCCACAGTGGAAATATTTCTTTTAATGTTATTTTTTTTACTTATAATTGATAACAACTACCTAAGTATGTAATATGTAATTGACAGCCCTATCTTGTACTACCTTTCTAATATAATTATGGAATCATGCTGCAAAACACTTCTTGGATGCCGATATTTATTAGTAAATTTATAGAAAGTAAGGGACCTTATAACATTTATAGTGTTTGCATAGTTTGGATAGTAATGGCCTAATGCAGCCAAGGAAGCAGCAATTTTGCATTTATATTAGTAGTATCAGTGTATAATATAATATAATATAATATAATATAAACAGATATAATATAATATAATATAATATAATATAATATAATATAATATAATATAATATCGTTCTTGCACATTCCATAAATCATATTTGCATGTGCCCAAAACAGTTTGTTCCCTATGAGCATTTCATTCTGGAAGTGTGCTACATGTCACAGAAGATTTTCATGGACATAAGAATACCCCAAGAGCAGGTGAGCAGCCAGGGGGTTGGCCTCTTTCTCAGAATGGGCGGGAACAGTTTCAGATAAAAGGTGTGAATGGCTGAAGATGGGTGGAGCTGAGAAGAGGAAAAGAAAACAGGTGCAGTAAGCTCGACTCTGCCAAAAGGAACAGGTACATGGAGGAGGGCTTACAAAGATGAGTCACAGATTCTTTTAGAACAAAGGCAGCTGATATTGAGTTCACCCATTTACCCAAGAAATGGCAAGGGGAAGCACTTGAGACTGTATCAAGCCGCACTGTCTTTGCACAGGTAAACTCCTTTGTTGTGCATGGCTGTGTGTTAGAGACTGGAGAGAAGCATTAACAGAATGACAAAAGATCTCTTTTTTGAAGAGAGATTATCACTGAGAGACCCAGAGACGTCTACCACTTCATCAGCACCAAATAAATACCTGGATGTATGGATATTTTTAATGCTGAATTTTCACTAATTGACACACTAAAGTCAAGTCTTCTTTACTGACCAAGAGGGCAACGTGGACCAGTGACCATGCAGCCAGCTGGAGTAGAATCTGATGACTCTTTTGATTTCTTATTCAAAATTATTCTGATTGGAGACACCAATGTAGGCAAAACCTGTGTGGTTCACAGCTTCAAGACAGGGATGTTCTCAGAGAGGCAACAGAACACCATTGGAGTGGATTTTACCGTGAGGACTCTTGATATTGACGGCAAAAAAGTAAAGGTCGGTTTCATTTTAACTTGTGACTTCCCTGTTCACCCCTGATGACGGTTCTACGATGTGGGTCATAGTTAATGGAACAGTTGAGGACTCGTATTGTTAGATTTTTATCAGCATGTAACTTTTCTTTGCTGAGAAGTCACTCTGAGACCTCTGAAAGTAAACCAGTCAGGCCAGCAGAGGCAGTAAGGGACCTGCTCCACAGGTTTCTTGTCAAGATACTTCCTTTAATGTTTCCAACTACTCACATGTAAAAGTAGTTTAAATACAGTTTGAAGGTTTGAGGGTAATAACTCTTGACAACGTCATCTTCTGAGCATATAAATGAGCCTTTAATCTTGAACAACCTTATTGTTCAAGAACCTATTCAAATTCAGAGTTGAAGAGTTACATCTTTGGTATGTTTTCTGCCGTTGCTGGATCTGCTGGACTGCAAACATTCTATAAATGTCTGTGTTATAAAAGGACATACAGGACTTAAACAATATAACAAAGCTGAGCTTTGGCTGAGTCACATCCTTGACCTCAAATCATAAAGCTACAATGTTTATATTGATGCCTGATGCGTCCAGCTACTCAGGTTACACAAGGCGACCAGTTTCTTCCTCAGTCCAATAAAACCAGCAATTTATGTGCTACTTCCTACTAAACTTAGGCAATTAGTCTTAGTCTTTGACACTCACTGCAATTCATTATGCTATGTGAACACCAAAAACATATATGACATATTTAAGCTATTTTTTCACCATCATGGAAATTATGGAATAAAAGCAATTATACATACACGAGGAAATAAAGTTCATACAATTAAATAATTTACATTTAATTTCTATGGTCATTACAAAATAATTAAGATGTTCTTACTGTATATGTTCAAGTTATGCTAAGGTAAATTGTAAATTATCAAGTCGATGTTATGCTAAGCTAAGTATATTTTTCGTATACTTTTTTGGTGTACAAAATGCATTTCATCAGTGCTCAGCAGGGAAAAAAGTCCTTTAAGATATTTAAGTGTCTGATATAAAACGGTGTGAGAGTTAAGCATTCAGTAAGAACCATTTGTGATAGAGACTGCCGTGTAGGTGTCAGGTGTGTTAGGTTGCTATAGTGCTGCAAGCTTTTTAATGAGCACAGATCATAGGAGAGTAAGAATCTCTCAGTGGGACACCAGCCCAATGTAGCACCTTTTCACATTTCCATTTTCAAGGACTATTACAGTCATCAACTTGGACGTGTAAGATATTAACATACCATTTTATATAAAATACTGAGATTATGTCTACTGTCATATAAAATAATTAAACATTGTGTTATTTGCATCTTATGACTGAGTGTAATAGTGACAGTATTGAGCAATGCTCCTTAAATTATTGAGTTTATAATCATGGAGAAATCTAACTCTATGTCCTCAATCACAGATGCAGGTTTGGGACACAGCTGGACAGGAGCGATTCCGTACCATCACCCAGAGCTACTACCGTAGCGCACATGGAGCCATGATAGTTTATGACATCACACGCCGGGCCACGTTCGAGTCTATTCCACACTGGATTAACGAGGTGGAAAAGTTCGGAGCCGCCAATGTTCTCCTGGCCCTGATAGGTAAACATAACAGCTTAATCTATTTAAAAACATGTTATAAAATAAAATACTGGCTATGAATGAATGAAGTCTCTATTTTTCTGTTACGCAAGAAGTCAGTTTTTTTTATGTGACATTAAAGGAAAATAAATGACAGATTCAACTGAAACAAAACGGTTTGAATTATGCTCACTTTTCACAGTGAAACAATCTTGGTAACCTATTTTTAAAACACTGAATGGTACTTTCCCTGTAGATTATTCCATCATGGCAGGAGCAGTGCTAACACCTGATCTGCTCTAGTAATCAGTCTTATGCACACCAATATGAAACATCGACCTTAAGCATATCCAAAAAAATATGTAAAGAACAATATATTGAAATAAGTCATGTCATGAAGTAGAAATACTACAAATGACGAATACCACAGTTGCTTTAGATGTAATTAACAAATAAAGAAAAAATATTAACACTTTAATATTGAACACACTTCCTGCGCTCACACTCCCCCCCACACACACCCGGACTGTGAACTAACTCTGCTGCACCTCTACACTTTACACCTCACTGTCGCTGTGATGCGCATGCTGCTATACGGACTATCTGTCATGTTGCACTGAAACTGCCTCTGAAAAGATGTCTAAGAATAAGAACTAATATCTATATTTACAATACAGTACAGTATTACTATTGCTACATTTCCACAATTTTTGCACTGCCTCTGCTATTTGCACAACCGTTAAACATGTATATATCACTGGTCACTTTTTAACTACCTATATCTGCACAAATTATTGAAAAGCATTGCACAGAATGGTTCTTCACTGCTGTTATATCTGTACAAACTTAAATTTCAGTCAGATTTTTTAAGAATACACTTCTATTAATAGGCTGGATATCAAAATCTTTTATACTGAAAACTGTCGCTAACTTCGTGCACATTCAGTAAAAAAAACAAACAAACACAAAAAAGTCAATTTCCACTTCTAACTTAAATGTATATTTTGTGTCGTATTTATATATTGTTTATTCCATGTGCCCTATGTGTTCTTTGTTCTCTATTTCTTGTTGCACTGTGTAAACTGAAGCCACGTCATCTCGTCTCTCTGTATATCTGTACAATATATTGAAGAGATGTCAAAGTTTACTTTGACTTTGACATATGGCTTTTAGGGCTATAAGTAGTTAAATACTCAGACACTGCAGAGATGTTAATGCATATTTTTCTCAAAGCCTGCGTTTTCTCTTTCATAGGTAACAAAAGTGACATGGAGTCGGAGAGACAAGTTCAGTTTAGGGATGTCTGCGCATTGGCAAAGGACAGAGGGATTCTGGTAGCGTTGGAAACCTCAGCAAAAGAGGCTCAGAATGTGGAAGAGGCCTTTAAGATGATGGCACGGGAGCTCCTGGCACGGAACGGCCTGCCAGTTACAGAGGACGACACTTACATCGACTCACGCATTTTGCTGCGTTCCAGTTCCAGGCCTATTAACAGCCCCACAAACAGCACAGAGAAAAAGGCTTGTGAATGTTAACGCTATCAGCACAGGACAGAACTGAACTCAAGAATGCACATGTAGGCACAATACATTCAGGTTGTTTTAAATATTGAAGTGATAATCAGTATGAAAGTGAATAATGGTCTTTGTATGCCTGCACCGCCCGAGTTAAGAGCTATTAAAACATATTACTCTAAACAGACTAAAGAAGTAATCTTTAAGTTTGGGCCCACTGAAATTACACTGACAATCCATTATAATCTATAGAACACACACACTTATGTCAGACAGACTACTCATCTGGAAACAAAACCAGCAGTCTTTATTCTGATTTTTACTGACATCTTTAAGACGTCCTTTTCAGCAGTTCTTCATAATAAAATGACATCAAGCAAAATATTAACTGAAAAGGATTTCTGTTAAAAATAATTAGCAATTCATATTTTGTAAAATTACCAACTGAATGAAACTGCTCCACAAATCAGTGTTAAAAGATCTCTGGAAGTCTGTTTTATACAGTCTTTTTATTTTTTTAATTTTTTTACACGATGGTTGTCCTACACCATCTTTAATTTCTTCATAGTGCGCCACCGGTCTTTGATATTCACTGCTGTTCGGCCTTTGAAAGGGAAGCTAGTTCTGATCTTCTCCCACCGTCCTTCTCCATAACAAGCCACTCCTTTTTTCAACCACTCAGACTCTTCTTCAGTCCACATCTGCAACAAAAACAATTTACAGGTTAAACAAGCCTCTAGGCAAACAGAGATCATGTCACCGAGCCATAAAATGTTTTATATTGTTTATGTTTCTGTGTGCAACACAGCTCTGAATAAAGACCAGAATAAAGTTCCAGTTCTGAACAACTGAAGTCAAGGTGCTCACATTCCCACCAATTAATTACAAAAGTGGGATTTTGGGTTAGCAAGCTATTTTAAGGGTCAAATATACCCAGAGTCGAACAAAGAAGTTCAGAAAACAAGCTTCAGACAGACTAGACCACTGGTCCCCAACCTTTCTGGCACCACAGACCAGTCGCATTTCAGACATTTTTTCTGCAGACCAGGGTTGGGGAAACTATAACAATACAATCAAGTGCATAATTTTAAACCTATTTACCAAGTGAGTAGCCTTACTGCCACCTCTGAGCCAAAGATGGAAATCCCTACAGACTGTAAATGTAAATAAAAATGACATACATTTGTTGTATGTCACCACAACACTGATTCTGGAGTTGTACTTTGAGGTTCAACCACATAAACTGATCCAAATTACTGAGTTTAGTGTGTAAATAAGGCGAAAAATAAATAAGGAGGGAGGTGCCACTTTAGGCTATTATGCAGAGACAGAAAGTAAACATGTACACACCAGTGGCTTTGGGTTTTATCCCCTCACTAAACATCACTAAATGCAGTTATATTCTGAATGTGAAAGAGAATTGTCATTAATAACTGAATCTTGTGTATTTAAAAAATATTGATGAGTCTTACCTTTCTTTTTCCATGGCTCTCACTGCTTGATGCAGCTTATGTATACAAAAGGGAAAACAAAAGGGGGAAAGCAGTTATTTTTTTATTCCTGGCAACACAATTACAACATATTTCATTATTAGTTTTATTCATTGTCACAGTATTTTTTGAATTTGATTTCACCACCACCAAATTCTTACAATATCTGCAAATGGCCAACAATATTTTGCACTCACATTTTTGAAACCACGTTAAACATAAATATGAAATAATCAAATGCAGAAACAATATCATTCTTTGTTGTTAAAATACATCTTGAACAAAAGAGGACTGATGAAACTAAGCCATCTTTTCAGACATAACATTGTATACCTGGTGCTTTAGTTTTCCTTGTTGCACCATGAAACAATGACTCTTCATCACTCCACTCTTCTTGCACTCCAGACACGTCCATCCACCTTCTCCTTCAGTGATAAGAAAGTCATATTATGCAATATTCATCACACCAACATACACAGTGAATATACAGTGCTGTGAAAAGAGCGCAGAATTCATGGTTCCATCAATCACAGCAAGTCGTCCAGGTCCTGAAGCAGCAAGCAGCCCAAGACCATCACACCACCACGTTTGACTGTTGGCATGATGTTCTTTTTCTGACATGCTGTGTTACTTTTACGCCAGATGTAAGGTGAGGCCTGCAGTTTTTAGATGATGTTCTGGGTTCTTTTGTGACCTCTTGGATGAGCTGTTGCCACACTCTTGGGGTCATTTTTATAGCCCAGCCACTCCTAGGAAGGTTCACCACTGTTCCATGTTTTCTCTATTTGTGAATAATGGCCCTCACCGTGGTTCACTTAAGTCCCAAAGCTTTAGAAATGGCTTTGTAACCTTTTCCAGGACAATAGATGTCAATTACTTTGTTTCCCATCTGTTCCTGAATTTCCTTAGATCGCAGCATAATGTCTTCCTTTTTTGGGATCTTTGCGCTATTTTTTTAGTGATCTCTTGATTCAACAGGTCTGGCAGTAATCAGGCCTGGGTGTGGCTGGTGAAATTGCACTCAGCTTGCCAAAAAATGTGATTAACCACAGTTACTTTATGATTTTACAGGGGGACAATTACTTTTCCACATAGGGCCATGTAGGTTTGGATTGTTTTTTTTCCTTAATAAATAAAATCATCACTTAAAAACTGCATTTTGTGTTTACTTGGCTTACCTTTGTCTAATATTTAAATTTGCTTGATAATCTGAAACATTTAAGCGTGACAAACATGCAAAAAAATAAGAAATCAGGAAGGGGGCAAATACTTATTCACAGCACTGTACATATACTGTATATCCTATCATAAATCAATGTTAAGATCAAATTAGTTTCTAGTATGTGTGAGATTGCATCTATTTATGCACTCATTTGCAACCTTGTGACTCAACTGACTGTAGTGTTTTTCAAGTAGTCTAACTCTGACATTTAATCCATAGCAACATTTCCTTGCTCAGGGGTCCAATGGTGGTACACTTGGCAACAGGATGGCTGCATGTCAACCACTGACTAGTACCACTAATAGACTAGACCACCACCAAATCTTACTGCTGAATACACAGAATGAATAAAAAAGACAAAATAAATGTCTTGGTGGTATAAGGGCCAAGTTTGTACTGCGGTGTAGACAGAACATGCATCATGGGTAATTTAAACCAGGCATCACTAGGAACACAAGAAGCTGAGAAGCCATCAGGATAAAGGTCATGGATTGCTGATTTAGACGTCCAGGTGAGACGGGTACAGACCGTTTAAGCCGTTTGGTTGAAGCAGGAGAGTCTGTCATGACTGCATCACTTCCATCTTCACTGTCAATGTGCTGCCTACAAGACACATACAGTTGCTACAGAATAGCTCAAGCTAAATACATACATACACCATGAAACAAATTCACCCCAAGAAAACTTAACTGTAGCTCACCTTTTTGAGGTTGCTTTCTTAGGTCTTTTAACAGGTGTGCTTTTGCCCAAAAATGGACTAGACGGGGGTTGGACAGGGGAATCCACCATACTGGGAGTAGAAGAGCTTTGGGAATCAGTGGGTTGTTGTGGGGATGAAGGCTCAGGTTCACTTGGAATGCTCTTCCTGTGGAGAATGACAGTGATCATTCAATATCAAATCAACAATCTCATACAGTCCTGCAAACCTTGTTTGCATACCGGGACTTTGGGTATAAGTCTACTCTAATAAAGATGTTTTTTCTTCGGACAGTAAAAACATTCCACGAACTGAGAATGTGTGAATTTCCATACCGTCAATGACAACATGGTATCAATACACTCCGATCCCAAAATATGTACATGGTATGCCAGAGGTGTACAAATTGTGACTGGGCAATTAATTGAAAGCAACATTCAGAACAACATTCTAAAACAACATTTGGACCTCTAATCAATAGAATTTTACCCATTACAAATATTTTTAAAAATTCTGTTAATACTTTCCCCAGTGTGTGTTCACATTTGCCTGTAGTCTGCACATGGCTAATTATCATATTTATCATTATTGTCATAATATAGGAAATCAACATATAAATAAACTACAAATTAGAATTTAAACTTTTTGCACAGGATTACAGAATAAAGAAGCTTCTCTACAGAGAAATATGCAAAGTAAAATCAGGTTTACCGGTTGGTAACAGATCTGCGGTATTTCCTGACTGGCGTGGTGTTTGTGGGCAGTGAGTTAAGTGGATCCTCTACTCTGGAACCTCCTTTTACTGGACTGCTGCTGGTCTGTGCCGGGCTAGTGGCGTCTGAGTCACTGAGCTGACTGTCCTCCTCGGTCACCAACTGCGCTACTGTGACTGCAGCCACAGCCCCACCTGGGCCTTTTGCCCTTTTTTTGGATGGAGAAGGGGAAGGGGCTGGATCGCTTTCTGAAGCTAATTTAATCACATCCTTTATTTTGGAGCCATTGTGGCTGTCCGGGATGCCTGAGGGATCAATTTGCTCATGGTTTGCCTCTGTTTTACCAGCAGTAAGAGGCTGCCCACTGCAATCCTGCTCAGCATCCTGCTGTGAAGCACATGACTCAAAGTCTGCTTCAGAAGATCGTTCTTTGTGGTCGTTCTTCTCTTCTTTATGCAAAATCTCCTCCATTGGAGTCTCAGAAAGTCTAAGACCAAGCTCCCCTGGGTCAAGCTCTGTTCTGCTCCACTCCTGAGCCTCCTTTTCCACCTCCTCCTCCAAGTTGGAGAAGGGAACTGAGACAATGAAAAGCTTAGCAAGTTCTGCATAGAAGGCCTTCACCTGGTCAAGACTCAGCAATAACGAAGGTGAAGACGAAGAAGGCGGACGTCCACTGATGGCATTAGGGAAGAGGGCAGAGTTTATGAATTAGTTTTAAATGAGAAATTAAATAAAAGCAACTCATTGTAGCAGCTTGAACTTTAAACAATTATCATATGACGAATCAAATCAAGTGCTCAGGCTAGGCTTGAATATTAGATGTGCAAGATTAGAGGACTCAATCTCTGCATGAATTACAACTCCAATACCACTTGCAAAAGGCTTTTAAATATACGGTATATTTTTATTTACTATGCTTGAAGGACTTTTCCTTCAATCTTAACATCTTAAAAAACAGAAGGCATCACCTGTTGTATTTTCGGGACTGCATGTTCGGTTTTGAGCTTGGTACAGAGTGAGGTGCTACTGTCTGCTCAGTGGGAAGTTCTGCATCCTGCATGGTTCTGTCCATTGCAGAGGATTCCTCATTCACCTTCCAAATAGCATTAGGTTTTTTGGAACCCCTAGCATCAACACTGCACCCTGGTATTGACTTCAAGGCCATCTTTAATGACAAAAAGCAAACATCCACCCACAGGAAACAACATGAAATCTGCACAATGCTCTTTCATATAAAACAATCATCTACTGTGAACTTATTTCTTTAGACCTCAACACAAAACCCAATAACACGCAATAAAAATTCAGACCTTAACTAGAAAAGGCTCTGGAATAATGTAGAGTTTCTCCATGAAGTCCAACATGTCCTGTTTGAAATCATTGTAAGAGTTTTCACCAAATGTTGAGTGTGTGCTGCACCGCTTTTGGATAAGATCCATATATAATTTTTTCTACAAGAAAAGTCAAAGATTCAAGTCCATGTTAGATTATTAGTGAGAAATTAAAGGTGAACATCACTAAACAAGCAGCCAGCATATAACATCTTTCCTGATGAAATGAACAATTGGGGAAATCTAAATATATTTTGACCACTAATGCAAGTTATAACTTTCAGAAAAAAATGTTCTAGGTCTGTATTTATGGTAGACAGAGATTGCTGGATGTCACACTTCTGTTGATTCAAGCCATGATTAATAAGGTGAAATTTAAATAGCATGTCACAAGTTGAAATTACTTAAGGAACACTGTAAAGGTGATCTGAAAATCAACCAATCCTCAGCCCTGGAATTCATTAAAACATAACTATTAAACATCTTACTTTGCCATCTGAATCCCTTCCTTTGGAAAAGTATTTGCGCAGCATTTCATCAGCCTTTTCAAACTCTTTACTCCTGATGCAAATTTTAACGAGCTGCAATTCAGAAACAATTACATGTCAGAACCACAAAAGAACATTTGCACTGGTGACAAGACATTTCTGAGCAACACCACCTCACCATTTCCCGGATGGTAGTGGACACTCGCGCCACACTCATCTGTGGAACATCCATTTCTGTACGGATACATTCTAGAACATTCAGTGCAGATTCTAAAGGTGTCAAAGAGCTTTGGAAGGTGAAGTCTGTAAAGGAATAAACAGCTGTGAGTAATATGTTTAAGGTTAGACTAACAAACACAAACACATACATATTAAATACTCATGTTGATAATCTCACCAAGTTTGTCTCCATCATTTATTTGTGCGAGAAACTGTATGAAACGAAGCTTGATACTCGTGTCTGAGGCTGCATCCATAGGCCGGACAATCAAAGCTGGAATTATTTAGAAACAAAAAACAATGTAAGATTCGACACAGCCTAGATTAGGTAAATAAAGTTTAAACTAAAGAAATAAAACTTAAAACTTTGAGTTGATCAACTGGATCTTAGGTCAAAAGTGTTTGGGGACAAAAACAATGGCCAGTTTTGATTTTTGACATTGTAAATCTCATCCTCATAATTTAGGCCCATGCAACTAGTCCATTAAGGCCCGGTGATTTGCTCATGTTTGCATCAATTTGTTATTATGAAAATTATGAATCTGACCTCCAGAATTCTGTAGTTAGGATGTCCCAAAATGTTAGGTGATATGTTTCTTACGACAAAAACTAATATTAGAGCTGCAACTATCGATTCTTTAGTAATCGAGTATTCTATCGATTTTCTTATCGATTAATCTGATAAATTATTATTTTTTAAAAAGACAATACATTTGTTTTAGGCTTATTCTAGTGTGTGAGTAGAAGTTAGCAATACATGCTTTATGTTGTTGTATTTAGGACACCCTGCACTACTCATAGTTTGATGTGTAAATGCTGACATAGTTATGAAATGAACACATTTCTGATGAAAACTGATTCGCTTTTTTTAGCTTTAGGTCAAATAAAAGAACTGAAAGAACAATAAAATAACATTGTTTTAATTCTGAGTTGCAGAGCTTTTATTATCTATTATTGTCTATTTATTATCTATGGCGTAACATTCTAACACTTCTTTATCCGTTTGGTACCCATCAGAATATAGAATAACATTTTCTAATAAATACATTTTCTTTATTTCTTCTTTCCTATTGATTACACTATAACATTATAGAATTGAAGAAAAAAAACTGACCAATTGAAACTGAAGAAATACTGAAGTTTTTGGTCATATTGAACCAGTCTGGCCTATAAAATGAGCTGCTTTTGGCCTTTCGGGAAGAGAACTACATTTCCCACAATCCCCTGTGCGCCCCTCGGAGTCGCGTCACCATAAAGCGTTTAGCGCGCGTTACAGAATAAACTATGGAAAATCTAGGGTAAACTCAATAACGACTGTATTGTGAGTAGAACGCTGGTTGTTGTGGTTATTTATCAGCTAACATATGCGTTTTGTCTGTAATAAAGGGGACGTTTAAACTGAACTGCAGCGTTTTAGCGAGTAACACGGGCGCTCACAAACAGAGCGCGTGTTTACATCGCAAAAATGTCATTTATGGATTTTTACGTATTTACTTCTGGTCTTGTGCACGGAACATCTCACAAATACTTTCACATACTGAGGGACCAGGTCTTGTCTTGATCGAGTCTCTAAAAAACGTTGTGCATCATTAATAAGCATCTGTGTGAAACAAAAGCCATGCACTAGAGCAGCGTTTCCCAAAACACCTGTCCTCGCGCCCCACCGCTCTGCACATTTTCCGTATTTCCTGCACTGTCGCGCGCTGGTCCTACGTTGCTAATTAGCTGATTAGTAGCATCAGCTGTGCTGTTGGTCGGGAAAGTCGAATCTGTGCAGAGCGGTGGGGTGCGAGGACCGGGATTGGGAAACGCTGCACTAGAGAGTGCAATTAATTAAACGAAGCATCGATTCTGGTAAAATTGCCTCGACAATTTTTTGTAATAGAATTATTCGAGTTATTCGAATAATCGTTTCAGCTCTAACTAACATTAAGATCCCATAATGTTGCCTGTGTTTAGAGAACGACACGATTCATTGGGTTTTGAAAATGTTGCAAAATTACGATCATTATGTCGTGACTCTTTAAGATTTTTTCTTAAAGATCGCTGCTAAATGAGAATCTTACAGCTGTCATGAGAAAATTAAAGGGGTTTCTCAATTAGCACACAAACTTTGATGCCATATTTAGCTCCACCACAACGTCTTAAAACCACAATAACGAGAGGCATAAAAAGAAGAGTGAACGGTAAAAGTTCAAACGACAGACTCGTTAGTCAACTCGGGATAAACACAGCTGCTGTGTTGTCAAACCTAAACCATAACAAAACAACACAAGCTTAAAATTAATGCCTTACTTTCGATGTGATTCCTGAACTGGATGAAACTCTTGTAATCTTCATCTCGAAACGCCTCAAAAGCTTTGAAAACGTAAAAGTCTAAATTCCAGCGGTTAATAGTTTCCTCCACATTGGATCGCTTTTTCAAAAAGCTCGTATTTGACGCCATATTCAGCGACTTTCATCGCTCCACACTGGCGGGAACACTCTACTTCTTCTGCGTTTTGACAACCGTTTGAAAAACGGCCTGTCTCCGCGACTTCCGCCATCTAGCGGTTGTTAGCCGAAAAGCGGAGACATAAGAAAATCCGGTTACAGAAGAGGAAAACTAGCAAAAAAGTTATAATTGGTTATTTAATATGTTGTTTATTTAATCAACATATTTTTAATCCTCCCCAATACGTTCTAGCCACTCTGTGGGTTTTGTTATGTATTTGCAGGCGGTTTTTAAGATTCTTGATATTTTATTATTATATTATACTTCAACTTATAGTTTAAACTTTACATTTATATTCTATTTATATGTTTTATTCTATGCGCCTTATTTTTTCTTTGTTCCTTGTTCTTTGTACTGTTAAAACTGGAGCCACGTCGTCTCGTCTCTCTGTATACTTGTACAGTAAATAGCAAAGATGACAAAGTTTACTTTGACTTTGACTATATTACATATGTTCATCTTATTTATATTTCTAGTATCCATTTTGAACAGTCCTCATCAGTTCTTGCCACGACACGTTAACCTAAACTACTTCTAATGCGACACAAAAAATAGAATTATCTATGAGGTACAAATACCTGTATGCATGCTATAGTGGCACTGGGTTAATGTTAATGTTCTGTCCAGTCAGTTCCTGTTAATACCCTCGGCACAGTCTTTCTCGTTTAGTGAGCTGGCTGTGGTGAAATAGCATGAATTTGAACTTGTGTGCACTTTTAAAACATCGCATTTCTGTCATAATTAGTTTCACCTTCCCAACATCATACACAAAGCCTTAGCGCTAAACGCTTTAACTTCAGCTAGGGGCTGTAGAAGTGCCACGTCTAAGGGGTGGAGCACAACACACGCACACACGCGCACGCACGCACGCCTGGGTCCTACACGAGGAAAACTTATCAATTTTCTGTGCATCCGTATTCTATCTATTTAGCGTAAGGAAAATTTGACCTACATACTGTGTATAATCAAAATGATATTTATATGAAATAAGTAATATATTCATTTTAATAAATATACCTGGACTTTCTGGTCAGATCTCGTCTGAAGCCTCAAATGTAAAACTCCTCTGCAACTGAAATGGAAACCCTTTGAAGAAGAAGCAGAATTAAGTCAAAACACCATTTAAAATAAAATTGACCAAAGTTTGGTGAGGGTAGTCTACAGACCAGTAAAATGCACGATGTCATGTAAAATATACCTTTGACTGACAAATTATTAAGGACTGGCATTCCTTATAGACACGTTAGGCTACATTCCTAAAGTTATCAATGGAGCACATGTAATTAGCCGGATAAACGAACCAGCCCAAGGTGTTATCTCCGAAGTTAATGGGGCGCACATTTTCGTGTTTCAAACCGCACTCAAACCCTTCCTAGTGCTCTCTCAAATAGAGTATTGCCACATCGAGGCTTATTGCTTGAAGTAAACACAGTAAAACAGTTTCTTACTTTAACAACAAAAACCTCAGTGTTGAACAGTGTCAACTGAGTACATTTACTCATTTTATTTTAATTATACTTACACAACAAAACTGCTTTAAACTGTTTTAATGGTTTAAATTCATGATCTTAGGGTCTAAAAATCAGAAATGTTAAAACGGTCAATTGCTTTTCAGTTTTCGGCTTTTTGTACTGTCGATGCTGGCTACTAAAAAAAATCAAATAAACACAGCTTTGAAGAGCTCTGCTGCATGAGTTAACCTGTCTTATTTTGGTTTAGTTAATGTAGCAATGAAGTCACCTCAAAATATTAACTAAAGTTAACTTAAAGACCAAACAAGATAAGATGTTTTTACCTAAAAGGCATGGGTTCTCTTGTCCATACATTTTTTGTTCCTACTTTTTCAGTTCATAATGAAAAGTGCTGGGAACTTTCATTAATGTTAAGTTAATTAACGTTTTAAAAAATTGTTAATGACAAAATGTGATGGAGACATGTCCCCAGCGAATCTGACACCTATGCTTTTTAGGTTACAACAAACCTCTTGGAAATGTGCAATGTGTGCACTACATGAGTACATAAAGCACTACATAGGAAGTAGAAAACGGAATGCGAACCAGAAAATGACTTTTTGTCGCTGCATAGCTGTGGAGTGTGGAGCTTGTCTCAAGTGGAAAGGACGCCCCTTTTCTCCAGATCTTTACACAAACGCACACGCCGATTATATCTGCATTTACAGCGTGCTCTCAGGTTGGTAAAACCTCTGGCTTAGCACTGTAGACTCAGCCAGGGCTTGGGACAGACATGGCTGTGAAAAACAGAAATAAGAACGCAAATTCCAACGACAAAATCTCCGCAAACTCTCAGGATGACGTGGCAAAGAAGACCCCCAAAGTCAGTAAGCCAGACACTACAGCGGCCCAGAGCTCCAAGCCCGGCTCTGGGACTTTGGGGAAACTTTTATCCGGGTTGTGTTACTTTGTTTTAGTAGCCGGTGCGGGTTTCGCATCGTTTTATCTGCAGCAAGTTCTAGCAGAGGTCAACCAAATCAGTGCACGGAACGAGGAGTCAATACAGAAGAACGCAGAAGTTTTTCAGAATGTAGAACACGCACTTCAACAGGTGAGACAACGTCATTTGTAAGCATTTTCAGCATTATAAAGCGTAAAACTGCTGATATTATTTGTGGTTATTGCATGCTTAGGAAAAAAGCTAGGATGTATCTTTAAAAGAGTGGAAATGGTAAGGGAGAAAAGATCCCCCTCCTCCATTAGGTCACTGATGAGTTGGCAGCAGGAAAACTTCTAAACAACATTCAGATGCAGATACAAAGTCACGACTAAAGTGCACTTAAAACTTTTCTCGAATTTCCATTTAAAAAGAAGTTATGGTCCTAATTGTTAATGTGCTTAAAAGGTCATTCATTAGTTCGTTCATTCATTCATTCATGCATAGGGAAATACCACAGACCAGTTTGTACCGGATTGGTGATTTGAGTGTCTCTCACCTCTTGTGGGTCATTCTCTGCTACACCATTTTATAGTCGTCATAATCAGGTCTCTCAGGGAGAGAGAGAGAAAGCTAATTATTAATTATTATATCAAAATAACACACAATGGCATTTAATAGTCTTATTGAAATCTCTTTTTAGTTTGTCCTATACTGTCTTCCAGTGTGGTTCACATGCTCAAAGGAAGCTTGTAGGATATCAGAATTAAAGGTTGTGTATCTCCCCTCCCCCACTTTTAGGTAAACTCTATGAGGTTGTCTCTGGAGGGTCTGGAGACCACAGTAGGCCGCATTCAAACTGAGCTGGAAAGCACTAATCGGGACGTGCGCAAGGGAGAGACAGAGACACGGCGAGTGGAGGAAGTGCTGCAGAAGCTCCAAAATGAAATTCTCCGCGACCTTTCAGAGGGCATCCGTGAGGTGAAGGAGGCACGTGAGCATGACTTCTCCTCTCTGGAGAGAACGCTGGAGGAACGGCTGGCCGAGTTGAGCCGCTCTATCGCCGACAGTGTGGCAGAATTTGCTGGTGCACAGGGCGAAGCGCAGGCCCAGCTGAGTGACCTCAAAGCTAGGTTAGAGGAACACAACGACCCCGGGCTCCTCAAACACGAGCTAACCTCAATTACCACTGCAGTGGCCGAGCTCCACACTGCCAATGAGGTGGCAGAGGGTAACATGGGTGTCCTCCGAGAGCAAATTGCATCGGTCGGGGCAGAGCTCCAGACCAGGAACACGGAGGTGGCGTCCTTGTCAGAGGAGATCGAGGCAGTGAGGGCTCTAGTCCAGAGCACTGTTGGACTATTGAGGGAGGAGGTGTCGACTGCCAAGGCTAGTGTGGAGGCAATGTCTGACCGGGTCCAGAGCTTGCAGGACGGGCAGCACCAGAGCAGCGAGGGCCTCCAGAGTCTGGCAAGGGAAATAAGAGGAGAACTGGCCAAGACAGAAAAGAGGGGAGATGATCTGGAAATCAGAATTAAGGCAGGAGAGGAAAATGCTGAAGCCACAACTTTGGCTGCTTCAGTGCAGGCAGGTAGAGTGGAGGTGCTTCTTTCCAAATATGATTCTCATGAAAGCTTGCTGGTTGCCCAGAACCAAGCATCTGAGAAGGGCACAGAGGCTATGAAGCAAGAGATACAGGGATTAAGGAGCAATCTGGGGGAGCTCCAAAGCAGTATAGCAATTCTGGACAGCACTAATACCAGGCTACAAGCAGTTGAGCAGAGACTGGATGCCCTGGGAGAAGGCATAGTTTTGGAGGAGCCAGTGAAGCAAACCGAGCAGCCTGAAAGCCTTGAGGAGGAGCAGTCGGAGAAGGTAGCAGAGACAGAGACCACTGCTGAGAATGAAGAAACAGTAAATATGGAATCTGCTGAGGAAGATGAAGTAATAGATGAGATACCTGAGGAAGATACAGTAGCAGAAGAAGCAGTTGAGGAAGACAGGGTAACAGAGGAGGCTGTTGAGGAGGAGACCCAGTAAGTGATGGGATCTTGTCTGAGTATGCTGCAGTAGGAGATAAGCTGTTGTGAAGAGCAGAGTTGGTGGACTGTTGTTCTGTGAATCTGAAAAATACAATTCCTGCACTGTAGTTTAAAAAAACAATTCTCTTACTTTTTAAAAAAATATTCTTGGTACAAGTTGTCATTAAAACCCATTTGCCTATTTCAATTGTCTTTATTGCTGTTTTCCAATAAAATATTTAAAACGTGCGTTGTTGTATTGCACTCAATGTTTGTGTGTACATATGTGTATACTGTATATATTCAGTGTTTGCATAGTAAAGTGTTTGCAAATCATGTCAGACTGCCTAAAAATGTAAGCACTATGAAAACCCTATAGAACCAGCCACACCAACAATTGGTCACTTGTTGCTCACTTTGTCTCCCTTCTATTCTTCTGATTTGGTTTGTGCAACAAACGATATATACGTGATGTGAATTATCAGGTTGTAGTAAATGTTGTACTACATTTTCTGCAAGACAGGAATACTGTGACATTTGTAAGATGCCACACCACAAATATGGGATTGTGAATTTGGTTAAAAAAGAGTAGAAATGAAGACATGAGAAATACATCATTAATTTTGATATGAACAATACAGTTGATTTTTGGGCTAAATGCCTATAAGAACCAAAGCTATGTCCTTTGTAAATAAAAAACAATGACAAATGACATTGTGAGAAACTGACTTATAGTTGTGCAGTCATATATAAAAAGCTAAGTCAGATTTTCAGTGGGTAACAGCTCCACCTACATTCTGGTGGCTGCCTGAGGGGATCCATTACTCTGCCTAACTCCAAAAATTCCTCAGTCCCCATCATCTTAGCCTCTAAATCTCAAACAGACAGCTAGGGACCAACAGAAACCACACTTTAGACATAAATGAAACAGTTTGATATTTTATTGAAAATGTTAAAGTACAAAACACTGTTTCATTCACCCATAAATACACCTATCAAATGTGACAATTAACTGGATGCATCCAATTCCAGTGATGATCTACTTGCAAAACAACTTGTGAGCAAGCTGTAGGAATTTCATTCAGTTCCAATATTCAGGCCAAAAAATTTATACGAAGCAACCACTAAACTATTCCAACATCTTCAATATAAACATAATATTTTCAGTAACTCTTTTCCTTATTCTGTCAGGTCATATGATTCACTGAGATCACTAGAAATTGGCTTTATTGCTATGTCCTCCTGGGCGTGTTTAACATCTTCCCAGCTGGCCATAAAGCTGGCTAAGATCTCCTTCACCTGTGTGATATCTTCCTCCCTTTTCAAAACATCTTCAGCCAGGCGGCCGATTCTTAACGTCAGGTCTCCCAACTGTGGCTCTAACATGGCAAAGTCCCTCTTGATGGCGTACACTTTGGGTTTCAGGTCGTTGGCAAATGCCACCGTCCTCATAAGCTTAGCACGGCCACTCTCCAGAGCCAGGATACGGTCAGAAAGTTTCTTGTCAGCGACAGAAAGTTCTGGGATGTGTTTCCGCATCTGGTCCAGGCTCAGAGTGTTCTTCTCTGCGGAGCTTCTCAAACCAGAAACGCGATCGATGCTGGAGGCCAGCAGTTCCCCAAAGCGTTTGGCCATAGTTCTCTCGGCCTGAGCGAGCCTCTCTTCCAGTTCTGCCGTCCGGGTGAGGAGAGTCTCCATCTCGCTCTCCAGTCCACCAATGCGCCTCACATCGGTTCGGACTGATGTCACCTTTGCCGTCACATCACTGGAGATGGCCAAGGTGTGGTTCTCAATACGATCCACGGCCTGTGTGAGACCGGAGATGTTCTCCTGCAGTTGTATGCGACGCTCTGCAAGGCCTGATGACCAGTTTCTCAGCTGGGCCACCTTCTGCTCCAGGCTGCTCAAGTGGGACAAGGACAACTGCACCTCTTGGCTCTGCAGCAGCGCCTGGACATCTTCACACTATAGCGTGACAGCAGAAACAATGTTGACATAATAACTGAGTTTATAGGCAGTTGTAGCTAAAATGTTTCCATTCATTCTGCTTACTGATGTAAACCACCAGCTTTACCTTGGTGTATGGGAGGGTTTCATGATTTACATAATTGGATTATACTGGCTAACATGCTAGTTCCTGAAACAGCTAGTAAACGAAACATGAATAGTATGCAATTTATATAAACTATTGCAGTAAATGGAACAATCAAAGCTATATAATATTTTGTAACTATTTAACTATGTTAGTTTATCATCAAAGGGCGGCACGGTGGCGCAGTGGTTGTATGTGTTGAGCTGCCACATTGCAGCAACTACTACCTAGTACAAAATTATGAACGTTTGAACGTAATCCTGATTTTATAAATCTATTAGATCTCTGTTACCACATGTGACAAAGCAACTGTGCAGTCTTAGAGAATATACAACTTATGACAATATCCTTAATGTGAGAAACTCTCATTTTGAACATTCAATGATTTAATTTGGACGAGAGACTAGGAAAACCAAAATGAGATTAACAGACTGCACTGCACTAAAAACTTCATAGTTTGTACTTGTTATACTTGTAAGTCATATATATCATTTTGATTCCAAATTATATGTAAAAGATCAACAAAAATAATGGCTTTCATATTTTGTTTTTTATTAAAACTGACAATGTTTGACAGGACAGGTTCCAGCATTCTTACAAAAATAACAGTACATCATACATGACATGATCATAAACATAGATAATATTCCCCAAATAATAAACAGACTTCAAAAAATCTGTCATAATATGACCAATACACGTGCGGCACAGGCTTGGGAGGTATGACGTATAATTGCTGTACCACACTGTTGGAGTATAAACATAACTGAATACACTAAATGTTTTAAAACATAATTGTTTTAAAAGGGATCTTCTAATGGGATTCTCTTTAACAATACAAAATATAAATGTGTGACCCAAGATGACTGTTGTTAGACCCCTAACAAATGAAACATACAGCAAGGGGGAATGTGGTTCAAATCAGCAACATCAATGCATTAGCCACTGAATGATGTAGGCTCTTCTATAATTTAAGACGTCGCGGCTGTAACAAAGTATTTTTCTTCAACATTCAATATTTTAAAAAAAAATCAGCATAAATCTGCAGATCGAGTTCTACTTTCATCCATATCTAAACTACATCCAAAGTGGCATTATGCTTCAAGTTGTTTTCAGCTTGATACTGCATGTTATAAAATAAATGACTTTTAAAAAGGCCCCTCCGATATTTCTTTTCAGATTATTGCAGCACAAGAATTTTTAGAAACATGCAACCTTTGGCACAGCACGATTTCTAATACGTATCTATTTGTACAAAAATGATCTGACTGTTGGTTTCCAGCCAATACAAAAGTCCTAGTTTGGATATGTCGGGGTGAAAGTAAGAAATAAATCAGATGTTTCAGTTCTTGTGTTATTCTGCAGTAAAGATGCAAATATAAAATTTAATAATGAAATTGATATTGGCAAATATTCATGATTTTATTATCATAAAAGTGATTTTATGCCACCATCTCCACTAATAGTTAATAAAATGCATCCAACTGATTTTTTAAACTTTTTTAACAAAACTAAAAAGTGCCTAAACAGTGAAAATGTTGACCACCAAGTCTGCAGTGCAAGACAGTTATATTAATATTGATGTGACATGAACACTGGTAACCTGTCAGTGAGCAGGAAACAGACATCTGTTTGAGATTAAAACTAGCTAATTAAGTATTCTGCTAGGACCACCTTACCTGTGGAGCCACTCTTACACAAAACGCAAAAGTTAACACTGATAGTGCAGGAAACAAATCTAGGAATTTAAGAATTACAAAGGCAATAAATAACCTAAATTAGAGCTTTTCTTATTAATCAGTTACAGCCTCTTTCTCAACACCTATTATTTGAACATCTGCAGAATCTGAGCCTATTTCCACAAAACTATTCTTCTTCGAGTCCCCTACAGCACTATCTAATTGCTGAAAATATTCAACTTCCTCATCTGTCAGGTCAGGTGCCATGTCAGGCTCCACTTTACTCTGCTCTTTAAGCTCTTCCACTGCTTCTAGCACAGCCCCAAGCCCGTTGTCTACCTTCATCATGCTGCTCTCTAGCTGTAGTTGATTCAGAGCCTTCCTAAGCTGTAGGATCTCAGACAGGGCTTTGAGCATGCTGTCCTCAGTGCCTAGAACCTGCAGGGTGAGCTCCTCAAGCCTCCTCTCGGCCCCGCTCAGATCCGCCCCCAACCTCAAGATGGCCTTCACGGCCTCCTCCACGGCAGGCAGCTGGTTTGCACACTCCCTGGCCCTTGGCTCTGTCTCTTCCAGCTGCTCCTCGAACTCTGTGTTGCGTCTGGAGAGTGCCTTGAGCTGCTCCTGAAGCCTGGTCACTTGTTTGGTGTTCCAATCCAAGTGTTTCTGGACACGGTTTGCGTCTTCCTCCTCAGTGCGCTCCAGAACGCGAGCGTTTCTCTTTGTGCCAGCCTCCACCTCTTCTAGGCGCTCAGTCAAAGAGCGGAGGTGGCTCTCCGCTTCGTTGACCCGCTCTGAAATACGGCCATGGACCAAGCGAGACTCAGATCTCAGTGCCGACATGTCGTCTGTTAACATGGCCAGGCCGCCTTGCCACGCCTCCGTGATGTTGAGGAAGCGTTCATTCACACTCTGGAGGCGGTGTGACGACACGTGCTGGTCATCCTGCATTGCTTCCACAATGCTGTTGAGGGAAGCAATGTCGTGCTCCAGCTTGCTTACTTGGCTGAGGGAGAACAGCGCCCCCTTCAGGTTGCCTTCAGAGGCCTCCAACTGCACCCACAACAGAAGAAAGGGTGGTTTTGCTCTGGCTCTGCTCTATCTGTGACATTCATATTCACTGTGCATTTTGCATGGCAAAACCCCATCTATGCACCAAACAGCAATGTTTACAGTGTGGTAGAATATGTAGTAAAATCCATGAATAGCTTTCACCAACATTTCTTTTTAAGCCCCTGGTGTGAGAAATGCTTGGTCTTCATCACAGCTTTAAATGATATAAACTGGATGCGAAGCGAAATGGTTAAGAGGGGCGGGCAAGGATACAGAGATAAAGTAACGAGTGGTGTTTTAAAAGGAAACAAAGGCATACTTCAAATGTGAACACTACTTGACACTTTACTTGATGGAAGCAAACTGCTGTAATTGTACAATTCATAATTTTGCCTCATCTTGGCCTGCACAATATTAGGAACATCATATTTTATACAGGGCTTTTTAAAAACTACATGACTTCAGTAGTTCTATTTGAAAATAATCATCCTAGAATTCATTTATAATAATAAATTAAAAAGATTTTTACTCTGAAGACTCCCCTGAGGTCGAACCATCCTTTTTGAACCTTTCAAGAATCTTTAGAACAGAGTAAACGATGCAATTTTAAACAGACTACTCTTTAAAGTAATTTGCTCTTTTAGTCATTAATGTGAAAGCCAGAGAGCCTTAAAAACAAACATAATCCACATATCTCGTACAAGAAACTTTAGAATCCTTAAAACCTTAATCAGATGGAGCAGAAAGGTTAGTAGCTGCAATCTGCAATCTGATTAGGGTGTGCAAGGTTCGCAGAAATAAATGTATACACCGATTTTATACAGTTTGTCGTTCACTGTTATGGCATCACATTAACTGTAGCTGTTTAATGTGCTACTAAAACATGGGCTAGAAAACAGACCAACCTTTTTGGAAACTGCGCCGAACTTTTCCTGTAGTACCAGGAGATCAGATGCCTTCTCATGTAGATGTCTGTACTTTTCCTCAACGTCTTTAAATCTTGCATTCTGCTGTAGAAGAAGCCTAGAAAAATGGAGACGAAGTTAATCAATTTCTGGTTGCTTCTTCTACAGAAAGACAACTTGTAACGGGTTGAAACTTACCAGGCGAGTAGAAAGCTGACGGTGAGAGACAGAAAACTCACTATCGTCTTCAAATCGAATAAAGAAGGATTGGATGATTTTCCAGCAGCGACAATGTTTTCTTCCGACATGCCAGTGCGATCTTGCTTTCTTTCTTCTCTGCCACATGCTTTCGATGTGTCGTTTGTTTCTCCGTTATGAGTCGATTTACCTTTTCTCTGTTTAACTTCGCCGCTCGGCATTTTTGGCACGAAGCGTCTCTCCGCCTCCCCAAAACCTCTGCTCCGGCTGAATCAGATTCTCCAGACAAAAGCTACCCGTATACTATAAAATGGCAGCCTGAAGCTAAGTGGGAATATTAAGCTTTAAAGGTGACGTTCTGGCACCGATTCTACGTTTCATAATCAAAGCAGTAAGTCGTGCCGAGGTTCTGCTTCCTCTTGGGTCAAATTTCAGGGTGAGAATCCAGCCACGTAGCAGCTCCTCCGCTCTCAGACCCCCGTCTGCTCAACCCTAACCCTAATATCATCACTAACTCTGTCCGAAAGACTGCAAAAAGAGAAGTAAATTGAGGTCGAGGATGAAAACAGGCCACAACTAATATATATTGACTCGTGTATGACTACAGTTTACTCGTTCATAAATTCTAAAGTATGTTGATGAATATACTTTTTCGGGGGGTGTGGGGTGGGGGGATGAAAAATGGGTGGATTTTCACCCATTTTTCATAACTATTATTTTTGGAGGGTGTTGTATTGCTGTAAATTACAGTATATATAAATGTATAGTTAAAATTATTATTATTTTTTTCTTTTTACAACTGTTATAAAGTATATTAATGAAACAATAATATGAATCCTGCTTCCAAAATGTACAAAACACACATTATACACTGTGAATAGCTTGCTAAATATAAATAATATTCCAAATAAAATGAATGCCAAGTATTTAACCTCATTTTCAGACTGATGTCATAGCACTTTATGGTGGGATTGAGGTGGTTTAAATTATTTGACTAACTATATTTTATTATTGTCAGGGCATCTGGAGTACAACTTTTGACAGTTCCAAAAGGGGACAACGAGCCAATTGTTTCACTGTGGTGACAACGGGAAGCCAGATGAAGATTATACTTATTGTATTATTCTGAGTACATACTACTTGAATGGAGCATTATTAATATCAACTTTCACTATACATGACATTAGTTATAGTTATGTAAGGTATTTTTTGTTCTGATATGTTTATATTGTTTTCAGTTCTCACTGAAGGACTAATATCACGTTATATCATAATACATAATGTAATTTTATGTAACCTGTAAAAACCGTATTTTTAGAAGTGTTCTGGTTAGCAATTTGCGCCACGGGTTGCTTCACGGAAATTAAAGATTTGTATCTTATCAAAACCCTTGAGTCAGGTTTATTATGTAGCTCACCTTTACTGCTACCTGCAAAATATCCTTAATTCCTAAGTAGTGTTAATAACAGACACTTAAGTACTTTCATTTAAGGTGACAACTTTTACCTGTATCATTTTCTTTGTGAGGAATCTTAGTTTAGTTGTAACTTCTACACACCACTAACACCGTCCTCTCCCAAAGGACCACAAAACAATCCAAACAGTGGTTGAACACAGGAACATGGTCTTTATTTCAATTTAGAATACAATTTTCATACGTTTTTCATACATTTTTATACCTGGTACCTTAACAAGGTCAATCCTCCCTCTTAACATTTTTTCATGTACTGCAAGCTCTCTTTGTTATCTTAGGCTGGATTTGCATCATAAGCAAAAATCTACTAAGTATAACAGAGCAAAACAGCCAAATAAACTACATTATGATTTCTAAAAATTTTCAGTCTTTCTTCGCAGAAGAAATTCCTGATTCTGTGCATTCTTGTATCTATCTCAATATACTCAGCATAAAATATCAGCAAAAAAAGTGCTACAACTGACTATGAAATATGAAGCATTTACTGATTCTTTACAAACTGTAGTGCATACTGGCAAGCAAAAGCTAGTCTGACATATTTGTTTTTCGATCTATCAGTATAAGCAAAAATGAAAAAGGCAAAAAGGTCATGAAAAGATTTTCTGGCAAATAAACTTTCTTGAACAATAACATCAGATGGACTGATGACTCTTCTTTTTCCAAACATCAAACCCAAAACTTATGATCATGTCTATGAGTTATTTACACAAATGTTTAAACTGACTAAACTTTACTTGACATTCTTTCCCTCGGTTTTCCAGAGGCGTTAAACTATAATGCAGAATATTCTTTCTATTCAAATATAATGAACAGAAAAAAGTGGAAATCTATTATTTTTGTCTTTTAGATATCTCTGCATATAAGGGCACTTAAGAATGTAAAGCTATTTTGTCCAATAAATATCTTTCAATCTATCTGTCTAAACTGTAAAGTCTGTGTCTAATTGGTTAAAAATCAAACAGTCCATGTAATATTTACAATACCAATACCAATATCATTTTTGCTGCAATGGTATAACAAAGCTTTTATCGACTTCAATGAAACATAGCAAAACCCAACCTTCATTTAGTTCCCTAACAAAACTAAGAGTCTCTCATAAAATATTCACTTATACATTTATCCCATAAAGCTACATACAGTTTATAAATCATATTGGCTGAAAGGTGACTTGTGACCTTGTATAGAATATCTTCTCTTTTAATGCAGAGAGCCTCTAGAATGCAGCCCATAAAATCCTCCTGGACACTTATGTGTTATAGCGATCCTAATGGAGAAAACACACACAGACAGGTTATAAGGCTATCTCTAAAATTTCTGTTTCCAACTGCATCAATGTAATGCAAAAAGGCAATGGTCAGCAAGAACAGACCTGTATGGATGACACCACTCCACTGGCCATAACAGACAGTTTTCCAGCAACATTGCGCACCCCCATTTTCAGCTGAGCCATGTCTGGGGCAGTGGGCAGTACATTGCTCAGACTATAGGAGCTGCCTGTAAGGTCAAAGAGAAAAGCCCATTAAAATGTATCATTGATCAGCCTGACTCACTCCACAGCAGCAACTACATTCAAAAATCTTTTCAACTTCATTGGGCAAAAGGGCCATCTGAATAACTAAGTATGTTTCCAAGTGACTCATAAACACTGATTACAAATACTATATATACATAAGTATATATACACTTGAAGAGAACTTGAATTCATTCCACTCTTAAAGCATTCCTTTAAGGCTCTTCTTTTATGACTCACTTGTCTGTTTCTTCTCGTCATCAAACAGATCTGCTGAGCTGATGGCTGAGCTGCCAGCGAAACGATCCAGTCGGGTCCTGGCTTCATACTGCCCAAAAAAAGCAAAATCAGTAATACCTCCTATGGCACACTATAATATTTTTAATAAATTGCCACTAACAAACTAACAATGATTTTTTTTCAGCCGAATATATGATTAACTCATAAAATAGATTTCAGAGAGCAGGTTACCTCAGAATCATCCTGTTTACCAAAGAACATGTCAGAGGAGATGGCTTTCGCACCACCAAACTTCTTCTGGGCATCATCAGAGAAAGGAACAGGCCCTGGCTCTGCTTTTCTCCGAGCCGTGCCTCTGTGATTAAAAAAAAAAAGAGATTGTTTAAGGAGTTTTTTATAGTATTGACTGCATTATTACTATGTTGAGGAAAGAGCAAACCTCTCTTGAAATGAAGAAACCTTGGGGTTGATGTAAAAGTCAGATTCTGCTTTTTTGCTTTCCTTCTTCTTTGTGTCTCCCCATTGTGAGAAAAAGTCTGATGATGGGGATGTGTCTTCACTAAACTTTGAGGAGGTTCTACAGGACGAGGGGCATGAAGTTTAGCTTATTTCAAATGCTCCTCTAAGTGAGAAATCTACATTGCGTTATCTCATTATTACATCATGTAATGTAATCACGATCATAACAAAATTAATCCTGCAGCCCTAAAGCACTTCAGATCTCACCTGATAGATAAAAATCCATCCTCCTCTTCCTCGTCCTCACTGTACCTCCTGGCACGAGAGGACGACTGTGCCAAAGTGGGAGTCTCCTGCTGAATAGTCTGCATGTCTGCCAGGATGGAGTGAGACACCCCACTAAAAAAAAAAGAGGCTTTATTTAATCTGTCCCTGGCACATCTAAAAATTGAACTCGAGGTGTTCCCCTGAAACATTCATTCATTCATTCATTATAACAATTCTGGCAAAAACATTAATATCTAAAATATGAAATCATCATGGAATGTTATAATATTCCAGTGTAAAAAAACAAGGGAAATCATATAGATAAAAAATATTTCCTGCTCTAACTGAATGATGCCATCATGGCACGTTAATATGTTGTGCACCAGCATTTCATTTTACAGCAAATAGCATCAATGCTGAATTCATACTATGTCAAATATGAAATTACCTCCCAACGAGCTACATTAATTGAAAATAATCTTTTTGAAACTTAATACTTTAGTATCCCTTCAAATATACTTACGTCCTATTGGGCAGCCCCATGCCCAGCCTCTCTGCCTGCTCCTTCTTACTGCCCTGCAGCCCCTGTAGTTTCTTCTCATCCTTTTTTCTCTGGAGCTCCAAATCATGATAGGCCAGTCGAAGAGAGGCCACACTGGCAAAGGGCAAAGCACCACAGAGAATCATAAAAATTAGGGCCCAGAAGCAACAGAGAAACTGGACAGACAAGGACAAAGTACCAATGGTCAGGAACACCATTACTTACACCGGCTCCTGCTGCTCAACCTTGTTCTCAACAGCTGACTCTTCACGCAGTCTGTCTGCTGCCTGGGCCCTTTTCTCCTGAGCGGAGAAGCTCTGATTGCTCACCTTCTGAGCCCCAAGACCTGCTTTTTTAGAGCCTAGCTACTCAGAAGAAAAAGGGTGTATTAGGTCGGATTTACAACCTCAACTTCTATTGATCTTAAGGCTTACTTAGCTGGTACAACGTGCTCTCCAAGTAAAATACCTTAAATACAATAAAAACCAATGATGTAGGTACTTACTGCTTTCTTGGCAGCTGTTGGTTTCTTTTTTATTAGAGAAGGCTCTGTGAAAAACAAAAAACATTAACTTGAACCCTAGTCCCAACAACTTCCTACTACAATTATATTATGAGCTTTACCTAAAGCAGCTTTTGGTGAAATACTAAGAAGCTCAACAGAAGGGCCCTCTTGGTTTTCTGTAAGATGATGTACAGGATAAAGTAAGAGTCAGACATGGTCAGCTACACCTATATAGAAAAAGAGTACTTTCAGTTCTACTGTACCATTATTATTATCATCTTGTGTTGTTGCGTCCTGTGGTGCAGATCTTGGCTGGAAAGAGCTTTGGTCATTCTTGATAAGGAGACATGCACAGTTAATAGATAACACAGAGGCACAACAGTAACACACTAATTTATAAGACAAATAAAGGAAAACACTGATGCCAAAATGTTCTCATACACACCTGTGAAAGCTGGCTGAAAAAGTCTTCTTGCTTATCACCAGGAGATGTTGGGGAGAGAGGAGCTTGACTGTCCAGCCATAACTGAGACCAAATGAACAGTCACGGGTAAAGAGATAGTTAAGTTATTTAACCAACCACTTTCTACGTCTTTCTGTACATCATGTGCATCCATGTACAACAGTGAAATGTTTCCTGTGACTGTGTGCGCCAACCTCAGTGCCATGCTGCCTGGTGGCCTGGGTAGCCAAACTCTTTATCTTCTCTCTGTACAGCTGGGCAGCTCGGCTGTTGTATTTGGCATTGGCTGCAGTGGCATTGCAACCATGCTGGGCAAAAAAAGCAGTCTGTAGAGATAGAGAAAGAGAGAGAGAGAGAGAGAGGAGTCAATGTTAGTTCTTGATAATCTTCATGGACACTATGTGACTGAAAATGCAACATTTCTCCATATTCAGACATGTAAAACTTACTTTACCAGTGTAAACTCAATGTCAGTAAAATAAGAAATGGCATTTTTGAGTTTGAGTAAAACTACACCATAACTGAAAGATGCTTTAACCTGGATATGAAATGGTATAGACAAAGATAAAGAGATGAAGGAAGCAGTCCAGCCCTGGACTTTCGTAAACAGAATCTTGTGGCTGTCTCAATTATATCTTAAATGAATAAGTAATGTTTCTATCACAGTCAACCTGAATTTGTTACAAAAGATATCAAAATATAGCTTGGAGGCTGTAATTCTCATCTAAAAAGCTGGATGTCGGTCATCTCTAATACTAAGCTCTCTATCGCATACTCACGGCATTGGCGTTGCCCCCAACCTGCATGCAGCGGAGCTGATACCAGGACCAGTTAGAGTCCAACTCAGTCGACCTGTTGAACAAGAAGTTAACAACTGTTAGCAATTCCTCAGGTTTTGTTAACAGTTTGTAAAGGGCGATGCACACATAAGCAGGCTGTCAAGTAAGTCCAATGTATCAAATACACCTTACCATCACTTTTTACTTGTTAATAAAAAAAAAAGACTTACCTCATTTTCAGTTTCCAAAAGAAAGCGTGTTTGATATAAGATAATTTTCTCATTTGTGATCTAATGTTCTTGGAAAAAAGTCTTTTTGGTTCGCACTCAAAAAAATGTCACTTTTTTATATCTGTTCAGATGTGCTGTCTTACTTTTTACTAGTCTCTTGATTCATGGTGTGTTACCAGATTCTATGTTATCTGTATTATTAGTACCAGTTATTAAGAACAAAGCTGGAACGAGACAAAGAGGGGTGCCAGGATATATTGTGAGAATCCTGGCTTATTGGTATGCCCATCAGATGATGCAAGTAAAATGGGGCAATAAAGTCTCTGCACCTTTTGGGGTTAGTAATGGAGTAAGACAAGGAGGAATTTTGTCCCCAATTTTGTTTAATCTTTACATGGATGATTTATCTAAATGTCCGAATGCATGTAAAACTGGCTGTATAATAGGGAATATTTTAGTGAATCATATTATGTATGCAGATGACCTGGTAGTGTTTAGTCCTAGTAGTGCTGGGCAATGTTTCTGGTGATGCAGGTCTCCGTCTTCAACAGCTTTTAAGTATGTGTTCTGAGTACGGTTTTGAACATGATATCTTGTATAATCCTGATAAGAGTGTGGTTATGATTTGTAGAACTAAGGAGGATAAAAGTATACATTTTCCAGTCTTCAAGTTGTCTAATAAGAATCTCACTGTGTGGGCCAAAGTAAAATATCTTGGACATTTCATCACTGAGCTCATGACAGACGATGAGGATACTGAAAGGCAACGGTGTATGATGTATATGCAGGCAAATATACTTGTACGTAAGTTTAGTTCTTGTTCAGATGAGGTAAAATTAACTTTGCTTAAAGCATACTGTACGACACTTTATACTGCTCATTTGTGGTCCAACTATAGGACATCCAGTTTACAGAAGCTTCAAGTAGCTTATAATGATGCATTGAGAATTTTACTAAGGAGACCTAGATGGCATAGTGCAAGTGAAATGTTTGTGAGTGCAAGAGTAATCACTTTTAAAGCATTATTACGAAATTTTATGTATAAATCTATCTGCCGGCTTAATGCTTCTAATAATGAGATTATTGTGGGCTTATCGAATATAAGGGTTAGTGCTATACGATATCAGTCAAAGTTGTGGAGACATTGGTATTGCTGCATTCTGTAATTTTTTTATTGTGTGGGTTGTATATGTTGATATTTTATTTTTTATTTTTTGGACCTTGAGTCTGTAATAAAGAAAGAATTACAAAGTCAGCCCGAACTGTTCTAGAATAAATAATTATTTCCGAACAGAGTTATTCAAGTTATTTGGTGATGTAGCAATATCTCTGGAAAAAAAAAATACATTGCAATGTCCAATTTTTTCCAATATCATGCAGCCCTTTATTCTAGTCAGCAATGACAGCCCGGTCTCATCTTGAACCATCAAGTCATTTGAACCATGCATACAAGTAAGACAGACGACCAGAGAAAGACGCAGAGGTTATTCTACCTGATAAAGGACAGGTGAACCCCCAGAGATCTGTGTGACCCCGAGCAGTCAATACACAGAAAAACTCCATAGGTGATGCTGGCCCAGCTTGGGTTTTTTGCAGAGCAGTCAAAGCAGGCCTGAGAAAAGAAATATACACACGTCTTTAGGTTAATGTGCCTGAATACAAGAAGACTGGTTTGTTTAACAATGGTGGCAGTGTTTCCACTAGGTTTACATCATTGAGAAGGGCAGGGGGTAAGATTAGGGTTAGGGTTAGGATTAGACGGACACCGACACAAACACTTAAAGGAATCATGGTGTTCTTTTTAATGACTATTATCCACAAATGTGCAAATTTTGTACCTGCAGTGTATGGAAGAACATTTCCACAGCCTCTTGATATAGGAAGTCGCAGATATTTTTGTATGCATTTCAGGTGGTTGACATGACATAATATAATGATAGGGGAGACGCTGGGTGGTTTGGCCTTGATATATGAAAAAAGCTGACCTGAGGTTAGACCAGTGGCCTCGCCACCTGAATTTACGGGGGCTTCAGCCCAGAGTATTTTGAGTCTAGCTTGGGTAGCCAAAATTATTGTTCAGTTATTTACCTTATTTATTTCATTAAGATGCATGCATCTGGGAATTGAATGATAACTGAGACAGTCCTCTACAGTCTGTAGTCTTCTATAACACCTTTTATATACTGTATACAAATTGAACAAAATTCTCGGCTCCTTTTTGAATTTAAATCCAGTCCAGGCTAAGCCCAGGGTGTCCCTGGATCAAACCTGAAAGATTAGTGATGTGGAGAGTGTAAACAAAAGCTACACAATATCTCATTTCAGCATTGCCAATGTAATGTGCACATGTTCAAAAACATTACAGGAAGTGCAATGCAAAACAATACACAAATGTAATACACAAAGTACAACTTTTTGATACAAAAGGAAAATTCTCAGTTCTCATTTTCCAAGGCTAATCTACAAGAGAAGCCTATCCAGTTTAATACAATTTATGAAGAATTAAGAGTTCATGGAGAAAGTAAAAATAATTGCTCACATTCAAAAAAGTCTTCAGAGTAAAAAGTTATTTTCAGCCTTTTAATTTATAAAATCACCTCAAACTAATTACAGAATGATGCAATCTTTCCAAAAGGAACTATTCAAATAATTGATTTTAAAAATATATAAATAAATAAAATCCTGTATTTTTATATCGCAATTAACTATGAAGGGAAAATAAAATTGCAATGTCGTTTGCTAAATCGTTCACCCCTAGTGTGATAAAAAAAAAAAGCTGAACATTTTAACCCTGCAATGGGCGACTCTCCCAAAAAGAGATAAAAAATGAAAATAGGTTTTCGAGATGATGATGCAAAGAAAGAATACGAGTCATGGCCTGTCTGTCTTCTTTGGAAAACTCCGTTTATTTAATTTAGAAAATGTATGATATATGTTTATGAGAAAAAAACAAACATTTGAAAAGTTTCTGTACTAGAAACTTTTGGATGGATATAATCGAGCCCACATGGAGACAAATCGCGGAGACAAACTCACCATATGTTAACAGTAATAGTCGCAGAAAAGCTGTGGACGCAAAACAAACCGTGACGTGTCATCTCACTTCCTTCTGTCAAACTAACAGCACTGCGCCTGCACAATCTCACCTTATTCGTAGGAATTGAGCGCAGACGCTTAAAAATTGCAGAAATGTCCTGTTTGCTGGGTTCCATCATTCTGATCGCACCTGTTGAAGGCGATTCACCTGACAGGAGCTGCGGAGACAGAGAAGTGGTAGAAATTAACCATTGATGGACTTTACTTCCGTATTCAACATCACTTCGGGCATTGCGTCACATGAGGGGGGTTGACTCTCCTTTGATTGGACAGAACATCACTGAGGAAAGGCGCCGATGCATTGTGGAAGTTGTAGGCAGTTATGGGGTCCAAGCTATAAATCAGACGTTAGGACGCAATCATTTATTAGTTAATAAGTTAATGTATCACATATTTACTGCCAAATATAAATTGTGTCCAAAAGATCATAAGAGTTCTGTTCAAAGTTTTCATCCTTTTTAAAATAAAACTTGCAAATACTTAATATATTACTTTTGCTTCATTTTCTAAACGCCCTCAGTGGCTATTAACAATCTACTGTATATTAGCAAACTGGATTTGAAAACTGGATATACACTAGGGCAGCAAAACTCTGTTGAACACTGGGAGGGTGAGTTATCTTCACCCACTTGACAAGATAAGATTCTTTTGACCGGTTTGACTCAAGTATACAGAGTACACTGAACAAAAAGGTTACATAGAATACGTAGAGCCACCGATCAGCCATAACATTATCACCACGACAGGTGACGTGAATAACACTGATTACCGTCATTACAACAGTACCTGACAGTGGCTGGGATACAAAGGGGAGCAAGTGAATTTTGTCTTTGAAGTTGGTGCGTCGGATTTTAATGACTGACAAGAGTCAAATTGTGACGGCTAGACGAAGGGGTCAGAACGTTCCCAAAACTGCAGAGGCTGGGAAAGAGCAAAGGCTGGCCGATCCAAAAGAAGAGCTACCATAGCTCAGATTGCTGAGAATGTAAATGAGGGTTCCGACAGAAAGGCGTCAGGACGTACAGTGACTCGGGATTTGTTGCGTAAGAGGCGGTGTAGCCAAAAGACCTATTCACTACTACCGGTAATGTTAGGGCTG
Source organism: Distichodus sexfasciatus (assembly GCA_032718565.1). NCBI lineage: Eukaryota > Metazoa > Chordata > Actinopteri > Characiformes > Distichodontidae > Distichodus > Distichodus sexfasciatus. The sequence goes on along the minus strand of JAVGVS010000002.1, from coordinate 8,776,356 downwards.
ACTGGTGTATAGGTCATTTAAGCACACAAACTAGAATCGACTTGGCTTTGGATGCAATTTAAATCAAATAGATTAATCACACTTATTCCTCTCGGCCTAGCTGGGCAAACTCCTGGAGCCAGTGAAACATGCCCTTTTTGTTTCCTCTTGGTGAACCTACGGAGACCTGCATCACCAGAAACATTACGTGGAACTGTCTGGTTTACCTGTGCTGCTATTTGGACTTGGCAGGCATACATTCTCTTATCAGATGAGCAAGATCACCAGACTTCTACAGAGGCCTTGTAATGTGGAATTTGCAGTGCCCTATTGAACCTTAATTAATCAACATAAATCTTTTGTTTCACATAGTAAGTGCACACACAATAAATGCATGAGGTCAATCTAGCATTGGCCAGCTCGTCTGGTGGTAGGGTAGGACACTCACCTACAGGTAGTTTGAAATCCAGCTCTATCCTTCTACTAGAACTACCACTATTGAGCCCCTGAGCAAAATTATGAAATGATTCACCCTGAATAAGCGTGGCTGCTAAATGTGGTAAGTGTAAAATGGAATCTCCTTGAGCCAGGTTTCCCTTCAAGGTTTCTTTCCATTTGCTGCAAAGCAAGTTTTTTGCTGTGCCATCTCAGCATGACCTGCTCAGTAGGGCCATAGACCCAGCAATGTGTAAACACGAGTTGCGACACACTATATATTAAATATATTACAGAAATATATTAAGTGGTTTAGGGAAAAAGCACTACATTCTATAATTTTCCAAATTAAAATCCCTGATATTGCTTTTTACACCACCACAGACCATGAAAGACAAATCATTTATTTGGCACCGGTCAATTTCACAAAATACACTGCATGAGTACAGCTGCTGCTTCACGTAACAGAATCCAAAAGTGAATAGAACATGCTTCTTTATTGTTACAGCAAAACTCTGTTACATTCAATTGTTTTCTCCTGCCCCCACCCTGAGACAGCATTAATGGGACGCTGCCATCAGTGAACAGCATGTGATGAGATTACGATTTGCAAGCACTCTAAAAAATAGATATATAATCTTAAAATATACTCATAATCGTGGATCTATATCACTCACTATAGTCATCTGTGAGAAACTAAAATTCATATATACATCTGTAACAAAATAATAAACACATGACATTCATATGCCTTATAAATGTTCAATTAATATACATTCTCATTGTGAATCACAGCATTTGTCCATGAGCACATGAAGTATTTAAGGCATTTTATAAATTAACAATTGAAATGTTAAAACTATATCATTTATCCCCATCACCTGACCTAAGGTTTGTTCAAGAGACTGTGGCTATTTACATGCAGATATACTTTTGTCTGCCTTTATCGTTTCCCTTCATGACTCCATGTTGTGTCCAAGGGGACCACATGCCTGTGATGTCATTTAGAATGCTCATTTTGTGTGTGCTGTGAACTATCCAGTGCAGGCTAGTGTAAAGCTGACTATTTCCAGTGAGCGATCACTCAAAAAAAGTGAACAAACTGTACTTAAGAAGTGATTCTTTACATACAAGTGAAAGACAACAAAATTTGTAACAACTACTGTGACCCAAAAAGATTTTTTTTAACCAAAAAGAATCTCTAGCATCTCAACCAGAATGATTTTGGTATGGTCTGTTTCAGGACACCTCCAACCCAAACTCAAATTTACAAACACTCACTCACAAGCATGCAAACACACAGTAAAAATAAATGTTAAAAATCTATGATCAAACCAATTGGAAATTAAGATCCATGGACAGACACATCAGTGGAAGACATTCAATATTCAGAATATTGAATTTTGGTAATAAGATGATTGTCATTTCATTAAAAAACTGTAATAACCTAATATTGAGCCTACTTGGAGTAACATGTTGGACACAACTGGACCACTGCCATGTATGAAAAGATACCTAGCGGCATAAAAAAAATCAAAACAAAGTGTCTTTAGTGAAGCTGGAGTACTTGGCATTGAACAACACTGAAGCAGTAACCAGTGATGCTTTCTAACTCAAGTATACTTCCCACATTCAAATCTGACTTTACTCTTTTTATGCCCCCCAAAAGTGGAAAAACAGAAATGTTTCATTTTCTTAGGTCCCATATTGGCTTCTGGCTCACTCTTGGTCTTGATATGAAGTAACTGTTGACGTCATTTTCTGTGCTAATTTGTCTTTAAGGCTGAGTACACTGCTGAATGATGTGTTGCATGAAGCTAATGAAATCTGATATTGGAAACCACGGTGGGATATTTAGCTTGTAAGACTTTGCCCTTTTGTGCAGACCTGTTATGGTCTTCAAAATTTGGTTTTATCTTGACACAGTATCTGGTTCTAGGTCTGCGCAAAAGGGCAGCATTTTCAGGGAAAGAAACAGAGGGCACATGCAGTTTTCCTTAGCAAGGCTGCAGCAGTTGGTCCAGCCCCTGCCACCAGTGGGGAGCAATGAGCAACCTTCTCTTGTTTGAAAATCATCTTCCTGTTTCTTCTCCCACATCATACTTTCTCTCTCCTCATTGCTTTTTTATTTCCCTACTTATCACTGAATGTCCTCAACATAGTTAGCTGGGTAGAGTCCCACTTTGCCGTTGTTCAGGCGAGCTTTGCACCATCCCTGTTCATCCTCCTCTCCAATTTTAATAAATTCGTCTCCTGAAAAAGAGAAGGAAAGAGAATAAAGATCTTTTTAATATCAATGGCCTCATTCACCAATTGCTCTTGAGATGAAACATGAATCCAACTTTTTTTTTCTTTAGTGTGGTTCACTTTCACACTGTAGGCCCTGCATGTGGACCAGAATATGTAAACAAAACTACATGTGTGTTAAGGTCATTTAACCATTGGATAGAAACGTGTGGGGCGTAGTCCAAAGTGAAAGAACACAATCATGGAGATTTTGTGTGCAGTTCTCCTTGTCTTTATAGTGATATGATTTATACAGTTACATAAGTTTGCAGAAATATGACAGTAATTTTGCAATGGCTAAGACGTGCTCTCCTAGGAGCTTCACATTTACCCACGGCTCATTTCTAGCACTGGCTATACATGTGTACGTATGCACATATGTGTCCCTCAGTCCTATTGGTGCCCATCAATCACGTGTAACCAATCGTATTAGACGGCCACTTACTTCCAATATCGCTGCCTCAGTCCTATTGGTTCCCATCAATCACCTGTGACCAATCATATTACACGGCCAGTTACTTCGAACATGGCCGGCTCACGTGACACAATGGGGGTGGATGATGTCAAAAGTCTCATACAAGGGATCCATTATTTTTGCCTGCTGTAGGAGGCTTTTGAAGTACGCAAGCGAAACGCAGGAGGAAGCATCCCGTCGACGGCTTATCGTACGAGGTAAAATAAGATTTTTTACAGCACTTCCCGACAATACTAAACGAGTCATTGTAAACCTTAAATTTCATTTAACGGATTGTTTTTCCCTTAAGGAGGCTGCTCATTCACACCACACATTTGGAGATATTTCGGTAAACAATACAATTATGCCTCGCAAAAGACCACTAGATGAAGTGGAAATTTGCGACAGGAAATGTCAACGAAACGAAGAAGCCCGCAGTCTATGAGCAAGCGAACACAGAAGGAGACATCCCGTCGACGCGAAATACGAAACCAACAACTTCACAATCAAAGAGCAACCGAAACACAGAAGGAGGCATCGCGTCGACGCGAAATACGAAACCAACAACTTCACAATCAAAGAGCAACCGAAACACAGAAGGAGGCATCGTGTCGACGGGATGTCTCCTCCTGTGTTTCGCTTGCTCTTTTGCCTGCTGTAGCAGGCTTTTCGACTAGTTTCCTATAAAGCACGACAACAATGGGAGCCCATTAAATCCTCTTCAGCTCTGTCTCGGTATGCCTTTAGGTCCGTACCTGAGTTTGGGTGCTTGTATTCACACCTGAGGTCAGAACCAAGGGAGGAAATTGTGTTCATTTTAAGTGAACTAAACACACCCTAGGGTGTGAACACACTCCAAGCCTAAGAAAAGGTTATGGATATTGGTATTAGTCAGTGGAGCCCAATGATATCAAATGACAGCACTCTCTTCATTTGCCTCCTTTGTTTGTCCTTTACCTGCTTTGAAGCTCAGCTCGTCCTGCTCCTGCCCTTCGTAGTCATATAAAGCCCGGACAGGAACAGAGATCACCGGAGATGATGGATCATCCTCAAATGGATTCCCGTTTCCATTCGTGTCAGCTGCAAAGGGATTTCCAGAGTCCTCATCTGATGAATCTGGGGTCTTTTCGACACTGCTTTGATAGTGAGAAAAGAGAAGGAGGCTAATGAGTAATCACAGTAAAAGACTGCAGGCTGTTAATCACGGACAAGTCTAACAATGATTGGACCTCCAACATGCTGAGTGAAAAAAGCAAAGACAGAAAGACCGAGATGCAATGAACAAAGTAAAACAACCCGAATGGAAAAGAGCTCATAAACATACACAAGCCAAAAGACCAAACACATGCCAGAGAGATTCCTCACACAAGGTCCAGCTCTTGCTCCATAAAGATGAGGGAGATCTGCTGGCTGAACATGCTTTATAAGCCAAGAATGAAAACCAAAAGAGAGGCAGAAGAGACATTACATTCAAAGCCCAGAGCCTTTTTGCAGTCTGTTAATCCACCATAGACGAACAGTCTTTTTTGGCAGACAAAACTCAAGCCAAGAAAACAGTATAAAAACACAAAATATTAGTCAGACCACCTTTCATGTGACACACTTCAGTGGTAAATCCCTCAAAACAAAAGTATATTTTCAAGTTGTAACACTGAATGCCTTATACTACAATGCAGACATGCACTCTGTGTGTCACATGTAAAATGGTCTGACCGCACAGCAGTATTGCTCAACACATGAGAAGGCTCCGCTGCAGAAGAAACAGGTGGAGGTGAGACATAAAGAGCATGCCCATGTGTGTGCACACACTTCCATCTTCAGAATGCAACCATGCAGAGGAAAAAAAAACAGCCACCTAAAGAAAGAACATTAAAACAAATAATGCAAATAAAAGGGGAGGGAAGAGAGAGAGAGAGAACAAGAGAGGGAAGAACAAGCGAAGGACACAGAGAGAGGGTGGGTTGATTGAGGGAGAGGGAGAGAGAGAGAGAGAGAGAGAGAGAGAGAGAGAGAGAGAGGGAGAGAGAGAGAGAGACAGAGAGAGAGAGAGGGAGGGAGGGAGGGAGGGAGGAGGAGGAGGAGGGAGGGGGGCAAGGCATGGGAGAGAGAGAGAGAGAGACAGGGAGGGGGAGAGGGAGATAGAGGGAGGGAGAAAGAGAGAGAGAGAGAGAGAGAGAGCATTGCAACAGAACGGAGGCAGATGCTTTCTGTTCACCAACGTTTTTGAAATAACTTCCTCTTTTTTCACATTGACTGGGCTGCTGTTGTGCTGTGCTGCAGGTGGCTCCTCGTCATCCTCCTCATCATCAAATGGGTTTAAGCTCACTGGTTCTGTGCTATTAGGCACAGCCAAGCTGGTAACATGGAGAGAGACAGCACTGTGACACACGTAGAGTTCCAAACAACAGCTTTGTAGACACCATGTGCCTTTACTGTAAGAATCCCAGTACAGAGAGAGCAAAGCCAAAAATCACTGTCAGACTGTGAAAATAACTTCTGTCGCCCTACTTCAACCTTCACTCATACAGTGGCTAATTAGGTTTTAGAGAGGAGGCTAAACAAATAAAAGGTTAATCAGTCCCTCCACGTTTCGGATTCTTACAGGTTACTCCCACAGCAGACACACTGGAAAACATTTTTAAGGGTTCCTGGAAATAAAAGTGGTTACATGAGGAGAAAAGCATCCGGTACTCGAGTACTGAGAGAGAAATGATCTAAATAAGGCACATCATACCAATTAGGTCAATATATTTCATTCTAGAGAATAACCTTACACCAATGCACTGATGGATGTTGACCTACAATGCTAGATTAGCAAAAAATCTAGATTTTTCAAAAATTGTGTGACCTGTTTAAACAAGGCTGAAGAACAAATATTTAGACCCGATCCTTTTTATTTAAATCAGTATTATGTTGCTGTAACCAAGACCACATCAGCACTTCCAAAATGATTTTAAACAGTTTGATTTCAAAGAGAGTTTAACTACTGTATGCATGGTAGCAAAATTAAAGACCTATGCAGTAGACTGTAGAAGGGCTTACCTGTTGCTGGTCTTGGTCGCACGTTCTCCAGTTTGACTGATGCTCGTCAGAGTCACTTCGTCATTTGGCTTCTTTTTCTCTCTCCGACTCAGTGTGCGATTTAGGTCCACAGACCAGTCCTAATGACACAGACAAATCCATATAAGCAAACACATGCGCAGAGAGAAACCTGACACTAACAAAGAGAAAAAAAGAGAAGCCACACATTAAGGGAACAGCTTCCCGTTTCCCAATCCTGGTCCTGGGAAAAAAAACAAACTGTGCAGTGCAATCCAGGACCAGGGTGGGGTAACACTGTCAGAGAAATGCAGAAGTTGTAACTCAGCTCGATGACACAAACGTGTCTGCCTGCTAGATTACATCTCCCTCTTGGTGCAGGTTGAGCGAGCACACGTAACCTCCCTCTGTTTAGCAAACAGGATTTCCAACAAGGCCTATGCATCAGATTTCTCTTTAAGAGAAACAAACGTGTTTATATCAACACTGCACACACACACACACACACACACACAAGCAAACCAAGCCACACTCTGGTAAAGCATCCCAGCATAAAGAGAAGAGCCCAAACGTGACCCAAGCGTTAGTTAAACCCAAAAGCAATGAATGCTTCAAGAAACGTTTCACTCCTCATGCTGTAGTTCCTACTGGAATTGAAATGTGCGATGTCAGCTTTAATACTATGGCTTCAAAGATGGGGGATACTTTTTCTGCAATATCTATTGTAATATTTTTACACAATTACTTGAATTTGGAAAGAATGAATAATTCTGGAATGACTGGGGTGACTTTGTACACCTGAATGAAAATATTTCAGGAATCCTTCTTCTTTTTCATAAATGTAAATAACCATAATAATGATGAGGATTCTTTTCATCATTCTTGTGCGACATCAACCAGACCTCTCGTGTAGATTAGTTAAATGTAACCTCTATGAGTTGTATCTAGCAGCAAAAAGCATTACATGTCTGACTTAAATCGCCTTACTTGGCAGTGCACATCCTTCAACATGAATTTTTGATTGTGGAAGAAATAAATTCAGTGCAATGTGTCACATTCTATACTGAAGCCAAACACTAACTCATAAAGAGCCCAGTACAGGTGCTTTAAAACCTTCTTCAAACTAGATTGTGTATCGACTGTAAATCTCTAATTGTGAAAGCTTTTTTATAGCAGGGCAGACTACATTACATGTATGAGATGGTACGAGTTCAGTTCCTATAAAACTGGTATATTCAGTCCAGTCTGTACTCATTAAGAAAGACAAAAAGCATGCAAAAAATTGTCATAACTGGTGTTGTACAGAAAGGCCAGCAAGTCCTCCTTCTTTAGATACCGAGTGGAAGTACGTGTAATGCAGTGCTACTTGCTGGGGTGGTTCTACAGATAATCATACAGAGCTCTTCATACCAACAGGGTGCACGTGGCAGACACCTCTTAGTGAGGTTGGGCAGATTAGTACCCAGTTTTACACCAGAAATGGGGCAATCGGACAACACCAGAAAACAGTCCAGTCTTGTTCCTGTCTCTCCAAGTGTAAATCCAAGTTTCCTAAATGAACGGTGGTACAGGGGTGTGGGCACCAGCTCAACCATGTCGCTGCACGTCACTGTGTTTGCTCTGGCAAGGCTCAAAGGAAAGGGAGGAGTTTCGATGAGAATGCATGGCTGAAGTTAACATTGCGTAGTATGTTTTAGCATGGAAAAGTGAGAGAATTTTCTGAGAAACTTGCAGCAATGCAGTGAGCCTGCCAAGAGAGATGGCCAACGTCCTTATTTATCTATGAATGGCAAACAATGAGCATGTGTCTACTGTCATTTTTTTAAACAAATAAAAGTATCAAGTGATGTGAATGGTTCCACAATGAGAGTTAGATTTCACATTTTGCAGAAGAAAATTTCCATTGTTGCCATGTTAAAACTTGTGCTGAGGATTTTAACACTGGAGGTAGGTAGCACTGATCTTTCAAGTTGGAGTCAGAATCTCAACTAAATTACGAAAATAAGCAAGTTGTTATCCATAAACTTCCGTGAAAAAAGTGAAAAGCAAATGGCATGTTTTACTGACCCAACCCTGTTAATGCACCAATTATCATAAATGCACACCCCACACACACGCGCACACACGCAGAGCATAAGTTAAAATGGCTTTGCAGGTCCCAGAAACCATTAAGAGGATGGTGTTAGAGTTTGCCATGCAGAACTCACTACAATAGACCTTCGCTTATGCAAACGTGGCTGTGATAAGTCGAACTTCTGGATTAGAAGAGACAGGAAGGGGACAAAGTGGTTAGTCAGCAAAAGGCGGCACTCACTGGATGTGACAGCATTTTACATCTGGTCATTCAAACGTTCCTGCAATCTTTGGCAAAAAGCTTAATATGTACATATACAAAATAGGAAACATCTTTTAAAAGACTGCTTTTAAATTAAAACTAAGAACGTGTTTGTTAAAACGGAATCCAAATCTTGAGTTTATATAACTGCAAACAGAAAGTACACAAGGTACAATTCAAACAAGTTACCTGAAAATGCTAAAATATTATAGAGTCCATTATAAACCTTATGACAATCAAGACAATCAATCCTCAAAGTACCATTAACAATAGATTAGAAAAACTTTGGTGAATCTGCGACCAGTGGACTGTATGAGGAAAAACTCCATTCAAGCAAAAATTGTCCTATGTTTAAATACAAAACCAGCGTTTCACAGAGAAAGTGTGAAAGATGAAGGAAGGTGTCAAGAGTCATAAGTAGATTAACAAAGAGAGAGTGAGTGTGTGTGTGTGTTTTGCATGAGAGAAAGAGAGGGAGGGAGGATATGGGTGAAGACAGAAAGAAGGATTCATTGAGCAGCCAGCAAAACAATCAGGATCCTGTTTGTGTGTGTGTGTATATTTCCAGACTGACAGGCTGAACTCAACTGATAGATGTATACATAGGACCCCCCCCCCAGCTCACAGGAGCACAGGAGCACACTTAAACGTAGCTCAATGATCACTGACAGGCGACTAAATTTACCTGCTGAGAAGCAGACAAATCTTACTAATGGTGCAGTCCTTCATTCAATTCTCTATCCCTCCAAGATAAATTGAATTTTTTTACTGCTTATTATTATTATTATTATTATTATAAATACAGTTTTAGCCTCAAGTCTAAAGTAGCACTCTAAAGCATGAATCTTTCAAATTCAATTTGTTGGTACTTTTCCACAGTTACTATTAGTCCTAATGCAGAATGAACAATGTCTGTGTATATACCTCAAACTGAGGCCAGTTCATATGCATGCCAGGGCCATGGTTGGAGCGAAACCATTTCAGGTCTTCCTCGGCATCAGCTGCCTGGATGGTGTCCTCCAACGTCTGATATACAGTCTGGAACCTGAGAAGGTAAGAAAACCTTACTCAACTTTAACTGTGTGTGTTTGTGGGCTTTCATAAGCGCATTTGCCTATTTAGAAGTATTCTGACCACAGCAAGATAATAAGAGCTCTTTCACATAGCCTCTGCGATATATGGTCTAGAGCTGTGTTCATTCCTGTATTCATGTGCACGCGTTCTTACTTATGATTGGTGGAGAGGTCGAGGTGCTGTTTGACCTCCAGCAAAAGTTCTCTGAAGAATTGCAGTCTCTTGTCCTCAAACTGTTGCCACTGTTCAAAAACCTGCTCCATGTTCTCCATGTACTGTGGAGTCACTTTGTCCAGCTCTTCCAGAGACTTCATGTAGCGCTCCTTAGTCTGAAACCACACAAGCCAAACAGCAAGTGACATAAAGCTTCATGTTCCTGCTCATAAACATACACCCCATAAGCATGTTATCAACTATGCACAAATGTCTTCCTCTGCATTTTTGTTTATTAAACTAATATGATTGAAAATCCAATGAGGCAGAGGTTACTGACATCTTAAATGACTCAAATCTATATTAGCCATAAAACACATACCATTTGCATAACCTTTCATACATATGTACATACCTTCTGAACATCCTGTTGGCACTTCTCCACTTTGTCCTGGAGTTTTTTCTGCGCCTCTGGGTTGGCGTTGCTCTCCAGTTTGCTGTTATTCTCTCTGCTGGTGGCCAGTTTCTCTTCTTTGCAGGCTGTATGGTAGGCCTTCTTCATCATGTCCACCTGAAGAAACAGGAAAGTGTGACTGCTCACTACACAAGTAACTTCTAAAGCCTTGAGTTTGTCTGTGTTGATGTCCATGAGGTAAGTCATATAATTTCTACCCTGGTAAAACATCTAGTATACTACACAATTGCACTAAAGTGAGTTGTACCATGTTGGAATGACAAACCACCCAACTCCTGATACCACAAGAATCGAAACATGAAAAGAACCATGGCTTTTTGTTTGCAATAATCATTTACTGATTTTTATTTGATTGTATGTTCATGTTTGTGCCTCTTCACCTCTACTCTGTTTACTTTTTTTTAAATCACTTGTCATTGTTGAGATCACATTTTATGCTCCAAAACCTCAGGCTCTTTTGTACTATTATACATTTCCAGCAACGTCACCAGGACCACACACTGCAGTATTATCAGCAACCCAAAGGCCCAATAGGTCATGCAGCCAAGTATGTTGACATCACAGCAGAGGATAAGCCGTGTGTCAGCAAGTGCCTAGTTGCTAAATCACAGTGAAATACTCAATTCGCAAAAACTCTAAGACAGGCCCAAACACATAATCAAGGTCATGTTAACATGTTTGTGGGTACAGAAATCTGAAATGGTGGAAGGAAGTAATGCTAAGATAAACCAAGCCATTAGAGGATACTGTCCATTGTGGGAGTCAGCCAGTGGCAAACTCTACTTCTCTGTTAAGAGACCTTACGCTAATCAGCATCCAACTTAGTTTCAACAGTCTATTGCAAAACCTGGTGCATGTTGACACAGTTGTGTGGGATAGCTTTTTGTTTCATTAACCTTGCAGGCAGGCAAAGGGGAGATATGGACTAAGCAAACAAGACCAAGCAAAAGTTAGACAGACTTGTTCAGGGAATGAAATGTGCTTCAGGTTTAGTCTAAAAAGTTGTAGAAAAACTCACACTAACCCTTAACAGGTATCATGAGCAAAATGCTTTTTTCTGTGTCTGTGTAAAACAATTAACTTTGGTCTGACAAGTATGATATTTGTCTCATAAAAGAAAAACAATTACGAACAAAGTGAAGTAATCAGGTCTGTCTGTACCTCCTTGAGTTTCTTGGCCCATGGTTTTTGAGCCTTACGGAAGCCGTCATCAGCCTCCTTGGTCTCCTTAAATCCCCCGATCATCTGCTTGTGGTAGGCATCTTTTTGCCAGTTCTTCACCTTTTCCAAGTCCTCATTCATTAAAGCAGCTTTCACCTCCATATGGAGCTCGCTCACCTTCTCTGCCTCGGTCATAAGAGCGTTCCAGGCTCGCTCCACCGTCCCATACTGAGGCCCTGCAGCACACAATCACTTAAATCAGAACATTCTTCGGCAACATTATTAAGCCTTAAGGAGGAGCTTCAGAATCAACACACTGAGCCAAAACAGACCAACACATAAAACTGGCACTAAGAAAATTCTGTTTTTCTCCATCACGACAAAGTAAACAACTCAACTGAGGCTAGTCAACAATGCCTCAACAGCATAACGACAATGCAGTCAATATGAAGGTAGTTGAACACAACAACATGTGACTAAGCAATTGGGAGGACAATGTTTACAAACAAATGAGATAACAGGCATCACAATACGGCTGCATGCAAAGCTGAATGTTTCCCCCAAGCCCTAGTATGCTCTTCAAGTCTCACCTTTCTCTGTAAGTTGTCTCCAGCGCTTGGCCCATTCAGTTAGCTGCTGAGCGTAGGCCTTCTCTATGCGAGCTCGCTCGTGAATGCAGTTCATCAAGTCATTACACAGTCTGTGGCCATCGTCCACCCGCTTCACTGTCCTCTTGTAGTTCCCAATCTGAGAGAAGAAAGAAAATATGAACTTCAGTCTGAATGTCAGACAACAAACAGGCAGAAGAACGAGAGTGTAAAAGCATGTGAGAACATGTGTGTGCAGGCTTTTAGGTGGTTCTAGGCACTAGATTCTCAAAAAATGTCTTTGTGAGAGTATTTTTCTACTATAAGTCTTCATAAGGAAAAAAGCTGTAAAAACCTTAAAGAAAATGCCCTCATACTTAATTATAAAACACTAAAAGAGTGATAACATTTGCTTTTGGTTATTGAGGTTAAGGTAAGGGTTAGCTTTAGTAGTAGTTACATCTAGTCTTTATGGTAATCAGTAGAAGTACTTCACAAGGACCGCGAAATGATTGTGTGTGCATGCATGTGGGTACTACCTCCCAAAAACTGTCACTGGAGACATCAGTTAAAGAGTCATTATAGGTGCCAGACATGGCTGCTGTCCACGATTATCCAGTGTCCTCTGGGGCTAAAAATGAAACATGAAATCTTATTGAGCCATTATCACATTGCACCTTCCGTATTAAAACTCACTATGAATGCATTTAAAGATTCCATATTGCTTACATTTGCTGACACTTGACTGACATCTTTTGATCTTATGTGTTCTAAAAGCAGGTGCAAGTTAGAGTTAGCCCTGTTGTTCAGAATTCAAATTTGACCCAAAGCGTCAAGGCTATTTACTCAAATGTTGTGACTATGTAGTAGTGACTTCAGTAGATCAATTGTGTGGTGCTAAAACTGGGATACAAATACAGAACAAGAAGAAGCCTGTCACATCTGACTGGACAAAGCAACCGCCATGTGAGAATGAGCACACAGTCAACACCCAATTAATGTTCTGTTTGTGTGTGCGTTTGTGTGTTGTAGAGAATTCTTTCCAGGGGAAGTGATGAAAATTCCTGCCATTCTTACATCACAACTGACCCCTGGCCTACCCCTTCAAAGCTGTTTTACCTCAACCTGATTTCTACCGTCCTTAATCTCTCTCTCTCTCTCTCTCTCTCACACACACACACACACACACACACACACACAGGAGGGAGGGAGATCCTCAAGACCTTATCAGAGAAGCAGCAGGGGAACTCATACTTTCCATGATTTTACCGCTCAGTAATTACACAAAGGCAGGTACGAATATACAATCAGACGGAAAAATAATACAGGAAAAGGATTTTTTTTTTCTCAGACAGATTTTCGCAAGTCTGCCACATAGTTGGCTCTGTGTATTAGCATAGCAACAATCACCACAGCATGACTCAAAAGCCAAATAGAGTGTTCATGTGTGGCAAACACACTCTCTGTGTTAAGTTTCCAGGACACACTTACAGTACCTAAAAAAAGAAGCAGAAGTCAGAAATGCACAAATACTTACTGAAACACTTTGGCCAAACCCTGAAGCTGAGAATCTATTAAAAATGAGAGAAATAGACCCGTACCTGAAACACTACAAAGTGAGCAATGCTGTTATGTCCATAAAAGAACATCCTGGAGATGTTATCAGTGAGGAACATTACATCATCCCACAGATGTGTATTCAGCATGACATTTAAAACTCTGTGTGAGTTTTTAACATACAGTATAGCTTCTTAAGAAACAATGTGAGACTTAAGCGAGATATTATCTTTAAATCGTAAAGAGAAACACATGCATGCTTTAGGGTTATACTGAAACACACATAGCTGAAATGTCGTCCGCTGCTCCTAAACAAGAACTACACTTCTGACAGAGGCTGTTACGTCTTCTTCATTTCCTCTCTCCCTTCAGATGCTCTTTGACACCATAATTCTCTCTCTTTCACTCTTGAATGGATTGTTTGTTTGTTAGTTTAAAGTATGGGCTACAAGTTGATATGGAAAGATAATTTGGAAAGGTAATTTTTTTCTGAAAGAACACACACAAAAATATTGTTTTATAATAAACAATTATGCAAAACCACTTTATAAATATAGAGCAAGACGAACAAGACCCACATGCATGCATATGTGAGTCAAACACACACACACAGCCATTCAGTTGTATTTTCATTCTATCAAAAGGAATATTTATTATAGAATAGAGTTCCTCTCACAGGATAAACCACTAAAATGGAGCCAGGTCTTCTCATGGATGAAAGATTGATTACTTGTTTGTGTGTGTGTGTGTCCTGTCTGAATTGGCTGTCTCAGCACCGCTCTCAGCAGTAGCCTATTGAGTCAGCATCTTTGCCTGGTTCCACAAGAGACTCCCACTGAATGTGACTAGCCTAACTCTCACACTCACAGACACACAAAGCTTTTAACTATTTGCAACCAGCTCCAGTGGCACACTGACACAAATTCACTGTAAAAATTATGGCAGACACCCCTGACTACCAAATACAAACACAAATGCTAACACACACACACACACACACACACAGAATTGTAAGCAGTCTATAAAACATAAATGATCCGAAAATATAAATTTTTAACACACAAGATGTTTTGGGTTTTTTATCAAATCAAGGGTATCACATCTGTTTTACCCATGGAGGGCCGGTAAATGGAAACACAAGACACAAGGTGTGTTAAAGCAATTCTGGCCTAATGAATAAGCCATCTATCTGACACATGAAAACACATCAGCACATGGGCACGTTTCTCATAATAGAGCAGTGGGAAAAAACTGATGTGAACCTTCCAGAGCCAGCCAAACAACTCACACGACTGAAACTGAAGGCAGAAATACTGTACACAAATAACACACACAATTTAAACAAACTAGCGAGGATCCTATTGTGAGGGAAACCAGAAATGAAACACCACAATAGTCATATAAAACTTGAACACACACCTCACTGTCCTACAAAGGAGTGTAAACACTGAAAAGCAGAAATTGATCGAATATACACAAACACACGCGCAATGCACGCAAACACCTTTCTCTGTGGCATTTTTCTAAATAGTAGAATAAAAAGTTTGCAAACTGATAAAGACATGAGGTGCTCAAGTTCCCTGGCATTCTTCTGGAGTTACATAACTGGAAAAAGTCATATTTGTAGGCTTCCGCAAGAAGCCACTCAATCATCGTGTGAGCACTGCTTAAAAGCCCCAAGGGCAAATGCACTCTGATAAGCACTGAAGTTATGGAAACGCACACGTAACACGGAGCTATTTCTGCTACAGCACAAGCTGATTTACAGAATTGGCCCAAACTGTACTGAGATTGTGCTTCTTCTTGGTGATAGGGACCATCCAGACTTGGTTCAAGATCTCAGTGCATAAACTACAGTCAGTCACAGGCCTTTTAACATGAAGAGCTCCACCTTGCCTGAAGCAGCTCATTAGAGAATACACAGAGGCCTGTGTTAAAGTGTGTGGTGAGGTCAGTGTGCTGCAGGTTACGCAGTCGCTGTTCTTTGTCTAACTGCAGCGTTAAGGCTGTTTTCGTGATGAGACTGTCCTGTGTTTGGGTTTGCCTGCCCCAAGGTGAAATCTAGCAATTTCCAAAATAGCTCCAAATGTTCCCTAAATCAATGCAGACAATTCAAGCTGCAAACCATAACAGATTCTACATCAGGTGATCAATTTAACATTGAGTTGGGATCCAAAATCAAGTACCTTCACTGTCCCTTGCCAAACTAATTCAGAACCCAAAAGGACAAAAAGGGAGACAGAACAGGGAAAACAGAGAGCACCAAAATCACTACAATTAAGTTTGTGTGAAGTGATTCTTTTTAGTTTCTAATCACGGTATCTAATGCACACAAAGATATACAACAGATAACTGTATTTGAAGTTATGCTGCAGGATAAAGAATATTTGTTAAATATTAACATGAGCGTCTAAAATTCCTTGAAAAATAAATGGTTAACAAAGACATTTCTTCATACATTTGGGCACACTGAGAGAAAATGTTCATCCCTATCAAGAAGGAGGAGGTCAACAAAGGAACTCTGAATGCCTGTCTGGTAATTGAAAGCAAATGACAGTGAGAGCCCTCTGAAAGCATGCAAATGACTAGGGCATGATATGCAATGAGAGAACGGCTAAAATGATGACATAATGCAGAATAACACTTGTCTTATAGGCATTCTATATTCTGTAAGTCAATTTCATTTTAAGTTTCTTTAGTAAGATTTTTCTTTAGTACTTTTTTGGAGAGGGTATCACAAAAAAAAAAAATCTACATGCCATGCTGTCTTCACACATCACCTGAAGACCTACTTCTTTTAAAATCACCTGGGGACAAACTGCAGTTCATAAATACTAGACTAACTACTGAAATAAACAAATAAAACAAACCTGTCCTTTCTGTAATCAGTGTACTTTTTGGCATTTACTCACAAACTTTCATGAATGTAACTGTGTAAATACTAAAGGTAAGCAAATTAGCTTGCAATAACTGAGCCGATGACCAGCTGTATGGAGAATGGGTTAGGCTAGTAGATGAATGCTAAAATTGTAAATTTGCTATTTAGACATCACAGTAACAAAAAAAACCCTAGCAACCTGAAACCAGTGTAAAGGACTTTCACTCTCAACAACATTGTGTTCAAAACCCTCTTGCATAACTCTTAACTGACCAGCCAAATGCAGCATGAGCTTCTCATGAAGTGACCTCTAACGTTTGACCTTACTGGGAACTTTTCCTCCATTCCTGAGGAGATGCTTCACCATAGCAACCAAAGTTCACTAACCCTTTATGACCTCTGATCAATCCCTCAAGTCCATATGACTTGCACTGTGTCCAAACTGCAGCTGTGCAGTCTGCTTCGCTCAGACCACGTTCATGAGAACACAGACAGATTATGCTGTAATCTGAAAATTCAGAGTCCAGTCTACAAATATAATATTAAGTTTTAGTCGCCGCTCAGCCTTAACAGCTGCAACGGCTCAAAGAGAATAAAAATTGACCGTACGGTTTGTTTAGGAAGACACACACTGTCTATTGAACCCAGAGCTATTAAACACCTAAAAATCTTATCTAGTCATTCTGGGAATGTTCCACTGCAGATCACATGCACTATGAATCCAGTATTCCTGACAGCAACATCCATCTTCTTTAGGGTGGAATATTTCGAAAATTCCACACACTTGCAGCCTTTTACGGGACTGGAGAGTATTGAATGCCTGTAAAAAGCTATGAGGACAAGCACAGCCCCTACAATGACCATCTCTAACCCTTTCAGTGTTCTAGAAGCGACAGAGAGAATGGAGCATAATGGAGGGAAACACCATGTACAATGAATATGGAAAAAGTTACACATTACAGCTTTAGGCTTTTCCATCTTACTTCCTCTAACTCCAGAGGCACCTGAGGTCGACTCTTTCACAGTCAACAAAAGCAGGAACCACTGGGGCACAAGGGTGCTTTCACTTCTGCTACTTATATATTTTATAAGTATAACTATGACAATAACAGCTGCACACATTACAAGTGTGTGAAATCAGCCTTGAATGATCTTGAGGTACTTAAATGTGACAAGATAATTCAGCATCAAAACATAACAACAGGGTTGCAATGATATGATACTGATATTGGATATCAGTCCAGTTCTGACTCAAATAGCTGGACTGAGTCAATTTATCTTTCTAATCTGTTCAATTCAGCTACCTGTTTATAGTACGTCTGTAAATCCTAAAATCAACTTTGCATAATTTTGTGACTTATCATGTACTGTTTACATTACTTCTCATTTGATAGTGTTATGACTTTATATTGGAACATTAATTGGTCAGCTGTTTGTTGCATTAAAGGTTTACACTTGAATTGTAATTCCTGTTCATTCTGGAGATTGGATTACATTTCACAAAAATGTTTATACACCCATCCTATACTGATCAATTAAAATTATGAATAATCAAATACAGAAATACCTCAAATACTACAGCGTGGTCGACCCTTTCATGAACTTTATCAAACCTTATCCGAGTACTCATAAATCTAAAGGGTGTTATATCTGACAGACTTCTCCTGTAGATTAATCATGGACAATAAAAACTGTGCGAGTTTTTCTTGTGTATCATACAGCAACATTTGTAGTGACGCTGCGCGTCCTGCCCTCTGACTATCGCGCTGCGCGATTTATTAAGCAGCTCTAAATATGAGTCGTTATACCTCAGCACCACGACACTGCCCCGCCCTTCTAACACGACACGCTAAAACAACATAAAACTCACTGACTCCAAAAGGAACCCGTAAAGAGAACGGAGAAAAATGAAAATGTCGCCTAAAATCCCACACCCGTAATGCTACAGACGACCACAGACGTGACCTAAAACAGCGTCACGTCACGACACGCCATCAGCTCCATACAAAGTCCAAAAAGAAACACAGTACCCACATTTATACACGTTTATAAATTTTTCTACGATGTTTTTTAATCGGAGATAGTTGACTGATTTTCCAGCCACGACTTTAACCTCCAGACGCCCGTCCAGCTCGGAAGTGTCACTAAACCTTACGCGGAATTTAGCATCAGAATTGAGCATTTAACATTAACACACCGAGCACCGCGTCAGACTTTACATTTTACAAATGGAGGATCAAGAAAAAGTTCCTCAGAACTTGTGTGGACATATACAACTTATAACATTTCAAATTAGTTCAGTCTTTTAGAAAGTTGTGTAGCTCTCCCGGAGCGACTCGACAGCTAACGTAACGCTATAGCTAAATTAGGAGGGCAACAAACTTTCCTAGAAACAACAAAAGGACCCGCATCAAGTATTCAAATTCATTCATGTCGATTGCTACTGTACCTGAACTGCGTTAAATCCAATCTCAACAACGGATTCGTTCAAAAATAAGACCTAAAAGTCTCGTTTCTTCTTCCTTTAGTTCTTCATAGACGCTCTATCCGCGAATGAGTGGCGGGGCGGCACAACGACTGTCTCAGTCCTAAACTACTAACATACTAGGTAGTGTGTATAAAAAAACTGGAAGGGCTACAGACTTACCGCTTTTTTGACATACTACTTAGTACAGATGTATGCAGATAGGGACAACCCTCTACTGGGTGGCGCGTCCCTCTGACGTCAACATCCCGCGATTTAAAGTTCATAAAAAAGAAAAGAAAAAATAAGTTTACCGAAAAATAGAAATATATAAGTCTATAGAAAGTAAGCATGTAAAACTGAATTTAGAGGGTAAACGTATTGTATACTTTTTACCATTTTATTTGAAATAGTTTTACTCAGATTTTAAGCTTTTCAAGATTCCTAAAACAGTCCCTTTCTGTCTGAAAAAAGTAACATAGCAATATCGTTTTCTCCTAAAGGCCGATAGATTTCTTTGGTTATGAAACTGTCCCTGTTTTGAGGAAGTTAATCTGACGATAAACTGTAACAGGGCGCTTAAAGGCAGGTGCAGACTAACAGTACAAAATTGAGGGATGATAAAAATAGTCTTTGGTCAAACATCCACTGAGAAGTCTCCTAAAATAGAACCAAATGAATGTGCCATTTCTGCCTTTCTCTTTAAGAGACACATTTAATTAGAATCATACAACTGGGCGTAGTATCATATTTCAAGTTGAACAAAAACTGTATTGTAAAAGTCTAATATGTAGTGTAGTTATTCTTAAGTGTTGTTGCAATACTGCGGAGTTTCTACATACACATACACTGGTTTAATCTGAAACAAACGATGGGAATTTTGTATTGAAGATTCTCATGTCAGACTACCATATGCAAATATTACAACCGCGATTTTAAAAAAGTGGATAGTGATCATTTTAGTCCTTTTATCAGCCACTAAACAAAAATGCATAAAACAAGCTGTACATCACTTCAACAATTGAATTCAAATGTGCTTTTGGTCAAAACAATTCTGGTAATTATACTTTGTGATTTTTGAAATATATTAGGAATACACCATGGTCAACACCACTGATTAAACCCCAAGAGAGTCTGGCTGCAGACCTCCTCTGTGGGTAAATCTCCTCTGTCAGTACGTCTCCTCTTAGGGAAAGGAAATGACGTCACACATATAACTACGGTTAGGGTTAGGTACGGGTCTTCGTCCTTGTGCGTCATTTCCTTTCCCTCAGAGGAGACGTACTGACAGAAGCTTACCCAGAGAGGAGGTCTGCAGCCAGACCCTTCTCGACTAAACAGATTCTGATGAAAAACTTAGTATTGGATGATGTAGAACATTTTAAATGTAAATACCCCCAACAAGGACTGTTTGCTCTTAAGCAGTGTAATTAGTTGTGCATGGCGGGAGGCAGGTATATTATCCAGTACGATTTTGTATATCTGTGTGACAGAAGATGACGTTCATGAGGTACTTCACATCTAACAAATGGAGACAGAGAGCAGAACCAGTCTGGACAGCTTAATATATCTCTGACTCCATATAGCCTCACTATGAACTGACGCTATAAAAATCTCTGGCCTGAGTTTCTGATTTTCTTGAATGAATGAACCTTCATGACCTGTAGAACCGACCTCTGGCAGAAAACATAAAATACACAATACAAAGACAGGTCACTTTCATAAATATTAGTGTATTTTAGTACATTCCAAAAAAATAAATAACAGGCATAAAAATGACATGTTAAATGTCAAAAATATAAAATCACGATCCTCTTAGAGTACTTTGCAGTTCAAACTTAGATTGCTTTCACTTAGATATTTCCCATCTTGCATTAATATATCAATTGACAACATCAGCTGAGTCTTGGCATCATGCGACAAAGGGAGACTTTCAGCTGTCTCATATAAACTCCTCTCTCTCTTTCTAGAGTATTGGACAAGAGGGCAGGAACCCTCTGATGATGAGTCTTGAAGGGGTCTGTGCTCTCACAATCCTTCTCTGCACCTTGAGAAAGAGTCCAAAGGGGGGGTTCTGTGGCCTGGATAGTAAGCTCACTTCCAGGTGGCAAGAACAGGGCGTTGGCTGCTTGATCTAGTGTTCTTTGACCCCAGCGACTGACCCGAGCGACTCCGAAGGTCACGGTCGGTACTCTCGCTTAGTGCTTGTTCTTCATCATAACTGTGAGAGATAAGAGAGAGTGAGATACAACCACACATATCGGCGGTGTGCAGCCTGCTTGTCATGCTAAAGTGGAATGCTTGATTGCACAACCATGCCCTTGCTCCTTCGATAGCTCAGTTGGTAGAGCGGAGGACTGTAGTGGTGTTATCAGACATCCTTAGGTCGCTGGTTCGAATCCGGCTCGCAGGAAAACTTTTCACAACTATGTGGTCTACATTGAAAGCCAAATTCTGTGACTCTGCCGTTTGTCAGTGTAACCATTAATCACTCTTCCGCTCAACTATAAAATGACACAGTGCATGATTTCAAAGGGTACAATCATTTTAATTATTAAAATTTGCAGTTCCTGTCATACCAGTGATCAGAGAGTAAACTTCAAAGGATTGCAAGAAATTAAAAGGATTTAGCTTTGCACTTTTGATCAAATTTTTTGTAAGTCCTTGCAAACTTTATGGTAAAGTGAATCACTCACAGGATTTGATAGTTTCCCAGAGCCTCTTTGGGTGGGCTGCGATTCCAGCGGCAATCTGGGATCTCACCATTGGGAGCAACAATGTTGAGTGTGTCGTTTATGAGATTGTACTTCAGAATGCGATCATTTGCAGTGCTGGAGGTGAGCGAAGGGGAGGCATTCACCTGGCATGAACATCCACCCACACATACACACATTACATTTTGCACCCACTAACCTCTCTATGGTCATATGTAATATATTTCTGCTGCTAGAATCAACATATTTTGCTGTATGTCACACCGTCATATCATGAAAAACGAATTTTTCCACGGTCTGTTTCACAAATCTCTATTTTCTCCAGTCTAATATGCCAGTAATATGCATATTTAAGTTTCTATTCAAACTGATGCTGAACTCTATTCTTTTCGTTTTTTGCTGTTTCCTGTTCTTACTGTTCTTTTTGTTATCAGTAAAGTTTTTGGGGTGTGTCAACATGCACTTCACTGCATATTGTACCTGTATAAAAGTATATGTAAAAATTATACTATCGAACCTTAAACACATGGTGTTAGGTGGTCCCTTGTAGCTTTTTATCAATAAGTGTAAGACACTATTGCTGTGCTGCAGTGTTAACGATGGGCGTAGTCAAAATGTTGCCATATCTTCACATGCGTGAAAAGACACACACCACACTGCTGAGTTCCAAATTGTCACTACACAGTAATTTATAAATAACCATACAAGGAATAAAGTTCAGTTTCCATAACTAATTTACAGCGGCTTTCAGTGTTTGGCTGCATCTTAATATTACATACATCAAAACATCAGTTAAACCCATACTATTAACTATGATAACGTCTTTAGGTTTTCCATCAACTGATTTTTAAACAAAAAATAAAAAGTTAAATATACATACATACTCCCACCCAAATGTAAATAATCATTACTGTTACCTGTGATAATTACCATGTTTCTTAGTAGACCCATGTTATTAGCATCCAACCTCAAAAGCAACCTAACTGGCTGAATCTAAGCCTCAACTAGAAGATCTAATCTCTCACACACAAACATAACCCACACCTCACCTCAATAAGCCACGGTTTGAGCTTGTCATCAATGATGATGTCGTAACCATAGCACTCAAAGCAGTGTTTGTCATTATTCATAACAGGCTGTGGAAGGAATGGAGGAGAGAGGAAAAAAAGAAAATGTGAAGTACTGTTGGTTTCCTATGACTAGTACATACGTGTGTTCCTTCTTTCAAGAAAAGAGCTTTAATCCAAGGAGTACAAGAAGAAATTGTTACTAAGTAATCTGCTGACAATGCATGTGAAGTAAATTTTGTTTTGTGGGTTTTGAAATATAGTACAAATATGGCAAAGTATTTAGACAGTGTTAATTTTTTAAAATAGATTTTCAGATCAGTATTCCAAAGAGACTAAGTTAAACTGCTCAAAAAAGAATAATTGTATAAAATCAGCTTAAATATGAGACACACAGTAGACCACTAATGTTCATTGGCCAAATGCTCACATAATATCATGAAGACAAACATTTCACTCAGTGAAATGTTGAAGTAAGGGAGAGCAAATGTAAAGGAGAAACAAGAGTGTGTACATGTTCACTTACAGCCACAGCTTTAAGAGACTGCACCACAATCCAGTGGATCTGGTCGAAGAGATGGTTGGTGACCTCCTTTCCTCTAGTGCTCTCCAGATACAAACGTAGATTACTGACTGTCCATTTGCCACCATGCACATGGTTATAATCATCCTAGAGAACACCCAGGCATGTGTAGACACATACACACTCATTTTAACTCCATAATCACAGAGCCATAATTTAAAAAAATTTGCAACCCATAATTAATTAAGCTCCTGACATACCCCATGTTTCTGAATTGCAACATTTGTGAGATGCACAAACATGTTGTCCAGCTCACTAGTGCTGGGAGTGTATTTAACTGTGCAAAATCGGCAAAAGCCGAGTTTATACCTAAAAGGGGAACCATAAAAAGCAGCTGTCAGAATTTTTAATTACATTATTAGACGCTATTAATATGAAATCTGTAATATATTAATGTAAATATGAATCTGGATATGGATTAGCAGGTGTTACTTACATGTAACATTTAAGAGGCCGATATGTTGTGACCAGAACATACAGACGCAGATCAAACTTTTTTCCGCCAATTAATAATGGATTATCAATATATAGTGAGATCACGTATGCCTCCTTCCCACTGTTAGCAGTCACAAACCTAAAGGAAAACAACAAAGGTTATGAGTGTCTCAATTAAGCCATGATCAATTCAGGCCAATGTGAAAAATGCTTAAGTTTAAGACCAGCTGTGTGGTCATAGCGCTGCCTTTGTTACACTTAACCTTGTTTAACCAATTTTGATTCATTTGCCTTGCTTACTGAAGATAACTTTTGAACAAAACGTAGCTGAATGGAAGCTGCACAACACATACACATGCAGTTTATGTACATGAAATCATACACTTATACTGCACTGTTACACAATGGCAGTTAAAATTTTTTACTAAAGGCACACACGTGGAGGTGCGGCTATCGCGGGACCACTTCTTTATGTGAGAGAGTTTGTTAATGAGGAAAATGCCTTTGCCCTGAGCCTTCCCACAGGGCTTCATGATCCATGTGCTGGACGGACTCTTTCGGAATTCTTCCACAAAGAGGTTATAGTCAGCTGGCAGCATAAACGTCACTGGCACAAAATCTGTCCACAGGAAATTAAGTAAGAAACATACAAACCATTAGGAGATAAAGTAGGTTTGAAAATTGTAGAACTGATCTATGAAAGACTGCCAGGCTGCTGAAAAATACAATACCCAGATAAATATATTTTCCATTTTCATCCTTCTCCGCAAGAGGACTGCCCTCTTTCTCAAGCTCCTTCCTGTAGCGTTTGATATTCTTGATCATCAGATCCTTTCTGGTCAGCTCATAGTGGTTTGGGAAATGGTTAACCATTTGATCGTCAGACAAGCGATATCCCGTGTCCACGCTAAAAACATTGCGAATGGTCTGGATACTCATCCTGCATTTGCCAAGGTACATTCAAATTAAATGACAAATTACTAAGAAGCAGCAATGAAAAGTGTGCAGTACTCAGTATTGAGTTTTGAGATAGTCAATGTTATGTATATAAATAAAATCTATTTTTGTCTAGATCAGATTTTGTCTATGGCACACACCATGACTCCACTAATGTATAGCTAGGCACCATTACTACAGCATTGACTAGGAATGTAAAAATAATCCTGAAACGTTTTGTTCATTTGAGAGGAAAATAAGAACATATTTGGTCATGGCAATGTGTTTTGTTTAAAAGTAAGATCTGTCTTGTAAATAAACTACAAGAGTATCATGTGCAATACAGATAAATTGTTTCGGAGCAGATAATGTTAGATTCATACTTCTTAATTTCTCTCTAATTCTATATTATTTGCTTCCACATGTTACTGCATATTTAAGAAAAAAATATTGTTATCTTTCCTACATGCTGTCAATATACTACTGGCAGTAGGGTTCAAAAACAGCCAATAAGATAACCATTTATATCGACTCTTCGTTATCTTATAAATCACAACGTAACATGGTCTCTCCACAATGCAGGTTTATTCTGTTAATCAGCATCTTACCCCTACATAAACTTGAGTTGATCAGCTACACCATTAAATTAAAGATAATGCAAATGAGCTAAATGTTACAGTTAGATGTAACTCATACCAATAAAAGTTCCAGTCCTCGCTGTCAGACACTTGGATCCATCCTCTCTTCTCAAAATTGTTAACGAGGACGGATTTCTCTATGTCGGTCACCCACTTCACCTTCCCGGCCATCACGCCTCTCGGGGGGAACGCGGCCGCACCTCACTCATGTCCGGCACAGAGAACGGCGTTTATTCGGCACCAGCTACGTTCCACCAATTCTATTCCTAATAGAGAACAGAGAATATGCAAGCAATTAATATATTATGAGCAAAGTGCTACGATATTTCTTTAGCCAACAGCCTTTTTGGATGTCTATAAACTGGAAATTCTAGAATATAAACTTACCGTTAATGACCGGAAGAGATGTAGAACATTGTGGTTGCAGTGGTAATGGGTGATTAAATAGCCGGATTAAATGCGCACGTTTTTATTCATTTTATCAATAATACTCTTGTCATGCTTTATAATAGTGCACTGGTCGGTATATTATTTACTTGTAGGGCATTTTGTTGCGAGAAAATTACCAGCGCAGAAATTGCCTGTGGTAACGGCCCATAGCAACGCGGCTTGGCGTCTCGTGGTTCCTGAAGCACATTAAAGGGACACTCTGCCCAAAAAGCTAGTGGCTAACCGCTAACAGATACCCAATAAACTGGGCTCTGTCCGTCTTAATAGCTTCACTGAGAAAACATGTCAAAATAAAAGTTCGTTCTTGCATCAGTTCTCACTGTCATAAGAGAACCATTTTGCTATTATAATTTTCATACAAATCTAATGAATAAAGTCACTCATTGTATTATTATAAAGTATTTAAACATTTTAAGGGCAACAAAAATAAAACAGAAAATGCTAGAAGTGTGAACAGTGTGAAAAATGCAGATAATATAAACAAACAGCCTCTATCCCCGCAGTTACAAGAGTAAGAGATAATTTATTCGGCCCTGAAAATCTGCAGCGGTTTCTAGAAATCATTGTGGAACAGAAACTAGCCTTTGTCCTGTTGCCAGCACTGTAAGCTTCCTCCATAAATTGGGATTCCAGGAGATGGAGTCATGCTATATAGCTTTTGCAAAATAGGGCCAGTAATAATAACCATTGCTGTAGGTCATCCATAGATTTATTGTATAAAGAAACTAATTCGGTTGCACATGGCAAATCTTTTATTTACAATTCAACAATAAATGCCAAATATTATATATATACATCAAGTAAAATTACTGAGAATTCTACAGCTTCCCCAGTTCAGCGAATGAATTTATTGCGTCTAGACAATCACATCAACAGTGAATCTTATTCTTTTGAACAAAAACAGTAGAGACTATTACAATCTGCTATAAAGTGTTAGAACTGCATCCCCATCACCAATTGGGCTTCAAATAAAGTCATGTGCCCTTTTCAGAATAACAAAATTCAAACTTCTTATATTTGTACATTTACTTAAGTATTTCTAAATAAAAGAGCATCTGTTTATGTGCAAAACTATAAATATTCACAAAAATGATAAAGCAATCTGGCATTATCTTTGAAGGCATCCCTAATCCCTCTGCAAGATACACTGCTTTTTCCGATGTATGTTCAAGAGATGGATTCGATTGAAGGCCTTTCCGCATTCACATTTGAACGGCTTCTCCTTGGTATGTACAAACATGTGTCTTTTCAAGTGTGTATTTATAATAAAGGCTTTCTCACAAAGGCTGCACTTGTACGGCCTCTCCCCTGTGTGTATGCGCATATGTGTGGTTAAGTAACATGCCTGCGTAAAGCTCTTTGGGCAAAGAGTGCAGAAAAGCGTCGCCTCCGCGTGAAAGTTTAAATGTTAGGCCACTTCATACCGGTTGTTAGAAATCCATTTGCCACATTTGGGCAACCGGAAGGGCCTTTCTCCCGTGTGGGTGCGGTGGTGTCTGTGCAGCGCATACGCCTGCGCAAACATCTTCCCACAGAACTCACAAGGAATGCTTTGCTTGCCTCGTATGTTTTGTGATATGCACCCGTGAGAACTTTGCTGCGATTTAAAACACTTCTGCACTGAGGACAAAACATATACGGTCAGTTTATGGCGCAAAACCAGGTGCCTCTGCAACTGAATGCCATTACTAAACACTTTCCATACTTCTGGGAAAGAAAGGCCTGGTTCGAATGGAGCTCATGCATGTTCAGCCTCGCTGCTTGCTTGAACTCTGGAGCAATGAAGGCATTGGTGGCGGGCGACGTCGCCTGTGCGGCCCTGAGGTGAAACTATGGCGCCAAATCTGTATATGCTTATCACACTGGGAACACTGGTACGGCCCTTGAATTCGTGGATCTCCAGGTAATGCTGCCGCAGGGAGTCGACCCGGTAAAAGGTTTCTTGACACAGGGTGCAGGGATAGCTGTGCTCTCTCTCGTGAGCCACCTTGTGCTTCGCAAGTTCAGTGGAACTCTGAAAGTATTTTCCACACTGAGGACACTGAAGCGGGTCTTCTCCCCAGTGTGTGTGCACATGCTTCCTGACGTCCAGCAACGTCTTGAAGACAAGGCCGCATTTTACGCATTTGTAGTGTCGCTATCACGCTTAAGATCTTCTTGTGTTTTCTTAGGGCTATCAAGGCTTTAAATTTTTTCTCACATCTATCACAGGTAAAGACAGAGATCTTTGTGGTTTGAGGTGCATTGTTCGAGGATGGGACTTCATTCAGTAAAGAACTTGAAGAGTCAGTGGAGGCTGCTATACACTCTGCTGATTGTTTGGTTGGGTTAAAATTGAAGACGGCGTTCTTCAGAGGGAACGCTTGTGCTCTTTTGCTCCCTGCAAACTTCCTCATGTTTTTAGTCTAGAGACGAAACCCCCACCACGCTGGAGGAAATGCAGGGGTTGGCCCAGATGAAGGGGTTCTCAATTGCTTTTAGAGCAGTCAAATATAAATATGATTGAATTTTGAGTTTGCAGTATGCAGTTGCTGGCATTTTAACCACAGGTCAATGGAGGGTTCAACAGGATCAGATGTAACCTGGCTGTCTCTCCCAAATCTGGAGATTTTACATTTGGGAGCCAGCTGAGCAGCATTTGTGGATTTCAGCTGCCTCAACATTGGGTGTCAAAGAGGACTCATCCAGACCGGATGACTCTGAGTGCTGTCTTGAATCATCACACAGCATGTCCTGATTGTTCTTGACTGCGCCATGATCATCACCCAGGTTTTGTCTATGCTTGTGTAAATCAGACTCTGACACACAAGCTGTGTTCTCATGCTTTTCCAGATGCTGGCATCTTTCCCACATGGTGATGTGGGGGACTCCTTTCGAAAGGGTCTCCATGACTATTCAGGCTGTTGAATTAAGTAGGGTTATTCTGCAGAGACGACAGAAGGCAGTGTCTTGTTTACTTGGAGACAGCTGATTCAAGGGAGAAGACTGGACAGGAGAAGGTGGCAGTACATTTTCATGACTTGAGGCTGAACTGATTTCACTCCAATTCTCTGACATTTCATTTGTCTTTTGTTGGTCCAACACCACATAATCCTGGTTTCCACATGCTTTTTGCTGATGTCTTCTAAGGTCAAAAGTGTATCTGAAGCTCTTCCCACAATATAGGCAAGTAAAAAGGACTCTGTCTGTTACGAGTGTGACATCTGATGCCTCATATCTGAGCCGAGAAATTCTTTCCCATGTAGGACATAAGGTTGGAGACTGAACCCTCTCAGGCGATCTCTACTTAGCAAGTGGCTTCAGTTGGTTTCTTCATCGTGCACTTAAGTGCATATTCAACACAAATCCTTCTTTTCCAAACTCATGTTGCTTGTATTCTTCTGGGTGATGAACAATGAGGTGATGATGCAGTTTGATCTCCTCATGATCCTGGAATTTGCAGAGTGAACAGACAAACACGGAAGGCCCATCCACCTCAGTATCTAAAGGAATTAGAAAGAATGCTTTTACACAGCATATTGTTTTTTTCATGAATTGAAGAATCACGTAGTAATCAAGCACAAACAGACAAAACACTTTCTTACATGTCTTTTTCAACTTCTGGATGACACGAGAAACAACAATTTGAGGTCCAGAAAGCCTACAGGAGAGTAATAAAATAACATGACAAACAGTCACTGAATTATTCTGATTTAGGATTGTAACGTTTCACAAAAAAGACAACATATTGTCCATGGATGAACAGGGCTGTCACAGTTGTCTTTTTCATTCTTATTCTTGCATTGTCCTGTCTTATCTTTGAGGGTATTTTCTGGGACTAATTGACGCTTGCTTTAGGTGGCGGAGGGTTTGACGGGTGACTAAACATCCTGTCGGTAATGTCAAGTCTGTTTAGCTTAACACAAGGTTGTTTAATAACGTAAGAATGAACCAAACCAGGCGGCACTTGTTGTGTTTATCTTGGTGATTTGCCCTAAGGAGGACAAATGTGACAAGACTGTTTAACAATGCTTTCTTGTGACAAGTCCGGCTTCTCCCAGTTCATTCTTCTTCATTGTCTGTTCTTTGTCGCTTTCCTTCTTCGACCTTCGTTGTGAGTCTCCTCTTTACTGCTTTCCACTTCAGCTCTAAGTGTATCTAGCTTTTCAGAACTTTCTTCCACAACAAAGTCAAGAGGTTTTGATCCCAAAGTTTCAGGTTCATAAGCAGCTTCACTGTTTTTCGCAGTCAGCCTGTAGTTCGAACTTTGCTCTCAACTGTACAAACCTCTATGTCGCACAATTTTCTCAGGTACACACAAGACCTCATCTCAAGATCATTGTCAATATACTGAGTAATAACTACCGATTCTACCTGTACTCTTTCAAGCAGTATGATGGGGGGTAGTCCAGTACAGACACTGACAGTGTATTCAGAAAGGTGCCTGTTCTCTGGGAATGTGCTTGTACTACTCACAACTTCCAAGACATAAATATGCAGTCATCGGTACACTTGACCATAACTGCGATTAAGTTCTGTTGGCAGAAGGAACAAATTAACAATAAACAAATAAAGTGAATGTTATTTTCAACAAGTAACAGAAACTTCCTAACAGTTTTTAGAAATTTAGGGTGGAAATATTCTACCTTTCACTTCCAAATTGTCTTCTCTTTGCTATTTAAATACGCTTCCCAGCTGCTGAAGGTGAGAGAGAGACTTGACACATTCCTCCATGACTACAGGCAGTACAAAGCATGTGGGTAGTCTGAAAAGAAAAGAAAAAAAGACAGGAAAAGCAATAACAAGAATTCATCCACAACAATCCACAATCACACTAACAAAAAATTTCTCATTAACTAGACAATCTTATAGCCTACACATGGTGCTTACAGCCATTTTACCTCATTAATTCTATTTCACACTGTTACATTAATGCAATTCTACATTTCTATAACTCATAAATCTAATAATTGGATGAGACATGCATGCTGGTCAATATCTTGGAACTCGCCTACATGGTTAAGATATTTCACATGCTGTCCTTACCTTTCCACTGAAGGCTGTGGCAGAGAATTTTCAGTCTAGAGATGAACAGCCACATCAGTTTCTTTCCAAAAAGCATTAATATCAAACTTCACACCATACTGCAGGGGTAGACATCCTGTAAAAAGGAAAAGTGTAGATTAAGAGGAGAAATATAAAAGATTTAGACCAAAACAATGCAAAGTTGATTGTATGCTTTTGGACGTTTGACCTTGAAGAAGATATTTCTCTCATCCGGCTTCTGTGTTTCCACCAAGGCCACAAAAATTCATTCCAGGATTCTCAACGCGCTTAATAGTTTAATTACAGTACGAAACAAAAAGAACAAATCTCTATAAGATGAGAAAAGATTGTTAGTGTTAAAATACTGTTTCACATACTGTTTTTACAGTCCCTTAATGCATTGCTGCAGTCATAGTCAAGTGTTGATTTGTCAGCTGATTTGGGAAAACGATTGTTGCACTTTTCCGACGCACAGATGAAGTATAATGAGCCACATGTATCTGCATCGTTAAAGCGAGGAAGTGATAATTTATACGCGGTTGTCTGACCCTCAGTTCTTTATGAAGACCAATCAGCGTCATATCCGCAAATTTAGACTGAAGGGACACCTATGATCCCTGGTTTCTCCAAACTGCATAACTCCAGAACAAGGTTGAAAACAAAAACACTAACTCAGTATATTACACGCATGAACAAACTGAAAATCAGACAAACTGTTTTACCAATGAGCCCAAGAGAAGTGATTAACAAATCTTTGAAGAACTTTACTTACCTTTGCTCTAAGACCAATGGTCATTGTATTCTTCTGCGTGGTGAGTTCAGTAAATAGGCACACTGTCGGTGATTAATGTCACAAATTCTTCCAAAACCCCAAGGCAGTAGTGTTTTACATCCTCCTGCTCGATCAGGTGCTATGCTGTCATGAAAAGGGAAGCAATAGGGGGAACTACAGCGCAAAAAAGAGCGCAGCACCTCCAACATGTAAAGTAAACAATAACCTTAAATATTCTAAATCGATATCATAAAATACACAGCCTACACTGCGTATATTTTACCACAAATCTATTAAGAACAATTTCCGAATAATAATACAGCAAAGCGGGCGTTAGTTTTAAAGAATTAATCTGCGCAGCTTTGGGCGGTTAAGCGGTTCAGAACACAACCTGCTGCCTGGCCAGCTCGTTAAGACAGCACTTTTACCGTCTTCTGAAGCTCGCATGGTGTGTTCTCCACTAAAGCACGCTCATCCAAAGCATTTTCAAAATATTACTTAAGAATATTCTATTTTTGTCCTTTTTCTGTACTGTGTTTACTGTATTTTATGCGACTATCTTCCGTTTCCGCGTTTGCCGTTTACCATTTGGCGGTTTCTATTTCTTTTAAATCGCACATCGCTACCTGCAGGTTCATATGATTAGCAAAAATTAGTTAAAAACAAACAAACAAAAAAAACCCAGCAATGAATACCAACAACAACAACAACAATAAATTCTGCTGCTATTAGGCATTTTACATAACAGTAATTTATTATTATAGCTCATTAAATATTTCAATGATGTCACACACTCATCAAATCTTTGTATAATACAACAGGGCTACTGATATTTTATAAAACGATTGCTATTTAAATAAATAACAAATAAATAAATAAATAAATAAATAAATAAATAAATAAATAAAATTGTTGTAAAATGAATTGGAACAAATTGTTACGTGGGGGTGATTTTCAAAATGCTGCCATGTATTGTTAAACGGTATTTTATTTAACCGAACATTTTCCAGTTCCTTTGAGAAAACACAATGTGAAGGAGGAGGAAAATGTACTTTCAAGAATACGATATGAGCATTTAACATTCAATAGTACTTTGATTTTAATGCTGATGGCAACTGTAACAATTGTAGTAGCCAAGTGTCCATATAGAATATGTTATTCCACACTGTCTCAAATACCACTACGATGAAAAGGGTTCATTTCACACAGAAAAACAGATCAGGTTAAACCTACAGGACATATTACAAACAGGTTCAGGTGAAATTATTGCTCTTATTGCTTATTCATTTTCTAAAGTAAGACAAGACTAATTACACGCTTTTTTAAACCTGGGAGGATAGACTCAAGTGCCACTCTCCAGTCCAAGCAGGCGAATGCTCCATTAAAGTGGAAGAATAGCTAACGCGGTTCCCAAATAACGAGACCAGCCGGAACTAATAGACTAATAGACACCACAACCAGAGATCCCTGAAGAACGAGATGGGTATGAAGTCTGGTGCTATGCTTCACTGAATTTCACATTCCATATATTCTATAAGTTCTACCCTTTTATCAGAGCAACTCGATGTTTTATCTTTTAAAAACGTTGCCAGTGGGCTTGAGCTTAGTTAGCTGGATGGTAAGATGGTGTTATGCGGTGTTACTGTTCGGCATGTAAGTTTCACAACGTGGACGAGTTACAACCAACTTTTGTAATCCGGATAATTCTAAGATATTAGGCAATGTTGATATAAGTGACGCTAGGTTTAGAGGTTCTATAATTGAATGTAAAACGTGATTTCTGAGTTAATGTATTACATCTCTGGATGTAATATAATTTATAGATGGTGTCCTGTGTAAATGTATGAAACAATATGAAAGTTCTCAACTGGTTTCTGTTAGCTAATGGTTGTTTTTAGTTATCTATGCTTGCACATCTTTAGGTTAGGTTAGATATGATATGATATGATATGATACTGATCCCAAATGTTGCTCCGATTCTGGATCCGGTTTTTGCCATCAATTTGCTGCTGACCAGCCGGTAGACCTATTCAACTAACTTAGAGATGGCACCGATCCGATACGTGGGTCGGATATCGTTCGGATAACGACTCTAACAGCTGGCTCGGGGATCGCGTAATACGATGTGTAAATTTCGTATGGAAGTGACAGTGGCAGTAAAGCCAGCTTATTGTTCAACATTAGCGCTTAATTTGTACATATTGATATGACAATGAGCAGAACAAGCAACGCAAATACAGCAACCTCAGCACCACGCGATTATCACTGGATGGTGAATAATGGCGTTAAAAATAAACGGCGGCATGGTTTTTTCAGCAGCAAGTAATCAAACTAATTGACGCCCATTGGTCAGGAGAACAAAATACACTGTTACTGCACTGAGCTCATTGTAGCAGCTATCCGACCAAGACTTTCAGCCAGCGAGGACGTACAAGAAAGTTTTTTCTTGTCCTGGTGGGGGGAGAGGCGAGATAATCCAGTAAGTGATGGTGATTGGCTGGCGAAGAGTAAGTTTCATGGTAAGACAACCAGGGGCGCGGGTGGGAAATAGTCATGAAATTAGTAGAAATCGTGTTCAAACAAATAGGATGTTATTTTAATTATGAATAATTTCTAGCGCAGTACATATAAGTGTGCATAATACATTACATTTTGTCAAATATTTCAACAATAACATAATAATTCTGCCCCTCAGAACTTATTAATTAAAAACTGGTATCGGATCGGTACTCGGGATCGCCATACCCAAAGCCCCAGTATCAGCATCGGTATCGGAACTGAAAAATTGGATCAGGCCATACCCACAACTAGTCTGCATTATTTTATACTAGATGTAACAGATTTATTTTTATCAGGTTGATTCAATGGCTTGTTTCTTTCTTTTGATGTAATTTCTTACCTTTGTTCTATTTAATATAGTTGTATTGTTCGATCCTCGCTGCATTAAGCGGTTTGGAGAATGAATGAATGAATGAATGTTTTATTTACACCTCAGCTACCAACCTCACCCTAACTCTAATCTCATATTTCCTAAATATAGTTTCTTTGGAGTAACTTGGGGTTAAGGGGCTTGCTCAGGGGCTCACTGTTTTATTCCTGACAAATAATTGTTTATCTTTTTAATTAATATATATGATGTTGTGATTGGTATGTGTTGGCTGAGGTACCATTAACATGTTTGGTGCTTGCCCTCAGGTGCATTTATATTGAGGATGTATACAGCATGTAGTGAAACATGAAGGAAAGAGAAGAAGGAAAGTGGATAGCTAAAGTACATCCAAATATTAGGCATACATAGATACTTTACAGTGTAAAAATTATGTACACTGTGTGAAAGTGCAGTGTGTACTGTAGCTGTCTTGAGGTGGTGACGCATGTTACTTTGTGGTTTATGTTCTCACAGTTCTGCTTACTATGTCTTTTCTATAGATACCGCTTTTTCCAGTCTCATCTTCATATGTATTGGTTCCACCTCTGCGCCTGATGTCTGCTTTTATGTGGCAAATTGCCCAGCATAAAAACCTGAAACATTATGGAAAACTGGAAGAATTTGTTTCCTTGGTGTCAAAACTCGTCCCTGAGGTCTTGACCAGCAGACAGAAAGCAACCTTGATAATGGGAAGGAAAAGGTGAGAGTCGAAGAATGGTTTTAATGTCAGGAAAAAATCATGATTTAATTCATGGTTGCCACAGAATCTGTGCTATTTCTTTTTGGTCAGAGGATTCTTGAGATGTGTGCCGTGAGGCAATCTGCCTGCAAAACATTATATAGTCATGGTACAGAGAATCCATGACATCTCATTTATCACAAGAGATTCAAATTGGTATATAAATACAAGATTACAGAAGACATAACTGGAAAGCTAGTTAGTTAATATTTATAACTAGAATTGTAGATCATATCAATGCAGTATCATGTATTTTGATCAGGCAGCTATCCAGAAGTGAGAAACTCGCAGGCCAAATTATTTGGCTTCTAAAGCACTTGCTGGAAAGTCCTTCCAAAAAGAGTATTTCTTTCAGGTCAGTGAACATCACAAAACAACATAAGCAGAAGAACATCATCTAAGCAATCCTGCGTAAACTGTGGTTAAAGCATGTGAATGATTGTCTGGTGAAGTGAACACTGCATGAAAGAGATAAAGACATTTAGTTTTGTGTATTCAGTTAAGGTGCAGGAAACCATGCATCATTATTCATTTACGTAGACCTACTGTCTATTTCTGCCAGTCTTACACTGATTTACATTTACATCCATAGCATTTCACAGATGCTCTTAGCCATAGTGATTTTATTCTTCAATTATAGAACAAACACATCTTTCCTGGAGCAACTTAAGTTGGTTAAGGGTTTTGTTCAGACTGGCGGTGATAATCCTGGAGGTAGGATTTCCGATCCTACAGGCCTTGGAGCATCTTACTACTAGACCACCACCTTTAGTATTCAGTACCTAATGAATTGGATGGATAGTTCTCTTTCTTTTTTTTTCTTGTTTCTAGCTTCCTATTTGCACAATCATAGAGTGAAATTACTACTAATATTTTGTGCTCCAGGAGGTTTTCCCTCTTGAGTATGGACCCGACTTTGATAAAGCAGTACAAGTCCTGGTTGGCCATTTTCTGTCCAGACTAGAACAGCTACTTCCAGGCAATTAAACTTGAAACAGGTAGGTACTACCTTTCTTAGGGGTTTAGAGTTTATCATACAGTAAAGTGTCTCATTTAAAAAGTTTTTTCTCCTCAGACTTCATCATTGCTTGGTACCTGCTATTGGGGAGCTGATTGAGGGTTCAGAGTCTGTTTGTACAGAGGAAAGTTTGCTACCCTTGATCCAAACTGGCATTTGTGGGTCTTTAGAAGATAATGGTAATGTGATTTCTCTCAGTATTAAATAGCTTTTGTAATTTAACCTCACTACTTCTGATTTTTAATAACACTGAAAACTGATGGTGGGTGTGTTTTAATCTTCTTAGCTCTCCCCATGATTAGGAGGACAGAATCATCTCACTTCTCAGCCTTCTTCTCATCCCATGTGGTATCATCCTGTCAGAGTAACAACCTGTTATGTCTGCTAAGCGTGAGGCCCTCACAGAGACAGATGCAGATGGAGAGTGAGGTGGATGATCCTAGTGAACAGAATGAAGCATCTAATTCATCTTTTTAATGGAAGCATCAGCAGAACATTCAAAGGCCCTCTATCTTCCAGAAGCCAGTGATATGGATGGAGGGAAGAATCAGAACTTTGAAAGAGAGATCAAAGAGGCCATAAAGCTGTTAGTGAATGAGAATGAAATGTCGAGCCAGGAGACAAAGACACCAGGTGCTAATTCAGAGTCTGTTAATTCTACAGAACCAGAATATTGCATTTCTGCATCTGATCTTCAAATAGTAGAAATTTCAGATCAACAAGCCAGATTACTGATTCCCCAAAGTTGAACTTTACACGAGTCTCTGCCACTGAACTTTTTCACTCTGCAAATAAAACAGCTTATAGCCAAAAGTGCCACCAAAGTGCATCAGAGCAGCAAGTGACTGAATGCCTCTTTGTAATTTCACTCTTACTTCTTCTCTTTTTTTTTTCAATTGTAAGTGACCAACATTGATTTAAAGAGAGTGGGATGTGTCATCTTTTTATCTTCATCAACCAAGTATGCGAGAGGTGTTATTCTTCTAAAGTGTTTTTGTTAATTTTGTAAAATCTTTGGCTTTTTTCTTAATTGTTTAACTTAAATGGTTAGCAGCACTAAGTGAATGTGTAAAGATTCTGTATTCTTATAGCTTTCACAATAAGTTTTTTCAGATATGCAAGCAACTTTTTCTTTTTTCACAGAAGTCCTTTTAAAAGGTTCTTTGCTCTTCAAAGCAGGATTTCTCGCAAGTGTCTGAAGTGTGGCAAACTTTTCTGAATCGCCTCAGCTCCTTACACATCAGGAGAGAGCCAGTGGCGCAGCTGCCTCTAAGCTGGCTCTAATCGCAAAAAAGCAAAAGATGCGGATTTACAAAATGCATCAAGTGTGGCGAGGCTTAAGTCTCTCTCCAAGTGGTACACACACATCATGAACCACACAATGCATTCTTACCCATACAAATGCTCTCTGAGTGTGGAATGTTCCCAGCTCCTGTTGGTCATTCACATATTTAGGCACCCAGCTTATGGTAAATGGAATCTATGCCTGTGACCAGTGTGAAAAAGACTTTGATCCTATCGTGGCCAGGGTCTTACACCAGAAACCCATGAGGCAAAGGTCAAGGCAATGATGGTGGGAGAGACTTTCACCCTAATCAGTGACTTAAGAGCTCACCGAAAACACACCCAAAGTACAGGCCCCATCAGTGGGAGAAAAGCATTAGGGAACTGTTTAGGATCCATAGCAGTTCACGGCATTGCTTGTAAAACCCACTTGTAGATAAATTGCTCTCATACCAGTGGAAAACAAGTGTGAACAGTGCAGCATTATAAATCTAACAGCCCCTAACCTGTGAAGTTACAAGAGTAAGAGATGATCTGTTCGCCAAGTGAAAATCTGGGGCAGCAGTTTCTTTAGGAATTGTGGAACAGAAACTGCCTTGCCCGCTGCCAGCCTTGTAGGCTTCCTTAGTAAAGTGGGATTCCAGGAGTTAGAGTCATGCTACATAGCTTTTGCAGAGTAGGGCCAGAATAATAACCACACAAGGTCATCCAACGATTCACTGTATAAAGAAACTAATTGCTAAAACATGGGGAGCAAATGGCAAACCTTTATTTATATTCCACAATAAATTTGACATGATTATATATTACATCAAGCTAGCTTATCAGGTATTTTAAGAAGCCCCAGTTCAGCAAAATGAATGTCTACTAATAGCACAAATTGAGAAAATTACTGGATTTATTGTGTCTAGACAATCACATTGCATTAACAGTGTAGTTATGCACACTTATTCATATATGAACAAAACATTACAGACTATTACAGCTACTATAAAGTGTTAGAACTGTGCATCTCCAATCACCACTTCTGGGCTTCAAATAGCAGGTGCCCTTTTCACAAGAACAGAATTCAAACTTACTGGCTACATTAGATATGAAGGCATCCCTAATCCCTCTGCAAGATACATTGCTTTTTTCGATGTATGTTCAAGAGATGGATTCGATTGAAGGCCTTTCCGCATTCACATTTGAATGGCTTCTCCTTGGTATGTACATACATGTGTCTTTTCATGTGTATTTATAATAAAAGATTTTCTACAAAGGCTGCAATTTCGGTAATGCCTCTCCCTGTGTGTATGA
The DNA here is from genome assembly GCA_032718565.1 of Distichodus sexfasciatus. Classification (NCBI taxonomy): domain Eukaryota; kingdom Metazoa; phylum Chordata; class Actinopteri; order Characiformes; family Distichodontidae; genus Distichodus; species Distichodus sexfasciatus. Next base: position 8,737,590 of record JAVGVS010000002.1, on the reverse strand, counting down.
GGGTGGTTAAGTAACATGCCTGCGTAGCTCTTGGGCAAGAGGCACTGAAAAGGCCGCCCGTGAAAGCGTAGGGCCACTTCACTGGTTAAGAACGACGGTTAACATTTGGGCAACCGAAGGCCTTTCTCCCTGCAGGGTGCGGTGGTGTTCAGTGCAGCGATACGCTTCGCTAAACATTCTTCCCCACAGAACTCACGCTGGGTTAATGCTTGCTTGCTCCCAGATGTTTTGTGACAGGCAATCAGTAGAACTTGCGGTTAAGCATTTAAAACACTTCTTGCACTGAGGACAAACATAAGGTCGGTCAGTTCTATGGCAAACCAGGTGCCTCTGCAACTGAATGTTACTGCCGAAACACTTTCCACACTTCTCGCAAAGAAAAGGCCTGTCTCCGGAATGGAGCTTCTCATGCATGTTCAGTCAGCCAGCCATGTTTGAACCTCTTGGAGTACTGAAGGCTTCTGGTATGGGCGATCGGGTTGCCAGAAGGCCCCTGAGGAAACTATGGCTACTGCAAATCTGTATGCTGCTTTATCACACTGGGGAACACTGGTACTGCCCTGAACTATGGATCTCAGGCTGCTGCCAGAGGGGAGCCTAATTCAAAAGGTTTCTGACACAGGGTAGGATAGCTGGTGGCTCTTTCAGGAGCCACCCAGGCTTGCAGTTCAGTGAATTCCCTGAGTATTTTCCACACTGAGACACCAAGCGTGGCTCTCCTGTGCGGTGCACATGCTTCCTGACGCCCAGCAACGCCTTTGCATAAGCAACAAGATTTTTACGATTTGTAGTAAAGGCTTACTGCCACCACAGATCTTGTGTTTTCTTAGGGCTATCAAGGCTTTAAATTTTTTCTCACATCTATCACAGGTAAAGACAGACATCTTTTGGTGGGTTGGAGGTACATTTGTTCCTGCTAACGTGACTTTATCCAGTATGGGACCTCAAGAGTCAGTGGAAGGGCACAGTTCGTTGATTGTTTGAAGGATTAAGACTGAAGATGAGTGATGTTCTTTCTGAGAGAACGTGCTCTTTTTTGCTCTCCTCTTTGCAAATCCTCATGTTTCTGTCTATAGGAGTACGCAAAACCGTCACCACGCTGAGGGCACGGCGGGGTTGGTCAGATGAAGGGGTTTCAATTGTTTTGTTGTGTCATATAAATATGATTGAATTTGAGTTGGCATGCAGTTGCTGGCATTTTAAGCACAGGCTTGTTGAGGGTCGAACAGGATCAGATAACCCAGCTGTCTCCTAAATCTGAGACAGCATCTGGAGCTAAGATTAGAGAATTTGTGGATTCTAGCGTCTCAATATTGGGTGTCAAAGACGACTCATCCAGACCGGACGGATTTTGAGGCATGTCTCTTGAATCATCACACAGCATGTCCTGATTGTGTAAATCAGACTCTGGACACACAAGTTGGTGTGTTCTCATGCTTTCCAGATGCTTATATATCTTTCCACAAGGGCAGATGTGGGGACTCCCTTTCGAGTGGGTCTCCATGTGACTATTAAGGCTGCTGGAATTGGGTAGGGTTATTCTGCAGAGACGACAGAATACGGTGTGTCTTTGTTTGTTTTGGGAGACAGCCATCTGCTGCAGAAGACTGGACAGGAGAAGGTGGAAGTACATTTTCATGACTTGAGGCTGAACTGATTTCACTACAATTCTCTGACATTTCATTTGTCTTTTGTTGGTCCACAAATTGCCACAATCCTGGTTTCCACATGCTGCTTTTTGCTGATGTCTTCTTAGGTCAAAAGTGTATCTGAAGCTTTTTCCCACAATATAGGTAAGTAAAAGGATCTAAGTTCATGAGATATCTGATGTCTCCTCATATTCAACCCTGAAAGTGAAATTTTTCCCCACATGTAGACATGTTTTGGGAGGACTGAATTCCCATGATCTCATTTTAGCAAGTGGTTTCAGTTGGCTTTCCATCATAAAATTTCAGTGCATATTCAACACAATCCTTCTTCCAAACTTACAAAGCTGCTTATATTCTTCTGGGTGATGAACAATGAGGGTGATGATGTGCAGCTTGATCTCCTTATGATCCTGAATTCTTGCAGGAGGAACAGACAAACACGGAAGGCCCATCCACCTCAGTATCTAAAGGAATTAGAAAGAATGCTTTTACACAGCATATTGTTTTTTTAATGAATTGAAGAATCAATGAAGTAACTGCTGTCAAAACAGAGCCAAAACATCTTCTTACATGTCTTTTTCTTGTCTTGGATGGACACGAGAAACAACAATTTGAGGTCCAGAAAAGCCTACAGAGAGTAACAAAAATAAATATGACAAAACAGTCACTGAATTTATTCTGATTTAGGATTGTAAATGCCACAAAGATAACATACTTTGTCCATGGATGAACAGGGGGCTGTTACAGTTGTCTTTTCATTCTTATTCTTGCATTGTCCTGTCTTATCTTGAGGGTACTTTCTGGGACAACCTCGACGCTGTTTAGGTGGCGGAGGGTTTGACGAGTGACTAAACATCCTGTCGGTAATGTCAAGTCTGTTTAGCTTAACACAAGGTTGTTTAATAATATAAGAATGTACCAAACTGGAAAGTGGCGTAATTTGCTTTTTTGTGGGTTTCATCTTTTGGTGATTTGGCCCTAAGGAGGACAAATGACAAGACTGTTTAACAATGATTTCTTGTGACAAGTCCGTTTCTCTCTTAGCTCATTTTTTCATTGTCTGTTCTTTTGTCAGTTTTCCTTCTTCCTGACCAACAGGACTCTCCTTACTGCTTTTCCACTCTCAGCTCTAAGTGTATCTAGTTTTTCAGAATCCTTCCAATAACAAAGTCAAGAGTGTTTTGATCCTTAAAGTTTCAGGTTCATAAGCAGCTTCACTTGCTTTTTCGGTAGCCGTCTGTAGTTCGAACTCTTTGCTCTCAACTGTGGCAAAACCTTCTATGTCGCCACAATTTTCCTCAGGTACACAAGACCTCATCTCAAGATTGTTGTCAATATACTGAGCAATAACTACTGATTCTACCTGCATTTCTTCACAGCATGATAGTAGTCCAGTTAAGACACTGACAGTGTATTCGCAGGTGCCTGTTCTTCTGGGAATGCTTGTACCATTTTATTAACCCAAGACAGGTAAATATGCAGTCACCGGCACACTTGACCATAACTGTGATAGCTCTGTTGGCAGAAGGAACAAATGAACACTAAACAACTAAAGTGAATGTTACTTTCAGCAAGTAACAGGAGAGGCACAGCAGGAATTTCAAATGGAACTGCAATGAAACTTTAACAGTTTTAGAAATTTAGGGTGGAAATAGTCTACCTTTCACTTCCAAATTGTCTTCAAGCAGTATTTAAATAATACTTTTCCCAGCTGCTGAAGGTGAGAGAGAGACTTGACACATTCCTCCATGACTACAGGGGCAGTACAAAGCATGTGGGTAGTCTGAAAAGAAAAGAGAAAAAAAATTAAAAAGAAAAAAAAATATATATATATATATATAATGTGTATATGTATATATACAATATAATAAGAATTATTTGATAAGTTATAGGCTTCTGATGACTAATGACAGTCACAATCAAAAAATCCACAATCAAGCACTAATAAAAAGTCTTATTAACTAGACAATCTTATAGCTCTACATGGTGTTTACCGTCATTTTTACGTCAGCTTAATCCATCATTTCACACCATTACATTAATGCAATTTTACATTTCTATAACTGACAAATCTATTGAATGGGCGGACATATTTTCGGTGGTCAATATCTTGGAACTCGATCAAATGGTTTAGATACTTACATGGATACTGGCCATTTCTTTCCACTGAAGGCTGTGGTAGAGAATTTTCTAGTCTAGAGATGAACAGCCACATCAGTTTCTTCAAAGCATTATCAAACTTCACACCATACTGCAGGGGGTAGACATCCTGTAAAAGGGGAAAGTAGATTACAGGAGAAAATATAAAACATTTGTGACCAAAAACAATGCAAAGTTGATTGTATGCCGACGTGCTCTGGATCTTTGAAGAAGATATTCTCTCATCCGGGTTTCTCTGTAAGCTCTCCACCAAGGCCACAAAATTCATTCCAGATTCCTCAACGTTACTAACAGTTGACTACAGTAAGAAAACAAAAAAGCAGAACAACTTATAAGATGAGAAAAGATTGTTAGTGTTAAAATACTGTTTCACAACATAATTGTTTTTACAGTCCTCTTTAATGCATTGCTGCAGTCATAGTCAAGTGTTGATTTAATAAATGGATTTTAGAAAACGCTGTTGCACTCGATTGCACAGATGTGAATATATAATGAGCTACATGTATCTGCATCTATAGCTATGGAAGTGGATAATTTTACATGTGGTTGTCTGACCCTAGTTCTTTATGGAAGACTAATCAAGGTCAAGTATCCGCTGCAAATGAGACTGAAGTGGACTCATGATCCTCTGGTTTCTCCAAACTGCTAACTCCAGAACAAGCTGAAAACAAAACACTAACTCAGTGTATTTATTACACGCATGAACAAACTGAAAATCAGATAAACTGTTTTACCAATAAGCCCAAGAGAAGTGATTAACAAATCTTTGAAGAACTTTACTTACCTTTGCTCTAAGACCAATGGTCAGGCTACCTTCAGTGTGGTATTTCAGTGGGCTGATGTGGCACACTGTCGGTGATTAATGTCAAATTCCCCTCCAAAGCCCCCGTAGTGTTTACATCCTCCTGCTCGATCAGGTGCCATGCTGCCGCTGGCAGGCGCAATAAGAAACCAAGAAGCGCAAGAAGAAAGCGCAGCACCTAAACATGTAAAAGCAAAACAATAACCTTAAACATTCCAAATCAATAATTGAAAAGCAAAATGTACTGCCCATATTTTATCACAAATCTATTAAGAACAGTTTCCGAATAAACTTAGTATCAAAGCGGTTTTGTTTATTCGCGCAGCTTTAAAGGCGAAGCGGTTCGTGAACACAACCTGTTGCCCGGCCAGCTCGTTATTATTAAAGAGACTTTTACCGTCTTCTGAAGCTCGCATGGTGTGTTCTCCACTAAAGCACGCTCATCCAAAGCATTTTCAAAATATTACTTTATTATATTCTATTTTGTCGTTTTTCTGTACTGTGTTTACGTCTTATGATCATCTTCCTGTTTCCGTGCTTGCCGTTTTCCATTTTGTCGGATTAAAAAGAATTTCTATGCACATCGCCACCTGCAGGTCTGGTTATGATTGGGCAAAATTGAAAAATAAAAACAAAATAACCACAACTTATTTATTATTATAGCTTATTACAAGATTTAAATAATCCCAGTCTTACTGTATCAAACATTATATAATTCTGCAGGAGCTACTGATATTTTATAAAACGATTCATATTTCTATTAAAATATTTTATTGTTAAAAATGAATTCGAACAAAATGTTACATGAACAATCAAATAATAATTTAAAAAACGACCACACATTATAACATTAGTAAGCAGTAATGTACAAATAATTCGGATTTCCATACGAGAAGTACCATGATTTATAAGGCAGCTTTATAATAATCACAAAATTAAAACAAATAAAAACAAGACAAGAATTAATAATAAATGTACGCCATCAGACACAACATTTAAGAAATAAGTCAGCATTTTTTCCATTTTTTACGTTGGAAATTTGAAAGAAGTTTACAAACGAAGAGTCAGAGATAGGATAGGGTATTACGGTTTCCGTGTTAATGGGTTCCGTGTTTGAAAGCGCATGCGTGTAACAGATAGCAAATGGCTCCAACTAACAACGAAAACGAGAGTAAATAGAAACATTTTTTACAGGACATCACAACCAAATTTGAAGAACGAGATGGGTATGAAGTTCATCTTATGCTTCCCTAAATTGCACATGTACATATTCATATACGTTCTACCCAGTATCAGAGTAACCCGATGTTATATCTTTAAAAAGTTGGTAGTGGGTTTGAGCTTAGGTTAGCGGGATCAGGGAAGGATTGTGTTTAGCCGTCTGTGGTGTTTCTGCGTTACTGTCTGCGCAAGTTTCACAACGTGGACGAGTTACAACCAACTTTTATGCTAACTGATTAGTTTTGGGTAGCATATTAGGTCATGTTGATGTAAGTGTCGCGTGAGAGTTAGGTTCAGTTAATCTGATGGAAACGTGATTGCTAAGTTAATGTAATACATCTCTGACGTAATATAATTTGTATACGGTGTTCTGTGTGTCGTATAAAACGATGAGAAAGTTCTCAACTGGTTTCTGTTAGCTAATGGTTGTTTTGAGTCATCTGGGCATGCGACATGCTGCACATCTTTGTAGGGGTGAATTGATATGATACTGTTCCTAGCAGGACCTATTCAACTAACTTACTATTTTTTACTAAAGGTAAAATTGCGATTTATTTTATCGTTGATCTGTATTAGTTTGTTTCTTTAGGTGTACTGCTTACTTTTTGTTCTACTATCACAATTGTGTTGTTTTGTTTACACCCAGAGAATGAATCAGCCGCTGTAATCTCATATTCCCAAAACACAGGGATAGTTTCCTTGGAGTAACTTGTAGTTAAGGTTAAGGCTCACTGTTTTATATCTAAGAAATAATTGTTTATTATTTAAATCATTAAAAATGGTTATAAGTTGGTATGGGTATGCTTTTCCTTAAGCTATGACATAACAATGATAAGTTTTCTTGCCCCTTTTCAGGCATTTATATTGACGATGTATACAGCATGTAGTGAAACATGAAGGAAATATAGAAGTTAGCTGAAAGGATTATATTGAAAGTATGTCCAAATATTAGTCATACATAGATACTTTACAGTGTAAAAATGATGTGCACTGTGTGAAAGTGCAATTTGTATTGTAGTTTTCATGAGATGGGGGAGTGATATAATTCACGTATGTTCTCACAGTTCTGTTTAATATGTGTCTTTCTAGATACCGCTTTAGTCTCATCTCTGCGCTTATTGCTTCCACCTCTGCGCCTGATGTCTGCTTTTATGTGGCAAATTGCCCAGCATCAGAACCTGAAACATTATGGAAAACTAGAAGAATTTGTTTCCTTGGTGTCAAAACTCGTCCCTGAGGTCTTGACCAGCAGACAGAAAGCAACCTTGATAATGGGGCTTAGGGCAAAGGTGAGAGTCGGGAAGAATGAGTTTCTAATGTCAGAAAAAGTCATGGATTTAATTTATGGTTACACAGAATCTGTGTTATTTCTTGGTCAGCAGGATTCTTTGAGATGTGCCGAGGCTTATCTACCTGCAAACATTGAGCAGTGAAGCAATAATGACAGAAAATCCACATCTCATTTATCTACAAAAGAGTAGATTCAAATTGGTGGCTTATAAAATGCCAAAGATTACAGTACACATAACTGGTGTTTAAGAAGGCTTACAACTAGAATTGTGTAGATCTTTATATCAATGCGGTTTCATTTATTTGACCAGGGCAGCGATCCAGAAGTGGAGAAACTGCAGGCCAAATTACTGGCATTTAGTTAATTTGCTGGAAAGTCCTTCCAGAAGAGAGTATTTCTTTCAGGTCAGTGAACATCACAAAACAACATAAGCAGAAGAACATCATCTAAGCAATCCCATGTAAACTAAATAAAGCATGTGAATGATTGTCTGGTGAAGTGAACACTGCATGAAAGAGATAAAGACATTGCTTGTGTGGAGCCCAGTTATGTGCAGGAAACCATGCATCATTATTCATTTACGAGACCCACTGGTCTATTTCCTGCCAGGGTCTACATTGATTTACATTTACATCAGTAGTATTTCACAGATGCTCTAGCCATAGTGATTTTATTCCCCAATTATAGGAACACACACCTTCCTGGAGCAACTTGGGGTTAAGGGTCTTGCTGAACAACCCAACTGTGGTAATACTGGAGGTAGGATTTGATCCTACAACCTTGAGCATCTTACTACTAGACCACCACCTTTAGTATTCAGTACCTAATAAATTAGATGGACAGTTCTTTTTTCTTGTTTCTAGTTTCTATTTGCACAATCTAGTAGAGTGAAAATTAATACTAATATTTTGTGCTCCAGGAGGTTTTCCTCTGAGTATGGACCACTTTGATAAAGCAGTACAAGTCCTTGGTTGGCCATTTTTCGTCCAGACTAGAACAGCTACTTCCCAGTACCAAAACCTTAAACAGGTAGGCCTACCTTTCTTTTTAGGTTTAGAGTTTATCATACAGTAAAGTGTCTCATTTAAAAAGTTTTTCTCCTCAGACTTCATCATTGCTTGGTACCTGCCATTGGGAGCTGATTGAGGGTTCAGAGTCTGTTTGTACAGAGGAAAGTTTATACCTTTTGATCCAAAACTGAGTATTTGTGTTTTTAGAGAAGATAAATAGAATGTGATTTCAGTATTAAATAGCTTTGTAATTTAACCTCACTACTTCTGATTTTTAATAACACTGAAAACTGATGGGTGTGTTTAATCTTCTTAGCTCTCCATGATTGTGGAGGACAGAATCATCTCTACTCTCAGCCTTCTTCCTTTATCCGATGTGGTATCATCCTGTCAGAGTAACAACCTGTTACAGTCTTCGCTAAAGCGTGAGCTCACAGAGTGTGGTGGATGCAGATGTGAGAGTGAAGTGGATGATCCTAGTGAACAGAATGAAGACCCGACTTCATCTTTTAATGGAAGTGCATCAGCAGAACATTCAAAAGGCCCTCATCTTCCAGAAGCCAGTGATACAGGGATGGAGGAAGATGCACAGAATCAGGACTTTGAAAGAGAGATCAAAGAGGCCATAAAGCTGTTAGTGAATGAGAATGAAATGTCGCGCTAGAGTACAAAGACAATTGGTATGCTAATTCAGAGCCTGCACTTTACAGGAACCAGAAAAAATGCATTTCTGCATCTGATCCTCAAATAGTAGAAAAATTCAGATCAACAAGTCAGATTATTACTGAATTCCCAAAGTTGAACTTACACGAGTCTCTCTGCCACTGGAACTTTTTCACTCTGCGACAAACAGCGATAGCCAAAAGAGAGGCACTACCCAAAGTGCATCAGAGCAGTAAGTGACTGAATGCCTCTTGTACTTTCAATTTCACTTTCCTTTTTTTCAATTGTAAGTGACCAACATTGATTTTTACAGGAGTGGGGATGTGTCATCTTTATCTTCATCAACCAAGTATGCGAGAGGTAGTTTTATTCTATTTTCTAAAGTGTTTTTGCTCATTTTGTAAAATCTGTCCTGGGACATAGGACATACTCTTGTCATTTTGAGTTTCTTCTGTAATTGTTTAACTTAAATGGTTAACAGCACTAAATGGATAGATGTGAAGATTCTGTATTCTTACAAGCCATAATAGTTTTTCATACATGTAAGCAATTTTTAATGAACTTTTTTTGTCTTTTCTCACAGAAGTCCCTTTAAAAAGTTCTTTGCTCTTCAGCAGGACTAAGTGTCTGAAGTGTGGCAAACATTTCTTGAATCGCTCTGAGCTTCTTACGCATCAAGACAGTCAGTGTAAGGCAGCTGCCACTAAGTGCTGTGAATGTGGACAAGTCTTCAGAGAGACAAAGCAGCTGGCTCTTCATCGGCAGAAAAGCTGCAAGATGAGGACGTACAAATGCATTAAGTGTGGAGCAGGCTTCAAGTCTCTCTCCAAGTGGTACACGCATCAGCGGAACCACAAAGCGGTCTATCCATATAAATGTCCCGATTGTGGAAAGGAGTTCCCTAGCCTCAAAAGCCTGGTCATTCACAGACGAGAGCACTCAGCTTATGCAGTAAATGGAATATATGCTTGCAACCAGTGTGAAAAGACTTTTGGATCCTATCGGGCCAGGGTCTTACACCAGAAAACCCATGAGGCAAAGGTCAAGCAACCTACTCCAAAAGAGCAGGAACCAGGCAAATGTCGGTTTTGTGGAGAGACCTTCATCCTAATCAGTGACTTAAGAGCTCACCTTAAAACACACCCAGAGTACAGGCCCCATCAGTGTGAGCAGTGTGGGAAGTGCTTTGTGATCCACAGCAGTCTGCTTGCACACCTTGCAAATCACACAGGAGAGAAACCGCTCCTCTGTGCCCAGTGCGGGAAGCGATTCTTCAGTAAAGTTCAACTGAAATCTCATATGAGGTGCCACTCAAGTGAGCGACCCCACATGTGTCCTTACTGTGGAAAATGCTTCTCTATGCTGGGCAACTTGACTATTCATGTGAGGATTCACACGGGGGAGAAACCATATGTCTGTGGTCAGTGTGGAAAAGGCTTCACCTCTGCGGGAGACCTGCAGGTTCACCAGCGTAGTCACACTGGGGAAAAGCCATACTGCTGCAATATTTGTGACAAAAGATTTGTGGCTTCAAGCCACCTGAGAGAACACAAACGTATTCATACAGGGGAGCGTCCATTCTCTTGCATCCAGTGTGGGAAAAGTTTTCTAAGAAGATATGACTGGAACAAACATATGCTAATACACACAGGGGCAAAGCCATTTCCATGTACTGTATGCCAAAAGAGTTACACTCGTCGCACCCACTTGAACAGGCACATGAAGAGTCATGGTGCTGGCCACCAGCAACATCAATCTGAGAGTTTGGCATGAAAAGTATGCGTAAAACCTTTTAGGGTGAACACCTGGAGAATAAAAAGCCTATATTGCTGTTTTTGTGTTGAACTGTCTTTATAAAAATGTGTAATTGACTAATAAAATCTGGACTTATAGCTTGTTGACTTTTGTCTGACTGTGTTCGTATGACGCTAGCAAGCTTGGAAGTCTTGGTATGCGATAATGAAAGTATTTGAAACTGCCTCAGATCAGTGTAATCATAGACTGCTCTTTGTAGCCAGCACCTAGTTTGTACCCCTGAAATATCAATTTATTTTAAAGTATAAGTCAGCAAAAATATATAAATCTCTTTAAATTAGACTTTGTCATTTGCAAGGAATGTAAGAATGTCAGCCATTTTACTAAATGGAGACTGCCTTCAGGACTTTTAGCTTTTATGTCAGAAGTGATTCTGACATGAAGGAAAGCCTCTAGTTTCTTTTGTTCTGTCATCATTTGCTCTTTAGTCCCAAGATAACATTGTTAATTACTTCTTAAATCAATATCTGGGATTACTGTCTCACCATATTTATGGAGTATTATCAAGATCTTTCTGCAATGGTGTTTACGTTCATGTGCTTTCCTGTGACTTGCATACTCTCTCTTAGATATAAACATAAATTGTAGTTTTGACAGGATTTAAATCAATTGTATGATTAAAAAGCAACACATAAATGTAAATAATAATAATAACAACGGGTTTGCTTCTGTACTTCTCCACTGTTAATGCCTCACAGTTATTTGTAGCAAATGTATAGCAAATGTTGCGTAAAATGTCATTAATTAGGCGGGCGACATTTCATCTCCGTGAGATCCCGCCAGAAGTCGCAGACAGAAGAACATTTCCGCTCTGTGCTGCTTACATTGCGCATGCGCTCCACAAGCTGCCAGCCCGCAACCAAAGCGCGACCAATGATTGCAACCAACATTTAACGACGGTGCAACAAAACATCTTTAGCAAAGGCGCAAAAGAAGAGCTTACAGAACGCAATGGGTACGTATTCAGTTCTTCCTTATTACAAGTACACGTTATATTATGGATTTACGTACTTCGCTGCAATAAAAGAACGCGTAGTTGGGAGTTGGCTTCAGAGTTAGCTTCGCCAGTTAGCTGTTAGGCTAATGTCGGTTAGCTGAGTTAGCTTCCCCTTGTCTGTGCTTGGTCGAAGAAGGGAAAAGCTTAGCATAGTCTTGCTAACTACCTACTTTTCGGGTACAGTTACAGTCAGTATAGCCGTTTGTTTTCATATGTCCGTGACGCACGCATTATTGCAAACAACAAAACGCGGATCTTTTCTGAAGCTGTACAGGACTACGGGCCTTCATTTCGTAGAATATTTTGATCGCACTAACGCTTCCTTGTTGTTATCTTTACCGAGGCAATCTAAAGTTGGACCGCCCTAACGAGCCACATTAGCTTGTACGTGGACGGCAGGGTATACCTATATATGTGTATAATGTGCTTGTGTGTATCTTTTTATAGATTCCGCTCCTCCGATCTCATCGCTGAGCTTATTGGTTCCGCCTCTGCGTCTAATCTCCGCCTCTATGTGGCAAATTGCCCAACATCAGAATGTAGAACATTATGGAAAGTTGGAAGAATTTATTTCCCTGATATCAAAGCTCGTCCCAGAAGTCCTGACCAGCAGTCAGAAGGCAACACTTGTGATGGGGCTGAGAGCAAAGGTGAGTAGATGACATCTGCGATCACTGCATTTACTAGGCCCTCTTATCCAGAGTGACGTTACATTCGTAATTACAGGAACATTCTTCCTGAAACAACTTGGTGTTAAGGGCCATTCTCAGGGGATTTTAAGATCTCCAAGGATTGGAGCTCCCAGTCTTGTGGCCATCATCATTGGGCTTCAGTCACTGAGACTGATGTGCCACTATTGCCCAAAGCAAATTCTATAGTCTAAATACAGCAATCTGGATGTTTCATGGAAAAACATGGATCGTGTGTCTTGCACACAGGCTTAATGGTGTGAATGGCAGAGGTAGGGTATAGTCAGACTTGACCCATCTCTTGTTTTGTATTAGATTATCCTACCTCTAGGCCATCACCATCACCTCCTTTGCCTGGAAAGAGGGTCAGAGAAATGTGTGTCCTTCATATTTCAGAGACATTGCTGAAATGAAAGGAAAGCTGTATAACTGTAAAACACTTATGCAACTATGCCTTTTGCTGCAGAGAATTCTTGAGATGTGCAGAGTTGAACTACCTGCAGACCCAGAGACAGCAAAGTCACATATAGAAAATATCCAGTCTGCTCATTCCTCAGAGGTGAGCCAGTTTTCTCTCTTAAACCAGTGTGAAATGTGAGCCAACCTTATAAGTGTACACCAATGAACAAGTCTTTCATTTATTTTAAAAATTCAGTTATATATAGTTATTACAATTGCAGTTACAGCTGAAACAATTATTCACAAAAAATGGTTCGAGGCAGTTTTTCTAGAATCGAAGCTTCGTTTAATTCGTTTCACTCGCACACACCGCTTGTGTTTTACACGGACACTTATTAATGACGCACAACGTTTTCAGAGGCGCGATCAAGACGAGACCTGATCCCTCTGTATGTGAAAGTATTTGTGAGATATTCCGAGCACAAAAACAGAAGTAAATGCATAAAAACACACAAATGACATTTTTCACGATGTAAACGCACACTGTGTTTGTGAGCGCCATTACTCGCTAAAACGCTCCAGTCAAAACGTCCCCTTTATTACAGACTAAACGCATATTTTAGCTGATAATCACAATAACCAGCGTTCTACTCACAATACAGCAGTTTATTGAGATTTTTCCATAGATTTTCCACAGTTTATTCCGGCACGCGTGCTTAACGCTTTAATGTGACGCGTCTCTGAGGAGGGCGCGGGAGATTGTGGGAATTGTAGTTCTCTTCCAGAAAGTTCAAAAGCAGCTTATTTTATAGACTAAATTGGTTCAAAATGACCCAAAACTTCAGTATTTCTTCATTTTCAATTGATCAGATTTTTTCCCCAATTTTATAATGTTAGTGCATAATGTAATCAATAGAAATGAAGAAATATAGAAAATGTATTTATCAAAAAAGTTATTCTATATTCAAATGGATAAAGAAGTGTTAGAATGTTAAGCCATAGAATGCATAATAAAACAATGTTCTTACTACTTCTAGTAATGTCTACAGTTTCAGTACTTTTCTTTGACATGAAGCTAAAAAAACTAAACATTTCTACAGACGTGAGTCAGTTTTCATCAGAAATGTGCTGATTTCATAACTGTGTCAGCATTTACACACCAGACTATGAGTAGTGCAGGATGTCCTGAACACAACAACATAAAGCATGTATTGGTAACTTCTACTTACATACTAGAATAAGCCTAAAAACGAAGTTATTGTCTTTTCTCTGTTTTTTTTTATTTTTATTTTGTCCAATTACTTGATTACAAAAATGATAGATAGTTGCAGCTCTAATTGCAATTGATACTCTTTACACACATTTTTATGCAGAAGTGTGGTTTTAGACATGTTTTGCTATTATTGTATGAATGTGATAATACTTCTCAGGACAATGATCCAGTGGTGGAGAGCTTGCAGTCCAACCTAATGAAACTAGCTCTTGGTCTGTTGGAAGACCCAGCCAAAAAGGATTACTTTTTTCAGGTGAGTTTGTCAGAACAAGTTATTTACAGATCTAGTAATAAATGCAATATCACAATCACAATTTGAGTTTTGTTTATGTATGTGTTCATTTAAACTGTGTGTTGTGTTTCTCTTGTAAACAGTCCATAGAAAGTTGCTGATCAGTAGTGTTCCATTTGTTTATGGCAGATTAAACTACTGTGTGTGACACTAGATTAAATGATCAAATTCCATTTTTATCTTACAGAACCTGATCATATTTAATTACATCATACTGTTAGAACTTGTTTTACAGGGTTTTTGTAATCTTGCACTTGCATCGCAGTAGTTGATAGAGGTTTCTGTTATAGCCTTCAGACAAATAGACTTGCAGAGTTGTCTTGCGGGTTTTAGAAGGTTAAACTTAGAAAGGCTTGGGTAGTATGCAAGGATGTGTGACAATCCAAAATGCATCTATAAGATGTAAAAGGATAAACCAATTGAGTCTTCTGATGGTACAGCATTAACGATCAAGTATGTAGTGTATTGGGTAGAGAAATATCCTTAAGTTCAAGTTAAAGACTTGAAAAACTTGCATCATTATAAAACAGGGCTCCAGACAAACTTTTTGGCTTGGTTGCTCTGGTGCGCCTAACGTTTTTCATTTAGGTGGACCATCACAAAATTTTGGTGCACCAAATATTTTTAGTGCCTTTAGTGCCACATTAATACATTCTATAGGGTACCTCTCTTTTACCTTCTCATTGACAGTTTTGTAATTGATTGTAAACAGACACTGGACATTTAACTGGCCATGCAGGTTAAATGTCTGCATTTTTTGAACCATAGAATAAACATAACACAGCAAAAGTTCCATAACTTTAAAATTTAACATAAAAACTGAGCCATCCATTCTTTCCGAAATGCATATCTTTTGGCCTTTTTATGTTCGGCTCGCTCGGGCTCTGAGTCTGATACTACCTCCAAAACTTGGTCAGGGCGACTACCTGTTACCATACCAGGGACCGGAGAGGACGGAAGAGGTTATGCGGTTGCCTCTGCTGAGGTCAGGGCTGAAACGTTCAGAATTGTGGTCAGGGATATGTGCAATGGGCAGCACATTTTTTAACAAAAAAACATTAAATCTCTCTCTTCATACTGAGTTACCACTCGCTTTGCTAGTTCGCATGTATCACGTGGCTTCTGGATTGGGATACGACACTCTGGAGAGCTGTAAACAAGCTTGTATAAGGACTGAAACTGAGTCCGGAGTGCATTTCAGGTTTCTCAGCTAGCGCTTTGTGAGAGCCGTCTTTGCCATTTAATTAACATGTAAGAGCATAGTAAAAACTTGTTTAATTAGACTTTGATGGCTCTTTTCATTAGAAAGGATGAATCAAATAAAGTGAACTTCAGTTATTATGTAGAGAACTTAAGGTATTATGGAGGCATTTTCAACCAATCAGTAATATTAGCATTCACCACCCGCATTCATACTCTTACCATGAATTGTTGATTCCTAGAGGATATGACATGATGACATTGCATATGATGTTAAGAAACAGAGGCATTCTTTTGCTTACATCAGATGTTTTAATATACCTTTTTGCTTTCCAGGAAGTGTACCCGTTTGAATATGGTTCTGACTTTGATAAGGCACTGCAAGTCCTGGTGGACCATTTTCTTACCAGACTGGAACAGCTATTTCCAGTACCAAACTTCAAACAGGTATACCGATCTTGCACATGCAATACTTCGCCTCACTATAATCTGCACAGTATCACTGCATTTATGGACATGTTTCAGATATGAGGATACTTGGAAAAAATATGAGCAAAATGGCAGTTAACTATCTAGATTCCTGACCTCATTGGCGGTTCTGTTGAAAGAAATGCCGGAAAACCGCATTAAGTTTTTATGGTCTTTGTTATTATAATTACAATTGAATATTGCTTTTATGTATTTGTGCCAACTTCTTTTCCTGTTAGATGGAGGTATGATAAAGCATATGTTTCTGTTTTTTGGTTATGTAGCTTGTGAATTCATGGGTCATAATTTGCATGTATTCTTAAAATTCATAATTGTTTTTCCAGACTTCATCATTGCTTAGTGCCTGCCACTTGGAATGGAGTGAGTGTGTGGAGTCTGTTTGTACATCAGAGAGTTTGCTCCCCTTGATCCAGACTGGCATTTGTGGGTCTCTGGATGACAATGGTAAGGTTGCTTCGTTGGGTATTGTTGACCCTCTGAAATCTATCTATTTTTGTGGCCCTTCATAACACTCCTTTCCATTATAGCTCTTCCATCGATAGTGGAGGACAGAATCATTTCCACAGTCTCACTGCCTCCTCTGACGGACGTGGTTATATCCAGCCAGAGTGATGACCAAACCCAGCCAAACCTCAGTGCCCAGAGAGCTCCGGGTGTAGATGGCGAGACTGAACTGGATGATCCTGCTGTCAAGGTTGAGGCACTCAATCCAGGTGTTGTTGGCAGTGCGGTGACATATGCAAAGGGCCTTCAGTTTCCAGGAGCTGGCGATG
Organism: Distichodus sexfasciatus; assembly: GCA_032718565.1. NCBI lineage: Eukaryota > Metazoa > Chordata > Actinopteri > Characiformes > Distichodontidae > Distichodus > Distichodus sexfasciatus. The sequence continues at coordinate 8,720,867 of JAVGVS010000002.1, read as the reverse complement.
GAGGAATGGAGGAAGATGCAGAGAGACAGAACTTTGAAAGAGAGATCAAAGAGGCCATAAAGCATTTGGCAAATGAGAGTGAAATAACTCAGGTGGCTGCAGTTTTGCCAGGCACTGGCATGGCAGGGGTTGGCTCAGAGTTGATGAATCCTGGGGAAGCAGGAAATGGAGTTTCTGCATCTCCTGCAGTTGTTGTGATTACAGTTCAGCAATCCCAAGCAAAGATCACCCTGCCACCAGAGGTTACCTGCACTGCAACAGACACCGGGAACCATGAAGATAGCACCAACACGCAGCAGTAAGTCAATGAAAATTCTTCAGTTTTCGTCACTTTCTCTCGTTTTAAATTGATTTAAACAGTTTGATGTTCCCTTTTCCCCTCTTTGCAGAAATGTAGATATGTCTGCTTTATCAGCCAAGGATGCCCAGAGGGGTAAGTGCATTTTGTAATGTGATTTTGAATTTGATTTGTCCTGGTAATTTCTGTTGGATTTATTAAGACTGGCACTTAAACTGGCACTAAAAGTATTTTGAAAAATGTCATTAAATATTTTGAGTCTTTTGTTGCGGTACCCTGCAGTTTTATCTCAGTTTTGAGACAGCAGTGGTGGCTACAAAAACCATTATTGTAAATTATACAATAGTTTCATAAGTTTTGTGTTAAAAAATATATTATGTGATGTCAGCATTGTTGTAAATATTACATTGTTTTATTATTAGGAGAAACTGTGGACTCTGTTTCGGAGACCATGTTAAGAGAGTCAAAGCAGCTGGCTGTCCGTCAGAAAAACAGCAAGACAAAAACATACAAATGTGTCAAATGTGGAGCAGGCTTCAAGTCTCTCTCCAACTGGTATGTCCACGAGTGGGCCCACAAGGTGATTGGCACACACAAGTGTTCCGAGTGTGGAAAGGTGTTCCGAAGTCTCACAGGTTTGGTCGCTCACAAGCGAGAGCACACAGCTCCGACGGTAAATGGCAGTTATCCGTGTGACAAATGTGAAATGACATTTGGTTCCTACTGGGCTAAAGTGATGCACCAGAAGACCCATGAGGTTAAAACCCAACCGCCTGCTAGTAAAGAGCAAGAACAAGGCAAGTGTCGGTTTTGCGGCGAGACCTTTCTCCTCCTTAATGACCTGAAGGTCCACCTGAAAATGCACCCAGAGTATAGACCCCATCAGTGTGACCAGTGTGGAAAGTGCTTTGTCCAGCACAGCAGTCTGCTTGCCCACCTCTCAAACCACACGGGAGAGAAACCGCTCCTCTGCGCCCAGTGTGGTAAGCGATTCTTCAGTAAAGTTCAGCTGAAATCTCATATGAGGTGCCACTCAACGGAGCGACCCCACATGTGTCCTTACTGCGGGAAGTGCTTCTCACTGCTGGGCAACTTGACCATCCATGTCAGGATTCACACAGGGGAGAAGCCCTACGTCTGTGGTCAGTGTGGAAAGGGCTTCATCTCTGCTGGAGACTTGCAGGTTCACCAGCGAAGTCACACTGGGGAAAAGCCATACTGCTGTGATATTTGCGACAAAAGATTTGTGGTTTCGAGTCACCTTACGGCACACAAGCGGGTTCACACGGGAGAACGCCCGTTTTCCTGCAGCCAGTGCGGGAAGACCTTCATACGCAGATATGACTGGAATAAACATGTCTTCACCCACTCAGGGACGAAACCATTTCCCTGCACTCTTTGCCAAAAGAGTTACACTCGTCGCACCCACTTAAACAGGCACATGCAGAGCCACGGTGCTGGCCACCAGTAAAGTCATTCTCAGTTATCTTTTAGACATTTGCTTTGTGAATAGAAATACATACATGAACACATTCCTGAGCAAGGCTTTAATGTACATTTTTGCTTTGTGATGTATAATGCTGTTAAGATATAATTAACCAATAAATGCTGGCCTTACAGTTCAACCATTGTGTGTGTTTGTATTTTTGTCTAATCTCTGTGGGTAACTGAGAAATAATGTTCACATTTTTTGATTGGCACCTACATCCTTATTGCACCAACATGAATCTGATACAATGTTCTTGCATTATAGATGTAATGCTTCTGCTTTCACTTAAACTTTGCTGCTGTCATGCAGATAGCGACATTAAAAAATAACCATTTTAAATATGTTAAAATCTAAATTTACAAAGTAGCAGCAGTAGCCCTTTGTGTCACAGATGTACCCCAATCTTAAATTATTAAGCAACTTTAGTCCTGACTGAACCAAGCCTTTTACAATAATACTTCATCCTGAGGCTGGTGTGACACAGCATTGTGTAGTTCCTGCTTGCCCGTGCTAAAATGCCACAAGTTTGCTTACCACACTTGGCACAGTGTGACAACACAAACTAAACAGCAATGGAACTGTCTGAATAAAGAAGTGAAGGTTCTGTATTTAGTTTTAAAAAAAAGGGGTCTAATTGGCCTTGAACATGAATTGGACCAGGTGCTGAACATTATTGGTTACTATGGCGGTATTAAGAACAAATGGTGAATTCCTATAAATTTTCAACCCCAGATAGTGGGTGCATGGACGCCGTAGTGGGGTGAAAAGTGGGACTGACTTCATGGTCACAACATATACAATGACTGATTAATTCTCATAATTACAAATGTGTACAGATCATTTTCATTACAATGTTAATTAGGATGCACCTAGTCGGTTTTCCTACATTTTCTACGTGATATAATGGATTTATTCATGATTTAAGAAGATTGACAGTCTCTGTTTGGCAGCACATAAGAAAAACACTTCTAAATAAAACAGTGTATGAGCTGAGATGATAAATCCTCTATGTTTTTGAGCCAGCAGGCAGTTACAGCTGGCCTCGCTAAACTGTATGCAAACACATTGTTATTCAAAAATAATCCAGTCACTGCGTCTTTAGTTTTAATGGCTATGTTGAGAAATGTTCTTGTTTATGATTAATTAGGTCCAAGCTATAAGTGCATCACATCCGTGATACTGACTGATGAGTGCCTGGGACATAAATGGATCCACACAACACATTTATTAATTAAGGTATTTGAAATTTGTTCATATAAACAGTTAATAATTCCGTTTGGAATTTTGAACATGAAAAAATTCTAGCTCCCCCCCAGTGTGTCAAATCAACATGTAACTATTAATATAATATCAGATGTAAACTACGAACAAAATTCGTCTATTGCCTATGTAATACATGCGAGTATCTTTAGAAATGACTTTTCGCGCCCTATGTAGTGTATTTCATGTCAAATAGGGAGCCATTTCATAACGAGCTGAAGTCAGCTTGTGAAATGGCTCCCTCTACGAAATGGCTCCCTGTTTGACATTACGCGCTCTATGTAGGGCGGGAACAACCTTTGTTTTCGTGCTTAGGAAGTAGGAGCCATTTCTGTCCTACGTCTAGGGTAGAAACTATTTCAGCACTACTTAGGAAGTAAGAGCGGTTTCTGCCCTACATAGGGCGTAGGGCCTCTTTCAGCACTAAGGGATTCAGTAGGGCAATTTCGGCACTTCATAGGGGTTGCCGATTGTTTCCGCACTGTATGTGTGATAGTGGCCATTTTTGCACTTTGTAGGGCGTAGGGTTTATGTCAGCAACACAGAGGAGTAGGGATCAGCTCAGCACCTACATAGGAAGTAGGGGTTAAGGAGCGGTGTGCTATTCCAACATACTCTTTAGTAGGGTAGAACGCGGTTTCGGTTGTAGCTAAAGGGAACTTTAAGCGGTGAGGCTTTAGCGCGGGCGATGGTCGTTCATCCTTTCACGGCGAATAATATTTTGTAAACGTCAAGTTTGTCCCCGAAACAACAGCATGGGTATGAGAACTAATCACTCAAGTTAGCAAACATTTCAGCGCATATGGTTTTTCTTGTATGCTTAGCGTGCGCGAACGAACTCGAACAAGTTTAGTTAACGTCAGTTTAGCTAACATGCTAATGTTAGCATTCGTGAGTGCATGTATCCAACTAGCATGTTAACATTTGTTTGCTGGCTTATGTAATTATCTCCCGTTTCTTATAGAGTAGCCCTATAAGATAAATGATGTTCTGCTAACCTGGACTACCGTGTGTTTTTAGGAGGTTACGTGTATAATAATTCGATTAATATTGCTACAAAGAAATGTTAGCGAAGTTTACTTTTTAAGCAGCAAGTTAAGTAATAGGCGTTCTATAGAGACGTAAAATTGTAGTTTTTAGGTTTAGAGTTGAATGTTTTGAAATATTATTACCAATTTGCTTGTTTTCGTTGTATTTAAGAAATAAGGATAAATGTTTAACTGTTCTCTTGGCTGGGCTTTGTAAATGATACAGGTGAAATGGGGTGCGCACGACTTGCTCTGTCTACCTCATGTTTTTTGGTTACATTAAGTGTCAGAACTTTTCAAATATTTCGCATAAAAATAATAATCAGTGGATGTGGAGTAATAAATGGACTAATAACACACTAATTGCTTGTGTATTTGCAGTATCCAGTTAGTTTGCAGCTTTAGTACGAATCATTTGGTATTAAGTGGACCGAGTTGTGAAGGTTTTTGTTGCAGTTTTGCGTAATTTCTTAGTATGTGAAGTTTTAAGCATTAATTTTCCAGTAGGCATTGTCCATTCAGAGTGTTTAGTCAAAAGTGATTTTTATTTTCAGCAAATACTTAACAATGCATTCATTTTCTCAAAATCTACAACAAAAGAAAGAATAATATCTATATATCCAAGCAGAAATGCTGAATGTTGGCAGATAAATGGGTTGAGGATGTACTGTGAAGTGCAACTAAATGTTGAGTAGGGCTGGGTAGTTAATAAAAAATAAACCAAAATCCAAAATCACTAATTGATTTAATTCTTATACATTGTTGGTTTGTTTTATTTTTGAAAATCGGTTAATACATTTGAAATATTGCTAATATTTTCAGGTGTTTATGTACTGTCCCAGAGGGACATGTAAGGTATAATGGATAAGAGTGTCTGATGAATACTGTAAATGTAACATTTGATGAACATTGGAAATGATGCAGGTGAACTAACTTCTGTAGATTTTTACCTTGGTTCTAAAACCTTATGCCTCATTTTTCAGCATTGTCATTGTCCAGTTGTAGATATCAGTGAAAGCACAAAATGTTTTGTCTTTTGGGTGTTTTGTGTTTTGAAATTAAAGCCCAATCTAATTGGACATTGATGCAGACAATGCCTAAGATTTAGCAAATATGCCTAGAAATATGCTGAATTCTAGATATTTTTGAAAAATTCATATATTTCAAATCCTGCCTGCACCGTCTATATGTGCCCAGTCTGTAACACAAAAAATACAAAAGCATTATCTCCAGATATCCCATGTATATTTGATATACGCAGTGATATTCAGTAATGTGAAAACAATACTACTGGGTTTAGTATTATTTTGAACACCAAATGAAATGGTAATTTTAAGGATACAGCAACAGCTACTACAGCTCAAGAATTCTGGACTTTTAAATAATACATGTGGCGTGTTTTTGTGCAGGTTTTGCTCTGCCTCTGTCCTCACTGCGCCTCTTGGTGCCCCCACTGCGACTGATGTCCGCATTCATGTGGCAAGTTGTCCAGCAACAGAGTCTGGAGCATTTTAATAAACTTGAGGAGTACATTCTCCTCATCACAAAGATGGTTCCAGAGATTCTGAGCAACAGACAAATGACTTCACTCATTATGGGCCTAAGAGCAAAGGTGAGTATCACAATCACTCAGATAATTAGGTCATTGAATTTACTACTTGGGGTTACTACTGGGATTTTCACAGATGATATGTCTTTTTAACTTGTGTTACAGATGACTCTGGAAAAGTGTAGAGATGAAGGAGCTGTAGATTTGGACGCTGTGAAAGAATGTCTTCTCATAAATAAGTCCCCAACTATGTCCCCAGTGAGGATTATTTGAAATAATATTTGTTTTGTCTTGTGTACTTTCTTTAGACATAAGTGAAAGAAAAAAACACTTACACCACTCTAATAGACTTCCTAATCTTCTTTCATTTTTTTGTGGCCAAGAAGTTTATTGACCAGAATATATGTTCTGTATAATTGTAACATACAGTTAAATGCACAATTCAAGCATCATTAATTCATGTAGATAATGTTTGACATAGAAAAAAATAGGTTTTATGACTTAATAATATGACATTTTTCTGGCTAGATCACTGGTTTAGAGGTGGAAGCTTTACAGGACAGACTCTTAAAGCTGGTGGTAAGCCTTTTGGAGGACCCAGTGAAAAAGGAACATTTCTTTCAAGTATGTACTTTTTAATAAATTGTGCAATTGGAGCTTATTTGGTCAGAAAAATACCAGTTATATTTATGCAATGTTGTACATAATTTTTGACCACTTGAATGATGCCTCTTTGTTTTTCCAGGAGGTTTACCCATTAGAATATGGGTCTGACTTTGATAAAGCTTTACAAGTCTTGGTTGGTCATTTTCTCTCCAGACTGGAACAACTGCTGCCTGTACCAAACTTTAAACAGGTATTATATGTTCATTCTTTTAATACTTCTATTCATTGGATTGGGTTTTTATGTTTAATTGAATAAAATTGCATAATAGGATAATATCCTGTACTAAAAAGCTGGACTTTTATTGATCGCTACTGACATAAGGTTTTCCTTATTATTTTTCATATGGTTACATAATATTGATACAAGATCAATATATGAAGATTTACTTCATGCTCTGAATTTTCAGTATAGTAGTACAGTATAAATCCCTTTAATTAAACAAACCCTGTAATTAATATTACAAACTTTAAGATCTCTGTAAAATCATAAATTGTATAGTTGATTGGACCTCAAAACTGTGTATTATGTAGCAGCTTATCAGTATAATATCTACATTTCCAACATGGACTTAAAAAAAAAAGTTTTAAAGATAATCCTTTTTAGGTGTAATCACAGCAACTACTTATTTGTTTTGTAGGCTGCCATGTGGCTGGACGCTGACTCCACTAGTTGTGAGGACTTGGTAGAGGGCCACTGGGATCCCAGCTATTTACTTCCATTGCTCCAAAGCGATATTCAAAGAACCTTAGAGAGAAACGGTAAGTCAATTTAACATAAAAAAATCTGTATAATTTACAGTGAAGTGTGTGAATGTTGCAGATTTTTTAACATTTGATCTCTAATGAGCACATTTTGCCAGCAGGGCTCCCGTCTGTAGTGGAAGACAGAATTATCTCTTCTTTGTCTCTCCCACCTGTCAACGATGTTGTGATTCCTAATGAGAGGGAGACTGATGACCATTCAGTAACCCACCTCAGCTACGTTATCACTGACGTCATTGAGGAACCTGTATCACCAAGATATATAGAAGAGAGTTTAATTGAAAAAGACCTTCCTTTTCTTGAAAGTGGAGTGGAGACAATGCCAGAAGTTCAAGAGGTTGAAACGTCGATTGAAGCTGATAGACCTGAGCAAAGCTCACTAATGAGTGACACACTTTCTGATCTGAAGAAAGAAGATGATGATGGAGCTGATGACGATGAAGGAGTTGATGAAACTGCTGATGGAGCTGCCACACCTGAGCCCAGCAGTGAGAAACGGCTTAAAGTGGTTGTTCCGAGACACATGTTAACCGTAGCTAAACAAATCAGCTTGCCTTCTGTTTTGCTGCCTCGCTACACAAGCAGTGACCTAGTAACACATCAGTGAGTGTGCTTAAATTGTACAAGCAAACCTTTTAATGAAGAATTACAATTTTCAGTAAAGACATGAACCATAATGCAATTTTTTCTGTCTTCAGAATGCAGCCTGATGATCTGAATGTGCCATTTTCCCTCAGTCCTGATGCTTCAGGTAATGAAGCATTTTTTTCAGTTTATATTTTATCTCTTTAGTGTTCAAACCTAAATGTCAGTATCATAGTTGACTTTCTGAATCCCATACTTTCATGTTCTTGTTCCCTCTTTTCCAGATATTTCAAACTCACCCCGAAGAACACTCAGAATGAGGCAACACAGATGTTATCAGTGTGGGGTGTCCTTTAGGTATCGTGTACAGTTGAAAGCACACAAGAAAAGACATAATGAAAAGGGCCCCTACAAATGCTTGCCCTGCAATCTCAGCTTCCCGACCTATTTCCAAGTCTCTGCTCACCAACGTAAGCACCACAGCAAGGTGACTTACTCTTGCACAGAGTGTAAGAAGACTTTCAAGTCTGTGATGGCACTGTCAAAGCATAGCAAGGAACACAAAAAGAAATCGGTGCATCGCTGTGCCGACTGCGGGAAGGAATGTCCGAGCTTCCGAGCCCTGCTGTCCCATTCGAGGACTCACAAAAAAGTGGTGAAAAAGGCTCAGTACACGTGCACCTTTTGTGGCCACAGTTTCTCTCAGAAAACATACTTCACAATTCACATGAAATCCCACAGGGCCAACTTCCAGCGAGCCAATCGAGCCAAAACAGCCCCTCCTGTGAAGCGACCACCAGGAGAGTGCCGCTTCTGCGGCCAGATGTTTTCCGAGATTGAGTTGAGGAGCCACCTGAAAACTCATCCCGAGTTCCGGCCCCATCAGTGCGACCACTGCGGCAAGTGTTTCGCAACCCTTCAGGCTTTGTTGGCTCACATCTCCAATCACACGGGGGAGAAACCTCACGTGTGCTTACACTGCGACAAGAAGTTTTTCAGCAAATGGCAGCTGAAGTCTCACATGAGGTGTCACTCAAAGGAAAGGCCGTTCTGCTGCGCTTACTGTGGTAAGTGTTTCCCTTCTGTTGGATCCCTCACCATCCACATACGAAAGCACACAGGAGAGAAGCCCTATGTGTGCTTGGAGTGCGGGAAGGCCTTCAGCTCAGCCGGGTGCTTGCAGGTCCATCAGCGCCGCCACACCGGAGAGAAGCCCTACGAGTGCAACGTGTGTGGAAGGGGCTTCACCGTATCGAGCCACCGCACAGTGCATATGAGAGCACACACTGGGCTGCGACCCTTTGCCTGTGAAATCTGCGGGAAGACTTTCATGCGGAAAAGTTGCTGGAAAGAGCACATGTACAGGCATTCCAACTTAAAACCGTTCCCTTGCTCTTTCTGCTCCAAGAGTTTTACTCGCCAAGGCCACTTGAAAAGACACATGCAGAGCCACAGTAATGTCCAAAGTAGTGTGAGTAGTTAGAAAAACTGAGCTGATGAATCCGAATGCTGCATGCTCCAAATTTACATTGGCTCCTACAGTTTAACATTGTACAAATGCTTTGGTTGACAGCAATAAATGTTGCCTATGTTTAGAGTGACCTGTGCATGATTGTCTTTCAAGTGTACCAGGTTTTGTAGATCACTTTGTAATCCACAAAAGCTCTAATTTTCAAATAGGAAAATTTGAGGTTGTTCTGACTGATTCATTTTCAGTACGGAAACAATCATACTGATCTCCATTGGCAATACTGTCATTCTAGCAAAATTTGATTCAAAATCAAATTTGTATGATTTAACAATTAAAGAAATGGAGATTAAAAAAAACAGTTGTGACTACTACATTTTGTCTGTTCCACTCCTAGAATACTTATTGTTATTAAAGAATGCATCCAAGGTGGCCACGGGTGATGCTTGTCATGACCAGTAATACTGTCTGTAGATACCACGAGAGAGTAAATATTTTGGTGTACATAATTAAAATTTTTCACAGCAGCGCAAATGCTGAAGTGTGACTTGTGGGACCAGATAATCAAATTTTGTTTCCATGTGTTCTTTTTGATTATTTGGTCTTCTTGCCTTAGTGTGTTTTTTGGATGTTCATTTAAAATAACTTCTAGCTAACTTAATAGTGCCCTGTGAGTTAAGAAAAAATCTGGCTTGTGTCGCCCATTGCAATGCACATTTTCTGAAAATCAGATTTAATATTCAAACTTGATTTGAATAATTGTTGTGACTCTTGAAATGGTGACCTGAAATAATGTAGACGTTAATTTGAGGTTTAAGTCTTAGTTTAACCTAAAATCAGTTTTTTTGTTTATTTATTTGTTTGTTTGTTTTTTTACAACTAATGTCAGTTTTACAACTTGGGTAATTCTTAAAGTATAAACACATGAGATTAATAAACAAAATCATCTGCTGGTGTGTATTTTGGTCGTTAAACACAGCATCTCAGAAAAACATACTAGATTAACTCGTTACAGTGGAATTGTTAAACAATATCTGAATTTAAGGGTTAAGAGAAATAAGCAGCACTGAGATTCTTGGGCTACGTTCACACTGCCAGCCACATCGTACATTTGTCATGTCTTGACAGTTCACATTCATAACTACAAGTGACCTGTATCTGACTGTAATGTGAACACATCGGTCCTCCGAAACGTCACGCATGCGCACATTGATACGTTTTTACACGGGTCAACTGCGTCACAAACAACAAAACGTCATATCTGTGGGACGACTCATGGCATTAAAAATGGAGGCGTTAGTAGCTCACGCATGTATCGCACTTTGCTCTGGAGGACGACAAACAGTGAATCAGCTGTACATGAGCAGGTCGAAAAGGAGAAAAAAGTCAATTAAATCCCCACCTTCTCCATCCTTCCACTGACTGTTATCGCAGCTCTCCTCCGTTTTTACCTTCCCGCGCTGCCGGTGCAGGCTGATGATGTCAGCGCATGCGTATAAGCAAAAAGCCACGTGAATTCCGATCTGAGCGTTCACATTCGGGTCGCATGGCCGCGAATCGGATACGTATGCTATTTAGTACCACACATGAAAGTGACACAAATCTGATTTGAAAAGATCAGATCTGTGTGTCCACACAGCCCTGAAAAGATCAGATCTGTGTCACATTAAGGCAAAAAATCCCATTTGAGTCACTTCAGCATGGCAGTGTGAACGTAGCCTTGGACGGAGCTATAGTTTGTGCAATACTACAGGAAATTCGTTCCAGCATCATGTATTTACAGAATTCGACCCTGAACATGATTCAGTGGTTTGGAAAGAGAATAAGTAAAACTTTTAATTTATAAAACCTTATCATCTTTGGAAACAGTATTTTAAAGCATATTGTGGTAGGTTATTTGACCTACGGAAAGCGTTGTTCTTTAGCAAGTTACGTGTTTGGGTAAAAAGCAACAAGATGATTAGGTTCAGGGTTGCCAATTGCGTCAGACGCAGGTATCTGACTGTCTTCACACGCTCTCACGCCATACCTTTGATTTCTCACGCTGAAAATCTATTTTGTCTATCTCAGCTAGGCTGCCCATTGCGTCGGGCCAAACACCACTTGCAGTCGATCAATTATGCCTTACGCACGGCTGAACAGGCAGAGAGGTGTTCCCTCCTGTGCACACTCGTCTGGTGGGTGGCGCACCTAATGATGCTGCAATCCCGTGTAAGTCAGGATTTTTGTCTGGTCTTTGGTCTGACCTTGTCCATTTTAATACACACGGCTTCGTAGTTGTGCCTGTGACGGCAACGTTGTGCGCGTCACAGTTTGCGCAAGTGGTGTTAGTCTAACTTAAAAACACACTTGAATTAACGGTAAAAAAGCTAAAGCTGGCTTTGCCATGCAGTGCACTAGACAGAGAACAATGGCCGTTTGACACGCACAAACAAGGCGCTCAGGATGGAGAAGGCGGATCTGCGACGTCACTTCCTGATACTTTGGTCAACAGCTGAAGGAAGGAATCATTGCTCTATGGAACATTTACAGGTAAGTTCACATTTAAAGGAGTGTCTCAGCACATTAACTGATGTGTTTCTTAGATTTAAAAAAAAAGAGCAAAGAACACGTTTTTTAAAAAGCTTTTTTCGGGCTGTATTGTTGCGGTACAAAGAGAGTGTTTTTATGCACAGTCTCGAACCATACGCCCGAATGAGAAGCAAAAATAAAACAAACGACTAGGATTTGAGCCTTACCAGATCACTAAATAAGACCATAATGTTGTAGGTCACTTGATATTTAGCTGATGTCTTTCTGCGGTGTGTCTTTGCCTCTGTACGTATTAAACCATACAATTGCGTCTAATTGGGAGCATCTGTTAGATCTAAGAGTGTTAGTTTGGCACTTTGGGTGCATGTCGTTTAAAACATCATGTGAACTAACAGCAATGGTGGGGTTCATAAGTCTGTATGATAAACATAAATCATCTCATTTAAAAGTTGTTGTTTCTTGACCTCTGTAAGTGTTCAGTATATATATGTCACTAGAAAATTCATCTACGTATGTTAGTATCCTGTACATAAAATACATTTTAAAAATCTTTTGCCTCTCAAAGCCTCAACCAAACCGCACAAAGCAAATTCCTTGTATGTATTAACATACTTGACAATCAACTTAATTCTGATTCTGATTTTGATACATTGTGCAGTTGTACACTGTGTTATTTGTATATTTTTGTGCATGTCTATTTCAGTGCCACAATATCAATATTTTTGTAACTGGTTTATGAGCTGCTTTATAATGTGCTTACACAATTATTATCATGTAATTTCACTATGACTTTTCCTTTTCATCAGTTTTTATTTAAAAGTAACCCTTTGTTATTAATAAGAGTAGTTGGATGTTAGATTTGCTTTTTACTGCATGTTGCACCTGTATACAGTGTATTGTTTTGGACAACATTTAAATCTTCACATTCATGTAGTGAGGTTTGGAAATTCTTTCTATTTCTGTTCCTTCTTCTGTGCTATAGTAATGTAATGCAAATCATCAATATATCAAGTAACACTACTATATTTGCTTATGCTGTGTTGGTACGGTTGTGATTTGACATACTGTGCATTGAGAACTTTGTTGTGTATCTATAGCAGCAGATGTATTAGAGAGTCGTCCCCTCTCCCTCTCCTGAAGGCATCCACTCCTTACTCCTCCTCCTCCTCCTCTTCCTCCACATCCTCCTAAGATCCCAGTGATGTGGCCTCCTTGCCTTGTATTCCTGTCGCAGTACACACACCATCACCTGATTGTCTTTCTCCTTACCTTCTTTAGGTAGGACAAACTAGTGTTTCCCCTGTCTAGGCCTCAAGACATGCTGTCCAATTTATACTTTTGCGATTTACTTAACTGTCAGTTTGTTTAGAGTATACAAGCCCATATCTACCATCAGATTAGCAAGTTAGATTTTAACGGCCTGTCATGTAGTGTTCAGATTTTTCTTTTAAACACAGTCTGAGATATAATGCATAATTTGTTTAAATTTAGTTATTAAGGGAAAAATCCTACAGGAAAATGTAAATTTTAAAAGGTTTGTTTTTAATCACCATACATTGTAACAGTTTTTTAAAATTAAATCATTAGACTGTAAGCACCGTTGTGTTTATTAGAATAAGTTTGGTTTTTGGAATTTTCCGTTCCTTCTATTTACCACTTTTCTCTTTTGTGTTTCTGGTGCTGACTGGACTCTTTCACAGCTATGTCTTGCTGCACGCCTCACGAAAGACTTTCAGTAATGTGAAAGTGAGCATTTCCGCACAGTGGACCCCTTCAGTGCAGAATGGCAGCTTTGCTCCGTTTTCCCCTGTGGAGGTATGAACACACACTGGCTCTCTGTGTTTGTGCACAAAGCCACCATGCACTCCTGAATAACCTATGCCACGCCTAACTTACCCTGGGCTATTTTTTTATGTGTTTATCGTTTGGATATATTAAGTATGGTTGCTATGTAGTGAGTAAATAGTAAAGCCTTAACATTAAACCAAAGGCACTCTGTTTTGAATGTATGATGCAGGTTTTTTTTAACCTCTCTCTGGTTTCTTGTGCTAGAAGTGGGAGGGAAATAAGCTGTTTACAGACACCGGAGAGGCCACATTGTTCTTGGGTATCTTGGACACAATCTTTCTCTTTTCCTATGCTCTGGTAAGTGTTATTGAAAGCAGGGATGAAACTTTAAATATAAATTTTGGTCAATTTGTATACTTACAAAATGACTTCCAAAGACTCTGGGGGTACAGTTTACAGGATTTATTTGTAAACAGTGTTTAGCTGTTATGAATGAGTAGTGAATATTAAAGCTGATAAATAACTGAAGCCTCTTACTAGCTGTTTGGATGAAACATAATACATAAAGATGTCTCTAGTGCAACTTCTGTTTACTGAGCTCCAACCGTCATAAATCAGGATGTAACATGATTCTAATGCTCTAACACCCAAAACCCACACATGCCCTCACACAGTCAGATAGATACAGAAGAAGACACAGCTACAACTGGGCAGGAACCTGCTAGTTTAGTGCTGTTGTGCTGCATATTAACCTACAGCATCTCGCGTGTGACACTTTCTCTTTTTTTAAAAATAAACTTTCCCCTTTTTAGGTTACTGTCAAACTCAGTTTTTCAATATTATGTCGCTTTTGTCCATAGGGCTTGTACATCAGTGGGGTGATTGGTGACCGTCTGAACCTTCGCTATGTTCTCTCTGCCGGACTCTGTGGTTCAGCTCTTGTGGTATTTTAGATTTGTTTTGAGATTTCTTCAGACATAGTCATTTACCTTATTCATTTTAATTATTATTAGTCCCTTTCTCAGATGTGGAATTAGTTAACATGTAGTTGAATGTTATATATTCACCATTTACAAAACCAGATGGCATACCTAAAAGGAAAATCCTCTCTTTTTCTGTTGTAGGAGTTTGCGTTTGGCACGCTGACAGAGTGGCTGCATTTCTACAATGTGTATTTTTATTGCGTTCTGTGGGTGCTGAATGGCCTGCTGCAGTCAGCTGTGTGGCCGTGTGTGGTGGCAGTCATGGGAAACTGGTTTGGAAAATCTGGGTTTGTGTCATATGTTTTTACTGGCTTACAGACTTGCCTTCTGAGGATTTTGAACATTGTGACATAGCATGCACAAGCTAACAAAAAAAGTGATTAAAATAACAAGTGACATTGATTAATTTCCTAACTCTCAATACTGCCTTTTCTTCTATGCATTCACGTGTCACAGTAGGAATTTCACTTTTAGTGTTTTTGCAGCTTAATGTGTGTTTGTTTTTGTGTGCTTGTGGGGGTGTATGTGTGTGGCTGTATACCAGCCGAGGTTTTGTGTTCGGCCTCTGGAGTGCCTGTGCATCAGTGGGGAACATTCTGGGAGCGTTCCTGGCCTCCAGTGTCCTGACGTATGGCTATGAGGTGAGAGTTGATCTTTATTGCATGTGTTTTCTCTCCTGATCAGCCTCTTAAACTTTTTGCTGTAAGTGCAAGTTTGCTGTTAACACAGGAAGTGAATTATGAGAATTAAATAAACGGA
Organism: Distichodus sexfasciatus; assembly: GCA_032718565.1. Taxonomy (NCBI): domain Eukaryota; kingdom Metazoa; phylum Chordata; class Actinopteri; order Characiformes; family Distichodontidae; genus Distichodus; species Distichodus sexfasciatus. The sequence continues at coordinate 8,705,700 of JAVGVS010000002.1, read as the reverse complement.
TGTATAATGACAGGGTTTCATGCAGGAAGCGGTTACATATCAATGTGGTGTTTGTGTGTATGTTCATGTTCTCAGTATGCTTTCCTGGTCACATCCGTGGTGCAGTTTGCGGGCGGGGTAATTGTGTTTTTCGGCCTGCTCACGTCCCCTAAGGAAGTGGGTGAGTTTCCAATGCTGGCTGCATACTTTTTCACTTTCTGTGTGTTTTAAAAAGCCTCCTTTGTTTCTCCAGCTACGGTTATGCATGATGATGAATCAAATTGCTCAGTGGTGTTTTTTTAATCAATTTATTGGTGTTTTTTCACATTGAAAATGTAGCTGTTTACTCTTTACGTTTCTTATAATTAAAAGAAGTACAGCGGTTAACGCTACAGTGACTACAACTCTGCAAAAGTACTGTTGCATGTAAGATTCATGTAAGAGGGGGATTTTAACATTAATTGTCCTGTCTAAATTAGCAACACAATAATGCCTGGGGCGTAATCATGAACTAGGTTAGATAGATCTGTTGCTCACAGCACACTCACAATTTTCAACAAAGTAAGACAGAAACACACAAAAAGTGCACAGCTCTTATTTTTTCTCTCTTTTTTAGACATGTGCGTTTACAAAAAGTAAAAGTAGATAATTGTAACTTGCTCTCTGTTTAATTTTTTCCCCCTTATTCAGCAGTCTTGTCCAAAAATCTCTAATCTCTAAGTTCACTAAAAACATGCCTCCATGAAGACCCAACACAAACTTTTATCAGGGAAAGGAGGGCTTAAACCCTATTGAAACACCTCTCAAGTCAACAACAGCTCTCCCCTCCCAAGCAACAGTGAACATATCAGCTGCAGCATGTTGTTAATTCCAAAAAACTTCCTCACAATGTCCATTTAACGTATTTGCAAAACCGTTCAGGCTTTTTTCCTGGTTCATGCTCACAGTTTTAAAATAGCAAATAATGAAATGAAATGAATGGTTGTAGTGATGTCCTGGGTGTGACATCTGGGTGCTTTTGTGTAAAATTATATTTTTGCTCAGGTCTTTGTCAGGGCTCAGAAACAGGACTGACAACAGTGGAAAGGGACACAGACAGTCAGCGGCCGCTAATGAGTGACGACGATGAGGCCGATGAAGATGTGGCGTGTGATGATGAAGATGTGGTGTGTGATGGAAGATATTACTCCACTAAGCAGCAGGACGAGGATCCAGAACCTCAGACCAAAGCCATAGGCTTCTTTCAAGCTTTCTGCCTCCCTGGGGTCCTTCCTGTGAGTTTCTGTCTATTCAGTTTGGAATGAAATATTGTGAGATACACTTTGCAGACAAAGGGCGGCAGGGTTTTGCAGTGGTCCTCGTGTTTGCGTAGGTTTTCTCTGGGTGCTCTGGTTTCCTCCCATAGTCCAAAAGCATGCATTATAGGTTAATTGGTGACTCTAAATTGGCCCCATAAGGTGTGAATGTGAGTGTGTATGCCCTGCGGTGTGTTGCCTGCCTGCCCAGGGTTGTTCTCCGCCTTGTGCTCGTAAGTTCCCGGGATAGGCTCCATTCCCCCCCCTGCGACCCCAATTGGGAATTAGCCGTCCAGAAAATGAATAAATGAACGAATGATTTTGTAGATGAGTCAGTAAAACACGAGATTGATTGCAAACTCTTATTGACATAACATAAACTCAGTTTAGCACAAACCCTACCTGCCAAGATGTGTGTATCATGTCAGTAATGTTTGTTAGGTTTTGTGAGTACTGTCCTGCCTGTAGAACATACTAGAATAGCACCAGGATGTACTCAGAATGCACTTTTCTGGAACTTTTGGAAATGTGAATTTCGATCGCTTTTTCAGAACTATTCTTTTTTTAGTTAGTCAGTTGTGTTTGGGATGTGTCCACCGATGATGCATATGCCCTGTTTTTCTCTTCAAGTATGAATATCATTAGACAAAATCTTTGAGGGCGGTTGGTGGGGTAGCGGTTAGGTGTTCGCCCCGTGATCAGAAGGTCGCCGGTTCGAATCCCGGACCGGTAAAGTTACTACTGAGTTACTCATGAGCAAGGTACCATCCCCAAGCACTGCTCCCATAATGGCTGCCCACCGCTCCTTCATAGATGGGTCAAATGCAGAGGTCACATTTCGTTGTGGTGGACTGTGTGGTATGTTCACAGTGGCAGTCACTCACTTTCAACTTTCTTTCTTTGCTCTGCCAGTATTCCCTTGCCTATGCTTGCCTGAAACTGGTGAACTACTCCTTCTTCTTCTGGTTGCCTTTTTATCTGAGCAACAACTTTGGCTGGAAGGAGGCTCAGGCAGACCGGCTTTCAGTCTGGTACGATGTTGGAGGGATTGTTGGTGAGTGATGCTGTGGCTGCCCACTTAGCTTATGAGTTGTTTATTTGTGTCATAATATCTAAAATCTCTCTCTCACTCTGTCCCAGGAGGAACGGTGCAGGGTCTGATCTCTGATTGCTTGGGGAAAAGGGCTCCTGTGCTGTCTGTCAGTCTGGTGCTAGCTATGGGAGCTTTAGTGGGATACAGCCGTGAGTCTAGACCTCAGTATATTGACCCCATGCATACTGAGCATTTGTTTAATTCCAAGGCTGTCTGTATACATGAATCTTTTCTTTTTTAGATTCTCCTAAGGATCAGCTGGTAAATGGAGTGCTTCTAGCTTTGACAGGTCAGAGACAGCTGCATTTCTTGATTGAATTTGGTTTTCTCTGTTATTTGGAATTCCTCCAAATCAAACCTGACCATAAATAAAATCTGTTTTGCGAACAGTGTGTAATGATGTACACAATCGAGGCATGCTGGAATCTAAACTAAAGGTTATAAGGGAGTTCCAGTTTAGCCAGCAGTTTCTAGTACAAACTAGCATTGTCTATGTGGAGAGAAAATGCTTCTAAATGAAAAAAACCACAAAAATAATAACTTTTGAAGTTATGTTTCAGTTAATACTGTCAGTCAGGGACCTTTGACAAGCTTTGGAATATTGTCAGTGACATCAGATTTTTTCTCACTTGTGGTATTAGAAAATTTGATTAATCTTCTTTCATCTCTTCAGGTTTTCTCATCGGTGGCCCTTCTAACATGATAAGCTCTGCCATCTCAGCAGACCTAGGCAGGCAGGAAGCTCTACAGGGGAGTCAGGAGGCATTGGCCACCGTTACGGGCATTGTTGATGGGACGGGCAGCATTGGGGCTGCTGGTGGACAGGTGGGAATTTTATAAAGTCGTAGAGTGTTGAAATGTTTCTGTCAAACAAACATATTACTGCACTTGACCTAATGTGCGGAGTTTCTTTTTCCTACTCAGAGGGTAGTCTATGACTATCTCGTGGTAAAAACAAAAGATCTAAAGTCTCTCTTTAAAAAGACATGAATTGAGGCACACTGTAGCTATAACAACTTAGAAAAGTCATTTTGACCTCTGCCTCTTTCCCGCTCCCTTCCTTCCTCCCTCTCTGTCTCGCTCACTCTCCCTCTTCCTTCTCTCTCTCTCTCTCTCTCTCGTCTTAACTTTCACTCCCTTTCTGTCCATCCCTTTTTTCTTTCTTTCTCCCTCCATCCATCTGTCTCCCTCCCACTCTTCCTCCATCCCCACCTCTCTCTCTCTCTCTCTCTCTCTCTCGCTATCTCCCCCAGTACCTGGTATCGCTCATTGAGAACCGACTAGGCTGGATGTGGGTTTTCTACTTCTTCATACTCATGGTAAGGTTGCTGCGTGGCTTGTTAATCCTTCTTACCAATATTTCAATAATAGTTCTTACTTGTGAGTAATGTCTTGTTTGTCGTTGTTCTCCACAGACAGGGTGCAGCGTTCTGTTCATCATTAAACTTATTTACAGCGAGCTGTGCTCCATGTGCAGAGACAGACAAGCGAGGACACACCAACTCTGAGACCCTTCTGTACTGGACTGTGATTTTTGTGGGGTTAGCCTGGTGGAAGGTGGAGAGTGTCCCTGTCCGGCCTGGTTTCTTTTCTTTTTTTTTCCACATTCTTGGTGGATAAGGTTAGTGCTTGATCCTGAGGGTGAAATGTCAAGGGAAGAGATTGTTTCAAGCGCAGCTTGACACACTAATAGGTACAGGAGAACTGAACGGCTTCTATTCTTAGTTTTTTTAATATTTTAGATGAAGAGAAAAAAGGAGTAGCTTAATGTATGTCTTGTTGAGATCGATACGATATGAGAAACTGCAGTGATGTAGCGAGATGCCTTTGAAATAGAGAAAGGGTGATGAGGCACATTAAGCAACAGTCATTAAACTCCTGCTACACATACATATTCTCTTTAGATAACCATAATGACACCTAATTTAGCACTTCATCTTCTTATTGTCTGTGGTTCAGACAATAACAGTGTAACAGTGCCATTAGTTTTGCAGTGTCTCTCAGTCCTGTGAGATCTGGTACTAACCTTGAGTCAGACAGCAGTCTGTGATCCTCATGTCAGGAATGATTGCATGAGAAAAGGTTATGGAAAGTTTCAGTTTAGTTGTTTCTCTCCCCAGTAGTTTTTTAGCAAACAGGCACAAATACATGTTTTGGTGGCCTTTAGAAACATGAATGTTTCAGTGCCTTTTCTTAGACCTGCTTTTCGATCCTGAAAACGATCCTATTTTTATTACAGGCTGCACCATCTAATACCCAATTTCGAGGACAATGTAGACAGAAAAGGGCAAAATAGATTTTGGGAGGCTGAAAGTAAAAACTCAATCCAATTCCTAGCATACTCAAACTGCTGCTACAACACTAAATGCAGAGTGGTAAAGTGATATTGGAAATGTTATCGAGAGAAGCTCAGGATTTTAATATCAGGATCCAGATGAGACCAGAAAAAGTGATATTGTGCCATCTCTCCATGTTCTTCTTTATTTAATCAAGAGTGAATTCATCGAGCAGTTTCTACACGCTTTTATTCAGGCCATTGATCAAACTTCAATTTTCTTTGTACTACACGAGAGGTAACAATGGGGTTTATTTGTTGATCTTAAATGTTTTGTCTTAAAATGAATATTTATAAATAATTTTTAATGAACTGGCTGCTATGAGAGGGCAGGACCTTCATACCGTAGCTGTGGTTTGTATGTAGAGACAAAAAGGAAAGAAATCACTGTCAGTCATTCCACATCTTTACGGGTGTTTCTGTTTTTTGAGCCTTTATGAGTAGGAACTGGAACCTTCTGCGGTGCTTTCAGGAAACTGTCAAAAGAGTGTAATGCCCTTCATATGTTTGTAAATTGTAAATTGTAATTAGGTCCAGTACCTTCTACTTTTAAAATGAAATCAAATCACTTGCACATACATGGATCGATAAAAGATAAGGATTATTATGTCAAATACAGACATACCTTTATGAATTGTATTAGCATTTAAAATGTACACTACACAGATAGAGGTTCAAAAGTCTAGAATCAGCTCAAAATTGGGAAAAGTTTCCATGCTCTATTGCTTAATAACTTGGGACACGTTGAAATTCTTTTCAAAAACAGGAATAATTTCAGATAGTAAGGGCACACAGCATGTTGAGGATGAACTGTGACAATGGTCTCCATTTCTGTCACATTCAGTTTGTTTTTATAGTCATCCCCAGTTCTGTTCTTTTGTGAGAACTACCACAATTGGGCCCCAGAGCGCAGCCTTTAGCCACAAACTGCTCTAGGGATACTGTCCCTGTAATTAGGAAATGGAAGCTGCTCTGGATAAGAACGGCTGCTAAAGGCCACAAATGTGAAAGTTAATTGTGTGGGTTCTTCAGATACGATGCAAATTGGCAACTGAAATTTGCGGAATCATTCCAAATTTGTGTCTTACAAGTATGTGGCTGGTTCCAGACTTTTGGCTGATCTTGTATATATACACACACTAGACCGGGGTTCTCACCAGTGCTTTACAACATTCTTGCTTGTTTACATTTAAAGGATAATGGCAGTTTCATGTAGGGTGATGTAAGGTTAAAATTAAAATTGAACTGACCTTTCCAAGTTTTTAAAAAATGTAATTAAATTTAATGAAAGTGTTTTTTGTAATATAGGTTTTTGAATTCATGCTATAATGTAAACGAAACAAAAAAAGAACCATTTGCATTGTGTTGCAAATTCCTTAAATGAATATAGTGCATTTTTATATTGATTTAGAGATAATCTAATGGAAAATGAACTTGATCACATTAAAATCAAGGTCAGGTTCTTCATAGAAGAAATGTGCTTATTTTAATGTACTTGATTTTAAAGGAATGTGCTCTGTTGTTTTTTAATGTCAAATTTTTTATTTGATGTGAATGTTTCACACATGCACTTTAAGAAAAAAGCTTTTATTGGGACTTGACTATTGACAAATGTGATTTGTTTTTCCTCCTTAAATTGGATTTATGTAGTCTTTGTGTTTCATGGGAAGAATAATGTAGGTTGCTTTGTACTTATGTCTTTGCATCATTTTCTTTTCTTAACAATTACAAAAAAAAAAAAAAAATCTGAGTTTTGAAGTATTTAACATGGAGATGTAGAAAGTCTGCAACCAACAGATGGCGCCTGAACATCACTTCTTCACCACTCTAATGGAGTCTCTTAATAAAAAAGTACATTTCACTTCCATAAAATCTTCAAGTCTTTTAGATGCACATGAGTAGCTTTAATCGTTATTTGTGGTTTAAACATGAACTCAAATTCACAATGTTAGAAACAACAGTGCACTAATGACAACTGGTAATGTTTTTTGTGAAATTTTAACCAGAAAATGTTGGCTTTGAAACCAAGCACAAACTGTTCTCATAATAAGACAAAAGAAGAATTTGATTAAAAACAACAAAAGTATACATAGCTATTTTTCTTTTGATTCATGCAGGTAAGGCATTAGAATATGACGATCCTGTGGTTAGCATAAAGGGGCAAGGCAGTTTAGACTTAACTCTTAGTCCAACAGCATGCACAATTTGTCTGATACCTCTTTTAGAAAGACAAAATGGGTTACAGATAGTGTTCAGATGCAACAGAAATATGTCTTTAATTTCAAAAGTGATCAAAAAATCCTTTATACATTCCCAGCCCCAGAACAAAGTTCTCCAACACCATTAGAAATTTTAACACATTTTGCAACAACATAATAGTGCAAAGCTAGTAGGAAATCAGTTAGTAATATCACGGTCCAATTACATTTAGGACCCCAAAACAGGATATTACAATAAGTTAAAATATAATTTGTAAGGGTTGTTTTAAACATAAAAGATAGGTGCAATGCAAATGCAAACATGCAAAGACACACAAACATACATACATACATACATACATACAAACAAACCAAATCTCAAGATCCTAATGGCAAAACCGTTTTAAAGACATGAGGTGATGTGTATAAACCTGCAGTGTGTTACTTGTATTTTTACTCTCGCAGAAGACGAAGACAATTTAACAGCAACTGGATTCAGAGACGGAGGAAATGTTGAAGTTGTCTAACACCAACAAAAGGAGATGCAGAACTCCTTGGATTTGGGCTTTAGGGCTTTGACCCGCGTTCTATTAACACAGACCCTTCCCCCAACCGTTTGGTCTTATTGCAGGCAAAACAGAGGCAGCTACACAACGGACTGCAATTCCCAAAGGACTGAGGCTTCCTCTCATCTGTGAAAAGCACACAATGTCCTTTAGGAGGAGTCTGTTGTCTTTTACCTTCAGGGATGTTCCTCAACCATCTCTACATCTATGAAGTTATGATAATCAGTATGCTTGGCCCTTTTCTAAATAATATAGTCCAAAATTGGTTGACTAACATAGTTTCTTTGAGGTAGATTAACCAGATGTCTAGTCATACAAACATTTTAAACAAACTTCTTTTCTCTTACGTACACACAAAATGAACTGCTGTAGGACATGGACATTTTCACCAGGTATGTTTGCTACTAACAGAGAAGTGTGTTCTATATGAAATGGGAGGAAATTGCTACATGAAGTCTACAGTGTATAGAGCGTAGTTTTAGTATCAGCTTAACTGGTGGATTTGTCCCTGTTTCTGGCAGCAGTTCAAATGGCTCTCTGGGTTGTGACGGACTTCTGAACATATGTGGAGCAATTCTTTGGTCAATTGCTTCAGCTGCCTTGTCCAAAAAATATACAATAATCAAACCAAACAAACAAACAAAAAAACATACATTCTCTCCTAAAAATAAAAAGCACACTGCAAACAAACAGTATGTGTACTGCAGAAATCCCTGCTATCTACATGCTAAGCATGATTTTATAAGTATCTTATTATAAACAATTCTCTGTCCTTTCGACTCCTCACAAGAGCTGAATGCTACATTCCCTTCATATAGAAAAGTGTCATGTTCATATTGATAAAGAAACTGTAATGGAGGAGATATAGATGCTACATAATTACAATTGGCAAAAATAAACAAATAGTATTACCTTAAACATTATGACTAAGGTAGCAGCAATATTGCTGTTAATACAACAAAGATATTTCTCTTTTTTACAAGGGTAAATTCTGTGCTGTAAATATGTTGGAGGCACCAAATGATAGAGCATTCTTGAAATTACTATTCTAATTATTGGATGCATGTAAGGTTTTACATGCACTGTTGACTTACAAAAAAAATACAAATGTGCAATAAATTTAGGGAATTTAACTTAAAGAATTTCAATAAACTTAAAAAACCCAAATATGAATTTCTCATTTTCCTCATTTCTCTGATGCAACAGCATAGACAGTTAGACCAAAACCTATACCAATTCTGAGTAACTGCTGTTATCAATTATAAAAATTATGGTGCATCAAGCCCTTCTTGAACAATCTGTACTGTTTTGACTTGCCAGAAGACTAACGTGCACCAGTATCGTGACTCACCTATATATTGTGCATCTGACATAACCGTGAAGGGAATTTTGCAGAGTGGAAATTAATTAAGCTCAAAGAGTCGAGGGAACTGGCATCTAGGTCAGTGACTATGATGAGAACCACTCACCGATTCTGAATGGTTCTGTGAATAAAGCTTCTGCTGTAACATGATGAGACCATTGGTCAAGTGTTCTAGGTTTTCTCTGAATGTGATACCTTGAAAAATTATAAATATAAGCATCTTAAAGCAGTATGAATTATTAATAGAATACGGCTGAATAGTAAGGTTCAAAATAGACTGCATAAGTAAGAAGAAAGCAATCTTTGAACCCTGGCAGGCGAGTCTGGTATAAAATTAAGGCCAATATTTCTCATAAGGAAGTATAGGGATTTTACAACCAGCTGAGACAAGAACACTTGGCACGCGAGTCAAAACCAGTTCACAAATGGCTGGACAGATCAGGGCATTTGGACTAAAAGTAGGCAAACATTACTAGTTATTGAGGTGCCTTTTTGGAGTGCCTTTATGTTAACTTCACAGTTTGTTTTAATAATTCTTTTCATGAAAAGATAACTTCAAAAATGTTTAAGCTTACTTGAACTGAAAATGTTTTACAGCCCATTAAGAGCTTTGGATATTGTGGTACAAAAGCTACGAATACAGGTATGGTATGTACATGTATATACATAGTGATGAGGGGCTCCTAGGGCTCTGCTCTCTTCTTACTGCCTTGAAGGTCTTTTGTGATGAAGGAACCTCTTTTTTTTCACGGTGAAGAAATCTAAAAGAGAGAAAGTGTGTTAGAGCAAAGGTTTCCTATCCAATCCTCATGGTTCCCTAGCTAGCTCATACGCGCTCCTGTCCCTAACACGACCATATGGCATTTGCACAACTAAATGGTGTTTGAAAATAAAACTGTGATACAGCAGATAGGAAATCTAAATTTGTAGTTCAGGTCCACCCAAAGGTTTGTCCAGCATTCTTTTGCTTATAATTTACAGATAACATTTCCAGATGACATCATTAATATATGTCAGTATACCTTGCCTATTTTACTGTATCATATTATATTAAAAAAACATGATACAATGTGATATGATGCACAGTATTTCAACAACCCAGCGAAACAAGGTTTGCCCAGCTCAGGTGTGCTCGGGAAAAGTACAGAACACAATGTGAACTAGCAGGTGACCCTGAGGGCTGGAATGAAAATATCACAGTATAAATAAGACAGACTTGTAGAAAATGTAACCTGTGAATGTGAGTTCAAAGAATAATTCCAATAATTCCTTTTAGTTAGAAATGTAGAGACCTAAGGCAAGTAGTTGTTATTGTCTTACTTTAAAAGGTATAGAGTTTTCAAATTTCGCAAACACTTTTTTTTTGCTTTGAGAAGAATAGTTCATTAACATTAACATACTCACACTGACAGACAAAACATCTATTTATCTCATCCACTCTCTCACCTGGGATAGTGGCCTGTCTGTGTTTGACCCCCAGCAGTTGTGGTGCTCTCTTCTCTAGCCTGGCTCCTCTGTAGGCTCCTCTGGCCCTGAGCTCCAGGAACTCTTCTGCATTCACCGTGGGTCGTCCCAACAATCTACCGGCGCTGACTGGAGCTTCCATTCCTTGCCCAACGGGACCCGACCTCACCACACAGCTCCGGTAGAACGCCGGCACGTCCTGGCAACGCAGCTCTTCCCACTCCACTGAGCCAGTGGCAGGACGGTCACTTTGGAAGTCAAAGTTCCAGCGTTGCTTTGCTACCTCCACACTCATGTGCAGAAGCCTCTGAAAGTCCTGCTGGAGCTGTTGGTGGTCGACGGGGCCAAAGAGGTTCCGCCGGACTGCTGCGGCCCGTGACTTGGCGTCCTCCTTGCCTCCCTCAAGCTCCTCGTGATCGCACTGGGACATTGTCATAGCCATCTTCCTGTAGGTAGGGAAAGTGTGGTGGTCAGGTTATTTTGGCATGATCATGTCTAATAATGCCATTGTATTGTCCATGTCATACTCTTTCCGATGTGAAACTTCTGAAATTAGCATGTGGGATGAACATAAATTGAGGTCTAGTTAATTAATTATGACAGTTTTATCCACAAGCAAACATAAACAAATGTGTTGTAATTGTGTCATGCTTTTTAACACAGTACAAGTCAAGAAACCCACACATGGCCACCCAGGGCTTACTGAATGTCATGAACTAGTTTTATGTGATCAAACGCACATGTGTCAAACAGGGGAGAGAGTAATGAAAGTGGATTCACATTTTGTGGCACATGATAAAAACCAGAACACATCATAAATCTCAACAGACCCCTTAATGTCACAGCATTTACACCAATGTGCCAAGCATTTAAATCATAATGAAAACCAGGAGATGAATTTGAAAAATGTCTCACCTGGACTTCACATTTCAATCTTACCTGCTAAGCAACTAACAATACAACACTTCAAAGGAGGATTAAGCATGTTTTTCCAAGTTTTCTCTAAAATGAATAAAAGTCATGACAAGTCCTAAATTTCCAAGCATTATCACATCAGAAATATTTTGTGTAAAGTAATATATTAATAAAACATCAATAAATAACCTTATATTGGATTATATTTGACCACACCTTTATCAGGTTCCAGAATAATATTTATTTCATATTTTTAATCACCAAAACACTGTACAATACACAGCTTATACAATGCTAAGCATTCCATATGCTGAATTAACTGCAGAAAATACCTCAAATTTCCACATCGCCTGCAGGAACTATACACTTGTCCCTTGCTCTGTCCTCTCTGTAGGTGCTTTATTCAGCCAGAAGAAAATTGCTTTTGTAGGCATCTTACCTCTACAGAAATTAAGAGGTTCATTTTGATTTGCCTCCTATTAGTGCATTTTACCCCCTAGTCCAACCGTTAAATGCCTATCAGTGTAGGTTTCGTAAACGATACTATGAAGCTCTAGATGCTGCACTAACTGTGAGCAGGACATTGCGCAAGGTGAAGTTATCAGTTAGAATGAATGAAAAAGAACATGCAAGTTACTATCTCTCATAAATAAATAACGTCCAAAGCCCTCCATACAGGACCCGGCATGACAAATTAGTCCTTCATTACACACAATTGCTGTTTTTAGGCCAGGTCTTGAGGTACTTGTGAGAAACTGGTTGTCTGCAAAAAGACCACAGCAAACTCACACACTTGAGTTAAACTTTGTCAGGTTTATGTGGTTTTGTGGACAATTTTGTTTTTGAGGACTCATACAGAGCTGTTTAAAATGGAAAGGTCCCACATTTATTTGAAAAACTAAACTATTCAACAGATTTGCGTTTGGCAAGTGGTTAATTTCAGTGTTAGGTATTGCTGTAGAATTATGATCCAGTAAATACCTCACAAAAATATAAAGATGCAACTCTGTGTGGGTTCAAGTGTATTCTAGGTCTGCACCAAATATCCCTTCAACATTGTCCTCATGAAATGAAATGCTATGCTACAGCTTTTTTTGCTGCGTAACTAAAAATTTTTACAGATACAAAACCTTTACTTTTTGTATTTTCATCTTCCATGATCTTCGTGAGAAATATGGAACTCTCATAGTTTACTCAGATTTCAGATTTTTTTAATATAAAGTTCAAAGAATGCAGTTCCACTGGGTATTTAGAAAATGTTCAAAATATTTTACTACGTGTCTACAAAATAACCCCCTCATGTTACTGAAACCCTCCCATCTAGTTTTAATAACATGAACAATTTATTAGATATATTTAAAACACTTACTGCAAAAGTGTGTTTGTGTGTCAGTGGGGCTCCGCGGGCAAACCGCGTCTGTAGAGAAAGTTGTTTGTGTGCTGCGTCGTGGGCGCGGCGTGTGTATCACATTACAACCGAGCAGCGAGCACCACAGACCCTCATAACACACTCCGAGAGAACGCACACTTAACGCCAAGAGAACAGTGTGTCCCATCCGAAAGTACAACGCTTAATCCTTGCCATCCACTGACAGGAACAGCACGTCGCGTTCCGCGCACAGCAGCCCTCCTAACAAGGCGAACGAACCCCAGAAGACGCATTTCAAATGCACAATGTCAAATAAATATATGCCTTCCGACTTTACATTACTTTTCGGCACTATATTCAAGCAGTATCGTAGTCGATACTCCAGTGAGACCGCCACTCACATCAAAAACAGTAAATAAGGCAAACTAGACTCACTTTCTCTCTCTCAAACCTGCAGGCGTCCACGAAGTCCACAGTTATAGCAGAACGAAGAAGTGAAGCAGCGTTAAGCCTGGTTTTAACTCAACGTTGGCTGTCACAACCAAACGCTTGATGATGCTCGACTCAAGTCTTATTCAGGCTCCTCATCTGTGACTTGTTTGTTATGGATCTCGGCGGATTTAGGGACGTCCCACAGTAAAGTCAGCCACGTGACCGCCATCACAACAACAGCTCACGCACTCACACCAAGGTCTCCACTTTTATTAGATTTAATACAATTAATTTGGTTTGGTAAATTGTGACGTCAAGTTGTTTTCTATAGTGACGAACATAAAACTAAGAAGAAAAACCATGCATAAAAGGGACAAAAATCACTTAAATGCTAAATGCAGGTCATTGTAAACTATGAATGCCAAAAATACACTGCACTTCCCAAACCGTTCAATCTGGAAAAAGGGAAAACGTTCACAAAGATACTTAATATCTTTCAACAATGTAAAATAAATGCAAGTTTTACATTCTAACAAAGATATGAATGCATCGGTGAGAGGTCTGCGTCGTTTTTTGGTCGCTCTGTGCTGCAGCTTCTAAAAGTAGGTCAACTATTTTGGCAAGCGGCCGCCATTTTCTCTCTCCGTCGTGTGACCCACTTTTGCGTGTTTTCCTGCATCACGTTTCCATTTGGCCTGGAGCCTATAATACCAGTCACGTTGACTTGCAACGTGACTTAAGAGTATCCACGCGCCGTTTTCCCTCTTTTCCCGCACTTTCCTCACCTTACAGCAACCTTATGAACATTACTAATTTCAACAAAGTCGAACGCATTGGCGTGCACGTAAGTGCAGACACATGCAGTTTGCACAATATTGCAAAAATGGAATATACATTATTATTATTATTATTATTATTATTATTATTATTATTATTATTATTATACAGTATTATACAGTATTACACTTTATAAAATATTTTCTTGGTTCTAACACAGTATTGTGTTTGTTGTTTTTATGGATTGCCATTAGCTGGTGTCCGACTCAAACTAACTTGTGTCAGAAAAGTTCTGTTTAGAATTTTCACAGTTTAGTGTTTTCATATTGAACTGCTACAGATCTTAAGCACATTCAATGCAAAAAAGACAATTCCAGGACCATAGCTGTCGTTTGAATACCGCATGCAACTAAATTGCACGTTCTCTTTTTCTACCTGTAGTTTATAGTTTATATATGCTTATTCTATGTCTCTTATTTGTTCTTTGTACTCAGTAAAAAGCTTGAGCCTTTTTGTCTCAACTTGATATCTCAGTGACAGTAAAGTTTACTTTGGACTTTTGGACTTTGAAATGTTTCTTTAAAAATCCTCCTGGGTACTGCTCTGATTTGGGTAATATTAGGCTGACATTTATATTTAAGTGCTTTGTTTTTGATGGGGGTTTTTTTGTTTGTTTTTTGGCAATTAGTGACTAGTCACTAATTTTGTTTTCATGCAAGAAAACACTCCCAGACTTGCACAACACTCCATTAACAAACTTATTTTAAAGAGTTTTGTCTAAAGTTGTGTGCTTATTTTTTTAATTTTCCCCATGTTAGTGTTAGTTTACTGTTATTAAATGAGGTAAAAGTTGTTGGGACAGCTCTTTTACTGAAAGGTGATAAAGCTGCAGGAGCTACACTGCATCACTCAAAGTGGGTGATATGAACTGAGGCTTTAACTCTGGAAGGCTTGTAATCAGGAGATAAGGTGCACTGTCTGAGATTGAGTGTATGCGTGACAAGTCATTTTCTCTATAGCCCACCTGAGGAATAGTGATTTCATCAGGGCTATGTGCTGCTGCCTATCAGTAAACATGCAATAAATGAATTGTATGTAAGATTAAATGCATCCATTCAACTTTTACATCAAGGTAATGTAAAAAAAAATGCCTTCATGCCTGTACTAAAAGGACACACTCATACGCACAAACTCAGTTTCCTATATTAGACTTTCATATTAAGCCATAATACCCACTGTGCTCTGTTTGATCATAATTATAAAAGTTAAAGGAGTAGTTATTTGATGTAGTTATCCTAATTGATGTAAAACAGGAGATTTTAGCAATGTACAGTACTGTGCAAAAGTTTTAGGCATGTGTGAAAAAATGCTGTAAACAAAGAATGCTTTCAGAAATATAAGTAATGATTGTTTATTTTTATCAATTTACAAAATGCAAAGTGAGCGAACAAAAGAAAAATCTAAATCAAATCAAAATTTGGTGTACTACCTTTTGCCTTCAAACCAGCATCAATTCTTATAGGTACACTTGCACAAAGTCAGGGGTTTTGTAGGATTATAGTCAGGTGTATGATCAACCAATTATACCAAAGAGGTGCTAATGATCATCAATGTCACACGTAGGTTGAAACACAGTCATTAACTGAAACAGAAACAGCTGTGTAGGAGGATTAAAACTGGGTGAGGAACAGCCAAACTCTGCTACCAAGGTGAGGTTGTGGAAGACAGTTTCATGTCATGGCAAGATTGAGCACAGCAACAAGACACAAGGTAGTTATAATGCATCAGCAAGGTCTCTCCCAGACAAAGATTTCAAAGCAGACTGGGGTTTCAAGATGTGCTGTTCAAGCTCTTTTGAAGAAGCACAAAGAAATGGGCAACGTTGAGGATTGTAGACGCAGTGGTCGGCCAAGGAAACTTAGTGCAGCAGATGAAAGACACATCAAGCTTATTACCCTTCGAAATCGGAAGATGTCCAGCAGTGCCATCAGCTCAGAACTGGCAGAAAGCAGTGGGACCCAGGTACACCCATCTACTGTCCGGAGAAGTCTGGCCAGAAGTGGTCTTCATGGAAGAGTTGCAGCCAAAAAGCCATACCTCCGATGTGGAAACAAGGCCAAGCGACTCAAGTATGCACAAAAACATAGGAACTGGGGTGCAGAAAATGGCAGCAGGTGCTCTGGACTAATGAGTCAAAAATTGAAATATTTGGCTGTAGCAGAAGGCAGTTTGTTTGTCGAATGGCTGGAGAGCGGTACAATAATGAGTGTCTGCAGGCAGCAGTGAAGCATGGTGGAGGCTCCTTGAATGTTTGAGGCTGCTTTTCTACAAATGGAGTTGGAGATTTGGACAAGATTAATGGTGTTCTCAATGCTGAGAAATACAGGCAGATACTTATCCATCATGCAATACCATCAGGGAGGCATGTGATTGGTCCCAATTTATTCTGCAGCAGGACCACGACCCCAAACATACAGCCAAAGTCATTAAGAACTATCTTCAGCGTAAAGACGAACAAGAAGTCCTGGAAGTGATGGTATGGCCCCCACAGAGCCCTGATCTCAACATAATCGAGTGTGTCTGGTATTACATGAAGAGACAGAAGGATGTGAGGAAGCCTACATGCACAGAAGATCTGTGGTTAGCTCTCCAAGATATTTGGAACAACCTACCAGCCGAGTTCCTTCAAAAACTGTGTGCAAGTGTACCTAGAAGAATTGATGCTGTTTTGAAGGCAAAGGGTGGTCACACCAAATATTCATTTGATTTAGATTTCTCTTTTGTTCATTCACTGCATTTTATTCATTGATGGAAAATAAACGATTAACACTTTCATTTTTGAAAGCATTCTTTGTTTACAGCATTTTTTCACACCTGCCTAAAACTTTTGCACAGTACTGTATATCCCGATAGGGGTTGTTTAATCTGCACCTAAGAAGGCTTCCATGTCTTGATCATGTTACTAGTTTATTCAATTTACAGAAGGAAGAAGAGTTTGAGTAAATTTATTTGTCCTTGTGAAAGCACCACACCTCAGCACGGCACACAATAAAATGTGACCTCTGTATTTGACCCAGCTGTGAAGGAGCAACAGACAGTACCCGGGAGGCTTTGCTTGGGGATGGTACCTTACTCATGAGAACCTCAGTGGTACCTTTAACTAGTATGGGACTTGAACTGGCGACATTCTGATCACAGGGCCAACTCCTTAACCGTTACACTACCAACTGCCCCTTTGCTTTTCAAATATTATCAACATTAGTGCCACTAGGACTTTTATCCCATAATACAACTTACAATAATTCCAACTTTTTATTTGAAAATTGAAGACTTGGGTTTTATTTTATTTTTTCAAATTACTGATTGCATCTTTAAACCTACAAACACAAACTGAGTGTATTAGTTTGCTCATATATATGATGGCCACATTAGTATTTTGACACTTAATAACCCCTCATTTTCCACTCATTAACCTTTCATTCAGTCTAGCACTAGTTGCTAGACTTCATAATCAAAACACCTCGGTCCTGTGACCCTTTACACAAAGCCTGGCATGATGGCTGTGGGGAGGTGCAGAACCCCTCTGAGAGGGGAGCCCTGACTCGGGCAGCATGTAAAAGCAGGGAGGAGGGCCTGAACTAGGACAACAACATTTCTTAGTAGAGGCACAGGTGGTGGAATGTGGATGGCTCCAATTACAGGAGAGAACCCGAGCAGCTGGGTATTGTCAGTAGGGTCTGGAGAGAGTTAGAATCCCACCATACATAGGTTTGCGTGGAAAGAACCTGAGGCAGTAGGACAGGCTTGTGTGTGTGTGTAGAGGGAGGTGTTTAACTGTTTGTCTTAGAGTGAGGGGTAGTGCAAAGAGGGTTATTTTTCTGTCTTGAATAAGTAAGTTTGAGTGTGTGTGTTTTCACTTGTGTGTGCACGGGGTCGGGAGGATTGTCCGAGACTGTGAAGCGAACTTGTTTTGTCATGTTTGGGTACAGATCTTGCTGCATCAGTAATAATGGCTATTAGCAGTTCCTAAATAATGCTGTTCCAAACAAATAGATGTTTGATTCCTCTTAATTATCTATCAGTATATCTTTTTTTCTGTTTTTGAAGTTTTTTTTTCCTGTTTCTGCCACATTAACCGAGCAACATTTTTTGAGTCACTTTCAGAATGATTGTTTTCTCAGAATTCTGTTGTATTTTTGGAATTACTCAAAGCTTTTTTGAATTTGTACAATATTGTATCTATCATACTGTCATTAAATTATTACACTTTATATACACTTTAAATTATACACTTGCATTTTACATTTATACATCCACAGGAAAACTCACAATTTGTACACTGCCACATTCCACACTGAACTATGTTAAGCATGATTATATACATGCACACATACACACACGTTTATATATGTACACTCTTACATCTGCGTGCAAATGTGTGTTTGTGTGTGAATGTTTGTGAGTGTAAATTGCAGAAATGTAGTGCTGAAAGCCTGCACTGTACCCATGTCGAGGAGCTCCATGGCCAGCAGAACTGAGGAGAGCCTCCAGATGGACCAGGATCTGAGAGGGGTTGTGAGGGGTCTGCGGGGCTCTGTGGGAGACTGTGGTGATGGTGGGATTTTAACACAAACAGGTCTATCACAGCTCGGCCTCTGTGCCCTATCCCCAAACTGAGGGAATTCAGACTAGTAGTTTCGGTTTAGACTACTTAAATCTATTTTGATTGCCCTTTAACCAGATTCAGTAAGACTCTCTGCAGCTCAACAGCATGCTGTGAAACAGTAATTCTACAGTATTTCTTGAGGAGGCACTTCAGCTGAGGATCAATACATAGGATTGTGTTAGTTTGTGATTTGTAAGGTTCATCTGTTCCTAAGGATTTTGTTTATTTCCATGTTTATGGATATTATAAGGATAGCTGAGACCAGCCCCACTAATAATATATAATATGTTGTCTTCTATGAGATCTATGTGTAGGCACAGCTGCGTTTCCGGTGTGAATGCATCTTTTTTGTGCAATATTTCAGTTTATGAGAGTTGGGCAGGAAGTTGGGGCCCTCTTTGAGTCTCAGCTCAGATGAACACTTTCAGATCTCTGTAAGAAAAAAAACAACAGAGAGAACACTCAAGAGAGGAACTGAGCTCAGTTTGACCTCGGAAGTATAGTAGAGCTGTGTTTTTTGCTGTTAATAGAATGTCAAACTAATTGCACATTAACGAGTTGCAACACATTGACACACTTTTTGACTGAACATATTGGTGTAATATAAGTTAACATTATTGTTATCTGTTTTTCTGCCCTTCATATAGATGTGATGAGCATCAGAGTAGACACGAGGAACAGAAACGTTAGCAATAGTGTTATTAAACATTGCCCTTCATGATATAACATTTTGTAAGGATTGTTTTTAGGATTTCTCTAAATGATCCAAAGAGCAGCTGTGAAAGAGCGATTGCTAAAGCCCCATACTGCCCTCTACTGCTTGCCTCTAATTATAAAGTATTTTTTGACCTCTCCACAGATGCCTATTAAACAATACTTGTTTTCAATGCAGAGTTAAACTAACAAAACAAACACAAGATCACACTTGTTTAAGATCAGACTACACTGATAGCTATCTGGCCTCTAATTCTGGTTTTATGGTTTATGAAGCTAAGAACATTTAATTTTTTTAAACAACAACTCTCTGATCATGTAGTTAACAATTAATAACAGTGGAAGGGGAATTGTGCCTAAGACTTTGGCCCACAGTCCCTTGTCTTGATAATCTAGAACTTGTCCTTTTTGATAATATGTTTACAAAATTATGTAGCTTAATAGTATAGCTTGTCAAACTGCTGTCTTAAGGAAAGGATAGAGAGGGTTGGGCCATCCACAAAGTGCAGGGATATGTCTACTGACTTCTATATTTATGTATCTAAATAATACTACACCTAACCCTAAACATAACCCTAACCATAACCTCAGTAACCGAAAGCTAATCTTTCTACACTTTTAGTTTTGCAAATAAACTTGTATTTTTTGTTTTTGTAAAAGAAGTTTAAAGAAGTTAGGACCACTAAAAAAGTCCTCACTTCCCAAAAATGTCCTCACTCTGCTGGTTAAAAACTCATTTTGGTTCTCATTAAGTAGCAAGTACAAGAACACACACACACACACACACACACACACAAACACACACACACACACACACACACACACACAAACACACACACACACACACCCATAAGTTTGCCTGTTATTATAACTGTACAGGTTAAGTCACATTCCATAACAAGTTGGGACAGGAATAGGCTGGCGAAGAGAGATCCTGCTTCTGCTGATCCTCTGCTTAGATTTAGATATTTAGCACTGATAAATATTTCAGTTTATACTCTCTGTTCCCTTCACATGCCTCTCTCCTCTTCCTCTCCGTTGTACCCGACACCACTTCCTCTTTTCCTGTTTTTTGCCCCCAGTGGTCGCCAGCCCATTCTCACAGGGTCAATAAAGTAGTTGTCATACTGACATGAAATTCTTTGGTGTTTTTCGCTCCGGGCTCGTCCCCGATCCACTCCCGATGCCTGCTACTTCTCTCCACCCCTCACACAACACGAACAGGGCTGCTATTCCTGTCACACAGCACTTTTCACTCTATCTGCTTGTTTCTGCCTCGCACTGTGCTGCCGCCAGCTGCTTGTTTGTGAGTTTGTATGTGTGTGTGTGTGTGAGTGTGTGGATGCGGATATGCCCATGGCGTGTGATGGCTCCTATACTGTGGTTATTGTTCCTCTTCAGAACAGCCTGTACAGCCTGGATGCACTGCGATTTTTTAACTGGGTGAGCAGTTGAGAGTGTATTTGTCTGTGTGTGAGAGAGAGCATATGAGTGATGGCATACAGGGCACAGGAGTGATAAAACCAGATATGACAGTGAATTGAATTCAAAATGTTTGTAAAATATGCATGAAGACTATCAGTTTCATATACAGGTTTGTGAAGTTGTCTATATGTTTTGGGTTACACACACATATATAAATTTATATGCACTGAACTGGAGTTATGCTGTCACTTCTCTTGTCTTGTTAGCTTTGCATATTGCTGTGTCTCTTTTAGCTGAAGACTCTGAGGGCTCTGGAGAGGGAGAAGGACAGTTTGTATTTGGGGCTACAGGTTGTGGAACAGGCTCGGGTTTGGTACCAGTACCAGCTGGAGAAGGTCCCACAGAGACACATCAAGACCAGAACTCGAGATGGTGGGGAGGAGGAAAAGGTGGATCGGTTGCCGTGGCTTCAGGTTGCACATATGCATTGAAAATTTTAGCAGCATTGTCTTCACACATACTAAATCACCAGAAGATGGTATACAATAGATTTTGATATTTAATGAATATTAAATAGAGCTTAGCTTAGTTTGTCTGAATAAACTGAGACTGTATTTGCTGTTTATAATCTTTGTGTCTGAGTTATTCTGTGAAGGTCAGGTCCAGTTTAGTTAACACTTTGATGTCCAGGCTTAGGTGTGTATTACTGGGGTATTTCACAGTAGCTTTGTGTGTGATTTAATCATATTTTGTAACCTGGTCAGTTATGCCCGTTACGTTTTACACAAACCTCCTATGAGTTAGTCATGTTTGTATAGCCATCATTATCTAACACACCTGCTGAAACACACCTGTGTTTGGCATGAAGCTAAGCAACTGAGTCTGTGTTGTTTGTGTGCTTTTGATTGACATGTAACAAAGATATCTCAGTGAAGACTGTTTGAAACATATACCTAAAAATACAGAGTGAGACCCTGTGTGTGTGTGTGTGTGTGCACGCATACAGGACAGCTGGTCGTGTGCTCTGCGCTCTCGTTTGCAGCGTGCAAATGGGAGTCTGGGCAGTCTACTGACTGATGTGCGTGGATGGTGTACCTTTGCACCTAATGAGAGAGGAGGATCAGACTGGGATCTGCGGCGTAACAATGCCGCACTCACACAGGTGAGACTCTGTAATAGTTCATTAATTGTACCCGTAACCACTAATTAAGATTTACTTTAAACACACTCTAAATACACAATAAAGCTCAAACTCCAGGTCAACACTAGTCCTGTGCTCAGTCTTGAGTGTGTGTTCATTTTACTGTTGGTGTGTAACCTTTCTGTCATGTATTTACTTGTTCAGGAGGTGAGTCAAAGAAATCGACAGATTTCAGTGTTGGAGTTTGAGAAGGAGATCCTCATGGAGCAGTGGAATGACATTCACTATGTATGAATACGAACCTCATACACACACACTATCACAATCACTGACACTATGCACACACACAACAATAATCTATTGCAGTGCCATGTGACCTTTGCTGAGCTATTGATCTATACACACATGCACTCCTGTTGTCACATATTTTCATATCAGCAGCAGATCTGCCGTTGCCATGCTCACTAGCCTGTAAATATGTTTTAAAAAGGCTGTACATAAGAGACATTTATTATCTAAACTATTAGTTTACACTTTATTGTAAATTCACCCATATTGTAATAAAAAATTGAAAGCTTATTGACAGCTTGTGTATGTATGCTTCAAGTATGCTTCAGAACCCACCGCCAGATAAATAAATAAACCCACATGTATTTCACACACACACACACACACACACACACACACACACACACACACACACACACACACGTAAAAATGTAAAATAATTAATATGCTGCAAACTGTGATATCATGTTCAGAACTTTTTATCCAATTTGTAATGTAAAACATTGACTCCATTTAAAAAATAAAGTAGCCTTTTTCTCAGCATAGTTATTTTTATGATCTTAAATGTATACTTTTGCTTTCATATATATACACGCACAAACATATTCTTATTCTGAATAAATATGAAGTTATTAATTGTGGCTGCTCACTCCAGCTCCTTGTAGACTTCTGCCCAGTAGAGAATAGCTCCAACCCTGACCGTACACACTCAATGCACCTGTCCAGCGTCTCGGGGAAGATCTGGAGATTAGAGTCAAGTGTGTTAGATTACGTTTGGATCTAAGCTCTGCAGAGTTGTGGAGCTCTGAGAGTTGGTTCGGGCACCTGGGTTGTAAAGTTACAGTCAAGGTAATTCATGGCCTGAGGCAGTATGGCTGCATGCAGAAGAAATACTGAAATCAACTTCACAATACATGGCAAATAAACAATTTGCAGTACTTTCTGGATACAATATTGTGAATACAGCACTAAAATACAGGCAATATTACTGAATCTTTTTGTAATTTACCTTTGCACAAATCATCCAGTTGTTTTTACCAATTTTACCTAATCAGATTGCTTGCCACAATTTTACATACAAATAACTGAAACTGCCTAACCAACATGCTAATAATTTGGCAAGCTATACCTTTACCCTTATCTACATCTCTTATTCAGAGAGACTTACATTTTCTAATGGCCTTGCTCATGTACAATACAGCCAGATTTGAAGTCACAACTTATGGTCCATACCACTAGGCCACAACAAGCCCCTGTATTTGTATTCTTTACCCCATTTTGTGTCCTTTTCCTCTCTACATCCCAGTTACTTTTATTGATTTTATTTAATCAGTTTTTCACAATTAGCTTGCTCACCAAGTGAAGCAAAGCCACGTTTTTACTTCCTATGTGGTCTCTTGCTGCTTAGCCTCGTCCCTAAGTGTTGCTGTCGTGCAAGTGTAAATAAAGTCTCTAGCAGTTCTTTTTGGCTATAATGTCAATGAAGGCAACACTTTTATTTATTAAATGTAATGACTCTTCTCCACCTCACTATCCCACAGTGATTATTGTTCTGCATTCAGATATCATGTCAAATACAAAAACAGCAAAAAAATTCCTTCTAAAACTTTATAACTACAATTATTCATTTCACCACTAGAGTGCAGTGGAGCTCAACATGAAAGGGCACGCATTCTAGTTAAAATGTCGAAAAGGTTAAGGTGGTGAAAGATAAGACTAAGAATGTAAAATGTAAACATTTAATTGATTTATTCACATTTTTCTACTGATAATCAATTTAAAACATGGAAAAACTACAAATAAAAAACACTTCTGACAGTGTTTTTGTGTAAGACTTTATAGGCATTCATTCTTAGAAGTTCACTAATTCCTGGAGCCATTTTTAAAGGGACACCTCATTCAACTTATCAGTGACAAGGGAGGCTATATTCTGGTGAGTCACAGCATCGACAACGCCATAATTGGCAGAACACAAAGTGCCTGGTCTCCTCCTCCTCTTCTTCCTCCTCCTCCTCTGCCTTTTCTGTGCTGTTCTTTTCTCATTCACACTGGCTGTTCAAGGGAAACCTGCCACAACACGCAACAGTTCCTACCCTGGTGGTCTCCCATTGATCTCAGCGCAACTGATAAGAATTATCTACACATTACATCTAACACACACACATACTCTCTTCCCTTTATCAAAAGCATAAACACACTTAGAGTAGTGATGGCCTGTGGCAATGCCATGCTCGCCAAGGCACACTGAGACTAAACATGACTTCACTCTGCAGCGTGTGGTTACAGGCTGTCGACACCAACTCACATTTCCCCAGTGAGAAATTGTGTCTAGGAGCCCCAGTCAGTAGGCCTTTACACGAAACTCTAAGTTGAAACACTGAAGTGTAAGTTTGTTAGGAAGACCAATTTTGCACTTATGTTAACCCTTAACGCATGAATTACGATCCACTTACAGATGGAAAACCACATGAGTAATGGAAAAGACTATTAATGGGATTAACTATGAAATATACAATCTTAAATGTGTAATTTTTACAGTAATTTTGCCAGGCACTCTTTGCCTCAACAGTTCTCAATCCTGATTCTTTGCAATAATTTGGTATTTCCTGCACCAGTTCATCTCTAATACTTAAGTAATAATACACAAATCTTTGTATAGCAGGGGGCACGATGGCCAGAAATGGATACTTATCTTCAAGATTCAAGATTCTTTATTTGTCACATGCAAATTATACAGGTACAACATGCAGTGAAATGTATCCTGATCCGGTCCTGACTGTGCAATTTATGCAAAATTAAAATGAAATAGAGTTACAGTACAAACTTGAAAAGGAGATAGGGGAATAAAGATAAAAAATAAATGACTGTTTCTTATATACAATAGAGCTTCCTATGTGCAGGAGGCAAGGAGTATAATTAAATTAAATTATTTTATTCACCTCATATTGATTTCTGATCCTGGGTATACAGACAATGATGTTAATATTGTTTAGGTGGTATGTCAATTTCACGACAACAGTAAGATAATGTGATGCTGGTAATGACACAGCACCTGAAACTGAGACTTCTCGTTCCTGGCATGATCACAAGAAATCATAACTAACCAGACAAAAGCCTGAGCAAAACCTAACCACTGATGAAGTGCTAGTCAAGGCCTAACTGCATTCACACGCCATACACAATATCATGATATCAAGATAGTATGGTTAAGGAGTGTGTGTTACAGTGTAACACATTAACATTCATGGCCTTTATCAGACACTCTTATCCAGAGCCTTTATTACAGGGAGCAACTTTGGGGTCTTGCTCAGGGCTCCATGGTGATAGTGCTGGAGGTAGAGTAAAGCCAAGCTACAAACAACCACCTCTTCAGCTTGTAGGCTAATATTCTATTGTGATAACCTCAACACACCACACATTCGTTAAGCTGCAACAGACATGGACGATAGAAGTGAAATATTAACTGCCCCTACTTAGAATGATGCAATGTTTAATATCACAGACATGAGACATATAGTTGTGAGCAGGCTAACATTTGTTGATTGCAACACTTTATTAATTTTCCTATTGTAGTACAGATCATTGTTTATTGATACACTACAGACATTTGCATGAATGATTACAACCCTGGTGATTGCAAATGAGATACAACAATTAGTTCTTTGGAATATGTCAATTACACTTGATTTAATTTAGCTGCACATTAAAGTTACTTTGATTTAGCATTGTTCCCTCCCCCCTTTGTATGATTGCTTTTTTCCACCATTAAACATAATCACTGTTTACTTTATGATTCATGATACTTAATGACATCAGAACGAGCCTTGACATAGTTGTATTTGCTTTGTCCTTTGCATCCTGTGCATGAACTTTTGAAAATCAAAGATCTATTGGAGATGTTGATGATCACTCATTGATGTGTTTATTTGGCTGTAGTTGAAGTGCATGCAGGCATGTTTTCCCACAAATCGAGGCAGCAAAATGAAACCACAGTTATAGATCTGCTACTGAGGAATTTGGAGGTCCTTTCTACTGATAAAGATCTTGTGGGGGACCGCATAGTCGACCTAATGCAGGCTTTAATGTGTAACTTCCAGCATCCCTTTCCATTGCCTGCCATTGAACCATCAAGGCCAGGGTACCAGCAACCCCTTTAATTACCACTTCTTATTTGCAAGGATGCAGTAAACACCTTTTTGTCGGACTAGTCATGCTCCTGTGACAGTGAAAATCATTCTTCCGTCCCTCCACGGTTCACTGGCTCTGTGCTCTGCTGGTGCACGGTCTCTCCTCCAACAATCCCCAGCCAACTTGGGTGTTTAGTGGCTTGGCTGTTAGATTGGCATTAGGAAATGCAAACCACTTCCATGCAGGTCCGCTAAAGCGTGAAGGATAAACAGGGGATAGATTTGGGGAGGGAGGGCGGGAGACATTTTTGTGGCTTGCTTTAGTTTATTCCACCACTTCCTCTTGTGGAGAGATGGCTGCTTAATAAGGATTCCAATAGCTAACACCCGGGTTGTTGTGAATGTCCTTTGAAGAGCACTTTCAGGGCAAAGAAGTGGAGATCAACTGATAAACAGGACAGAGCCTGATCAGAATGTTTAAAAAAACATATTGTGCAGCCAAATCTTTAATATAATTAAAAAAATCACACACAATTATTCATGGATAATTTGGCCTTATATCAAATTAATTAAATAAAGTTTTTTGATACTGCACTGGTAGGCTTTAGTGAATGTTGAAATCTCTGAACTCATCTTTAGTTACATTTCACTACAAGTTGTAATTGCATAACTATACATATGCAACAGATAGGAAATCTGGAATATTGTTTCTTTAATCTATTTCTATTGCTGGAGCATCCCTGCTGTTTAACTCCACAAGGCCACTAAACCACTAGACTTTTACAGTCTCATTTCAGGAGATTTATGCTACAAGCTCACTGACATTTCAAAAACTGAGTGCTTGATATTTGACTTGGTAAATTAGTCGGTTAACAAGATGGAGTATTGCTGCCAAAGTTGTTTGTGGAAACCACCACCATAGAAACTTAATCCCTAAAACTCCAGCCATACTGTAATTAATGTCCCTTAATATCTGTTCTGAGTGTACACTAATAAGATGAACACCAGATCTGAATTTGATGCACACCTGATACAAACTTTGCAATATGAATCTTATACCTTTATTCAAAATGCATGAATTATAATCCTCTACGTCAAGACTTATGGATGCCTGACCATTTAAATGGATAATGGAAAGGGAAATGAAAAGGTTATTGGGCAATCAAATATGAAAACTCCACCTCCACCACCCCATGTCTTTTTGTGAAGTAAATCATATCTGACTTTGATGAAGACATAGAAGCAACTTTAATGGAACAAAGAAGGTTATATGATCTAAACTGTTTGATTACAGACGTGGGTTCCTATACAGGCACCTGTTGGTAAGAGATGTGGAGGTCAGAGTGGAAAGAAACATATGAAAGAGCCAAACACTCAACTTCATTGATACATACTCTAAAAACATTAGTAAAGTTGTGACATACCTGTACAACATGCTCCTGAATTTCTGAGAGTTAATTGTATGCAGCTTTTCTTTAACAACCATATTGGTTCTATTAGATAAGAGAATTGCTTTTGCTTTGATTTACAAGTGCAATCTCTTCAGTGGTAATTAATTTTCTATGAGAGCAAAAGTCTCTGCGACATCAAAATAGTCATCAGGAACTTCATAAAGCCATAAGATTTGTTTTAAAGTGGCAAAGTGCACAGCAGTATGAAAGTATAATAATCACAACATCAAGTTAAAAGAAAACAATATTTTCCCAGATATTTTATCTCTCCAAAAAATTCAGTGAGTGGGGATGGGATATTAATGGTCCTATTACTTTCTCTTTTTTTGATACTGAAATGCCTGTCCAACTAACTGATCTGAAACCACTTCCGGACAATATTGGTAATAATTACAATACTATGTGAATAAGTCATTGGTCAAGAGCTTGTTAAGTGAGTTCAGAGCCTCAGAACAAACACATGATTGTGACATTTACCCCCTGATCAGACAGCCTTTATTAATCAGCCTTGAATGTCAGAGAATAAAGGACAGGGCGTGCCTGGGGTCTTAATTGGGGGTTACTGCTAGCAGGCAAACATTTGGACCCCTACACATTCTTTATTTGTACAATTTTACAATTTTTGTTGCAAAAATCTTGGAGTGACACAAATAAAGTCATGAAGTGACCTACACAAAAACAGCCTTTTCACACTCCTGCATACTGCATTTAGTGCCATGAGGGAGAGTGAAATATTCAAAGTTTTTACATTGCTTGGTCATCGATGTGGCTGCTTGAGTTTGCTTGAGAAAAAGGGTTCCAGTATTTAAGAAAAAGTCCTGAGGTCAACATGATGAAAATATGATGAAAAGCTAGTGTCATTTAAGCATTTGAACCATTTTAAGCAGCAAACATAAAAAAATCTTCCACACATCATGATCATGTATGATATATTTTATAATGGTAATAGATTCAACTGTTTCGTCAAAGAACCACTTAAGAACATGTGTTAGTGTGTATAATATCACATTATTTAATATATTATACTTCATTATGCATTCAGTGTGGATGCATTTATAAATGTGTGTAATATATTTATTGATTCAAATTGACATACTACAGATTTATTTTGCAAGGCTGCCGTGTTTAATTTGGCCACTTCTGCAAAGATGACACAGACAAAAATGCTGATTTTTTTTTTTTACAGATGCCTTGCTTAAGTCATTAGGGCTGTCGGAATAAGTCTAATTGTTCTTAGAGGTTCAGTTTTTGTCTTATTTCTTATGGCTCTATCAAATCTAAATGAGTTAAACAATAAAACCATAAAAACATTTTCTGAAATGGCAAAATTATGCTATTATATTCTGACATGCGGTATGTTTCCATACTCCAGAACAAAATCTACT
This sequence comes from Distichodus sexfasciatus, assembly GCA_032718565.1. Classification (NCBI taxonomy): domain Eukaryota; kingdom Metazoa; phylum Chordata; class Actinopteri; order Characiformes; family Distichodontidae; genus Distichodus; species Distichodus sexfasciatus. The sequence goes on along the minus strand of JAVGVS010000002.1, from coordinate 8,676,717 downwards.
CTGTCTTTGTGTATTAGTAGAATCTCTATGCCTACATCTTTGTGCATGGCATAATTGAAAAATTCTCAGCTGAAATGTCCTCACATGCCTTCTCTGTGTTCCAAAATCCTGGTCAGTAGCACGCATCCCCACCGTCACTCAGGCTATGTTTAGACTCTCCGTCACTGTTGCAGTCAGTAATCTGCATGATATCTGCAGTCCCTCGCTCTATCACAGGCGATAGTTCAGTCACAGCATCGGGGCGACGCAGCTCCAGAAGGTTCTGGAGGTGTTTAATGTAGCCAATGGCCGCTCGCAGTGTTTCCACCTTGCTGAGTCTTTTGTCCTCAAATTCTTGGGGCAGATGCTCTCGGAGTCTTGCGTAGCCTTCATTGACACATCGAACCCTTTGCCTCTCCCGTTCATTGCGTTTCCGTATAAATGCCGGTTCAAAGGAGCAGTCATACATGGCCAGGGACCCAGGGAACGCCAAGTAGGAGAAGTGAGTGCCATACCTGTGGCTGTAGACAGGCTCAAGGTATGTTTGCTCTATGTGAAGAGGGAGGCCCAGAGTGTCGCCAAACGGTGGCCGCTGGGGTTCCATGGACAGGCCCAGAGCAAGCGTCCGAGTGTAGGACCCTCGCTCTATAAAGCCATGTGAGTGGTCAGCTGCCATCTGTCTGCAAGCAGACAAGCAAACAAACAACATACCTTCTGAAACTCAAATCAAATCATCCTCACAAAGCCAAAGTGAAGTTAATTAAAAGATGTTTCCCTACTTTGCAGAACACTGTCGTCCAGTCCTGATGTATTCCAAAAGCTGATGTAAATCATAGAAGATACAAGGATGGCGAGGCTTTCTACAGAGTGGCACTTAAGTCTTCCTCTTTCTCTCTCCCTCTCTCCAGTAAAATTTTACATGACTGGCGGCTATGTAGCAGTGGGTGTGATCTTAAAAAAAGAACAGCTTTCTGTGGGCACCCCCTACATCTAAGCACAGATGAAATGATAAGTGGTGATACCTGCACAACAGTGGGTGGAGAGACAATATCGTCTCCCACATTCTCTCACGGCAGAAGAGTCTCACTCATCTCCTGGAGAGTAACAGTGAAGACAGCAAATAAACAAACAAAAAGCGTACCAAGAAAACAAAATGTAGAATCTTTCTTACAGAGAAGGCGATATGCCTATAGGCAAGATATCAGGCCTGTTGTGGCCCAAATTGTTTACTTCTACTTTAGGACTATTCAGACCGTCTTCTTTTATTTCTATATCTATTTCACAAATCCAGGAATTTTTATGGCACTGCTGAGTATAGGTGCTCAGACTATTATAATGTTCTGCTTTAGTGTGAAAACATTTTATCCTAGTGAAATCATCTGCAGGAAAAAGGATTTCAACACTATTAAAACTTCACACTGCAGGCTCCTAATAAGATAAAAACATTGCCCTCTGCTGGAGGTAGCTATGCAGTACACTGAGAGCTAAACTCATTGTCAAGATGGTGCCTATAATATTTCTGTGAAGTGGTGGAGCTAATTCTATTTACACCATTTCAGCAGACTTCCTGTCTGTGTCCTGTATAAATGGTGTAAATGTACGTCATATTTGTATTGCAGGTGCTTTTGTATATCCATTGTATTTGTATTTATAATGCAGTAAGAACGGTTTCTTAGAGTTTCTTATAGTTACATTGACTATACATTAAATACATCCTCATCTGGTACCACTGAGGTACTCATGACAATCCCCAAGTACTGCTACCCAGTCACTGCCCATGTCAGTTGCCAACAGCTCCTTCACGGATTGGTCAAATGCAGAGGTCACACTTCGTTGTAGTACACTGTGCTGTGGTGTGTTCACAATGACAAATAATCACTCACTTTCACATTGAAGGTTGAGACCCAACTCAACTAGGGGGCTAAATGCTCCTTAAGCTTGTCATTGTTCACTTCATTTACTAAAAAGACACTAACCCATTTGCTTTTATGTATGTATTCATGTTGAGTGTGTAGATATTACCTTAGGGTCACTGCTTATGGTGTCTGATATGTTCTGATTCTTTATGGCATCCATCTAATTTAATTCAGAAACTTGTGACAATCATCTATATCTGGTCTTCCCCTCATATTTCTAAGATAAAAAGAATGCAAGTTGCTGATTACAAACCATCTCATCACCAGTAAGCCTCATAGTCCTCGGCAAGCCTTGCAAGACATTTTCTGAGTAACCTCTCAGAAAAATAATCATTTTCTCTATCTCGACTTATAGTTGCTTAGCCCCTGAAAGACCTCACTTTTGAACTCTCCCTACTCAGCAGCAGCATTGCCAAAAGATTTAAAGACTCAATAAGAGGACCTGGGATGTCCTTCCACTTTATGTAGAGGATGAAAGCATAAATGTCCTGTAGTGTTCTTATTGATCTCTGTTAGTGTTCTGTCCTCCAGAAACCACAGGTCTGCACTTTTTCGCTCTTGCCCAGGGCTTATGTCACACAATCACACTATAGACTGCACTGTCCATGAGGTCAATGATCTCGGAGTTCCCTTAACAGTGTCCTTTTCCATTTTAACTGTTCATTTGTGAAATCAAAAGAGTCTCTTAAACAGTGTAATCTTTTTACTGCCTGAGGAAAATCTTGTTTTCACAGTGTAGGCAAAGGAGGCCATGCATCTTTGGGTCCCAAAGATTGCTGTTAAACAGAAACTTAAATCACTGGTTCCTTTCCAAGTCGACTTTCAATATTTCAACACTTATTCAATGACCTGTCACATACTAATCCTTTCTCAAATGTTTATGCTTAGTTGATTGTATTGTGTTGTTGCCAGACACTGAAGATGCTGAAAACTGGTTCAGAATATTTAGCTCTTGTATTATAGCTTTAATAGTTTGCAAAATGCATTTTGTATTTGAAAATGTGTTAAACCCTACTGGAACTGGCTGGCTCAGTTTTAACCAGTTTTGCCAGAGCAATATTGCACAAAGGTAATTTCAAGGTGACGTTTATCGAAGTGAAGGATTTGTGAACTTCTTCCCCCACTGGGTGATAGACATCTTCCATTTTACCGTCCCCTCGAAGACCACTGAATGAGTGTCCAGTGCCGTAAATCCCTGCATTAGGGGGGCAAGGCCTTTCCATCTTTTCTATTACCTCTGAATCCTAATGTCCAACGGAGTGAATCATCTTTTCTCTTTTCACATATCTCATATTATATTCCCAAAAGCTTTGACTTATAGCAATCACCACACTGCAGATGCTGCTTTGTCGAATGCTGGATATAGAGCATACAGATAAAAACCAAGTTCAAGCTGAAATTTATTTAATCCATTAATACTTGAGGGGCACTGAGAACACATGCCTCTGCTTTATCTGTAAGAAATAACAATGCAAGTCACCTAAGTCACCTAATGGCTGCTAAATTTGAATAAATAATTTGTAATACTTCAAAAGAAGTTGTAGTTGCATTGGAAAGTCACATAACACCACATAAGACCAAATCATTGGGCCCAAAAGTGGAGGAAGCTCATATTCATTCAGTTAAACCCTTTCAGGAGCTTGTCCATTAAGAGTGATTCATGACATAGTAATTTGAGATTAGAGATTTGTATCCAAGAGCATGAGGCTATAGATTACCTTTAAGTCTGATGGCCTTCTGACAACTGATTCTGTCAACAACAGTACCAGAAGGATGCTAAAGATATGAAGAAAGACATCACTTCTTTTAAAAACTATGTAATCATCTATTTTTTTTAGCTTTAGAACAAAGACATGATTTAACAATTCCATTACCTCAACCTCAATGTTTTTTGATCTGTTGATCTTGAAATGTCAATGTCAAGTTCAATAATTTAGGATTTACTATTGTTTATTGCATCATTTTGGAATAATGATGATCCTTTCATCTTTTGCTTATTGTTTTCCTTTTTTTTTTTTGTTGATCCTGCCACCACCCCCCCTCTTCGGAGGTCAACTTTATTCATTTATTTATTTTTCCAATTAATTAAAATACTTAAACAGGATAAATAAGGTTGATAGGAGAGGCAACAGAGGGGGAGAGAAGAAGAAAAGGAAGGGAGAAGAGGGAAAAGAAAGAGAAAGAAAGGAAAAGAATTTGAATTCATAAGCTTCCTCCATAGAAATGTTTAGTAGTGCGTGTGGGGAACCTCAGTCCCGACCCGCAAGGTAAGGAGCAGACACGGAGGGGACCCGGGCCCCAGACCTCCGGAGGCCCCCCAGGGCCGGGAGTCCCAGGAGAAACACCACCGAGAAGTCTGAGGTACCCTCCCAGAAAAAGGCAGAGGAGAGCCCGGAGTGGTCATCCAGCAGCCGCAGCGCAGACGCCCCAGGGGGCCGCGGCGACAGTCAATGGGGAATCCAATGCCATCGCTTGAGCGTCTGATAATTTTGGAAGAATTATATTATCAAGAAACTGATCAATTTCGTCTATAGATGGGTTTATCTGTGGTGAATATAAGGATTTGTAAAAGTCCCTGAAAGTGTTGTTTATTCTTTCAGGGTCATATACTGTATCCCCTGTTAAATCTTTAACAGCACATATAGTTGTTTTTTCTTTATTTATTTTTAACTGGTTAGCTAGGAATTGACCTGATTTGTTACCATATTCAAATTTTTGCCAGCGAAGTCTTTCTGCTAAGAATTTAGTTTTTTTATTAATAATTTCATTTAATTCTAGTTTTGCTTTACGTATTTTGTTTAGCATTACCTGTTCCTGGGAGGATACGTAGGCTTCTTCTAAGGATTTGATAGTTTCTTCTAATTCCTTAATACATTTATTTTCTCTTTTCTTTTTATGTGATGAGAATGAAATTATTCTACCTCTCATCACAGCTTTGCCAGCTTCCCAAAGAACGGATGCTGATGTTTCAGGCAGGTCATTATAATCTAAATATAAAGCCCATTCTTTCTCGAAATATTTAATGAAATCTTCATCTTTAAGCAATAATGTATTAAATCTCCAGTTTTTACTTGGTGGAGTGCCCTTCTTAATTATTAGAGTTAATGATACAGGAGCATGGTCGCTGACAACTATAGGGTGTATCTCTGTGTCTGAAATGTTACTCATTAGAGAGCTGCTGGTTAGGAAATAATCCAGACGAGAGTAAGAGTGATAGACATGTGAGAAGAAAGTATATTCCCTACGGTTGGGGTGAAGAGAACGCCATGCATCACAGAGTCCGTAGTCGCTCATGTACTGTTTAACTATATTTGTGGATTGCCAGTTGCGCTGAGTTCCAGCTGTACTGAGCCTGTCCATTTCCTTATTTAGTCCAAAGTTGAGGTCTTCCCCAAGAACGAGTGCGCAATCTAGGTGTTCAGAGAGTGCGGTAAAGAAAGCGTGGAAAAAGGAGGGGTCATCAACATTTGGACCATATATACTGACAATACAAAACTTTTTATTAAATATGGATAATTTAATGATTAGAAATCTACCCTCTGGCTCTATAACTGTATTGAGTACTGTGAAATTAACATTTTTGTGTATTAAAATTGCTACCCCCCTTTGCCTAGAGTTGTAGCAGGCTGAGAACACATTAGGAAACTCAGTTGATTTAAGATCATCTGCAGCTGTGGCAGGTCTATGAGTCTCTTGTAATAAAACAATGTCTGCCTGTAGTTTTTTGAGCTGGCTAAATATTTTTAACCTCTTCTCTCTGGAGCCGGCTCCATTCACATTCCATGTGAGAAACCTTAGTGTGCCCATAGATGCGTGTGTGTAGCTAATGTTGCAGGCTGTGTGTGATGCTCAGATGAATGAGATGTGAGTGAGCGAGTATGCGCTTGTGTGTCTATGTGTCTGTGTGCGCTGTGAGGTCGGAGTGGTGGCGTTGACGCTGAGTGCATGTATATATGGTCATGCCGTGCAGATATATGAAGAAATAGGGTGGTGTGTGTGTGAGTAGGAAAGCAGGTAAACGGTGCAGTGAGAGAGGTAGAGAAGTGAGAAGAAGTGAGATAGAAAAACAAAGGAGCAAGCGGAGAGGGATGCAAGAAGAAACGTGACAGAAGCGAAAACATTATAACAATATTTAACGCTGCGGAGACTGACGGCATAGTATTTGTTATGATGCGATAAATTAGCGAATTGACATAAATAGTTAGATAGAGGTTAATGGAATAGCAAGAGAGAGAAAATGAAAATATAACGGATTCTTATCTGGACTGGTGTTAATATAACCAGGGAGTGGTACTGGGGTCGCGGTAGAGCTGGCCGTCCACGTAGAGCCGGTCCACGGCGATGACCGCTCGGGAGCCCTTCTGTATGAAACCTCGCCGGATTGGGAACAGCACTTTGCGTCGCTCCAGGATCTCTTTGGGGAACTGGTCGTTCACGCTGAAGTCTGTTCCTCTCAGCTCCCTGCCACGACTCTTCACCTGCTGCTTCTGCTTGAAGTGTCCGAATTTGGCCACGATGGGACGCGGCCTCGGGGCTCCAGGCCTCTTGGCTCCCAGCCGATGGACTCTTTCGAAGCGGATGTTTTCCACGGTGTCCTCTGGAAGCTTCAGGTGCGTTTTGATGAAGTTTTTGACCGTGGCTTCTGCGTCCTCTTCGGCAGATTCCGAGATATCTGCAAACACCAGGTTGTCTCTCATACTACGGGCCCGGAGATCGATGACAGTCTCTTTTATTTTCTCTATTTAGCTGAGTTACATTCTCAGTTAGAGACTTGACCGAGTCCCGTAGTGTTGCGTTTTCCGCAGCGAGTGTTTCCACCTGCTGCTGGCTGAATTCCAACGATTCCCTTAAGGATTGGAATTCACGGTGCAGGATCTCGACCAGGGACAACCTCGCGTCGAAGCTGGACAACCGCTTGTCGATTGAATCCAAGATGTCGGTAAAACTTTTACCCTCCGGCGACATTGTTTCGGGGGAATCTGCCGGCCGACTTCTTTTGGAAGACGGCGTCTCGATTTTGGCTGGGGAAGATGCAGTTTGGTTCTTCTTCATAACTATGACGTCGAAGCACCAGTCAATGTATTCCTGGAGAGTTTCCAAATTCTCCTCGCTGTCCATTCAGTTTTCCCGCCAAGTCTCCGGCGTCTGACGTCACCTACAGCGTCATCAGCAATCCCTTATTGCTGATTGTTTTCCAGTGGCGTTTTGTTAGTGTTCGCTAGTCATGCAAGGTGTATAATGTATATAACCCTTAAATTTTTTCCCTTTGAATGTGGCTGTACTGCTATCTATGGCTGTTTCATAACTGTTTATGCAATCTGCATGCAATTATAAATGATGGTAGCATGCACAATCCTGTTCAGAAAGCTTGCAGGTAATTGATGTGTTATGAAATTTAAAGAGCTGTTTTTGATTTTGTAAACCTATTCAACCATGCACAAGAGCATGCGCTGAAAGACTAAATTGAGGAATGTGAAGCAAATGGCAAACATTGTTGGGGAGAGCTGCCATTATTTCAGACTCACACCCTAATGGTAAATGAAAAATGAGAATTAAATATTACTATTACTGTGTGTCAGTTGTACTGTGAATTGCTTTTTGCTTGAGACATCATTATAGAATAACTACTTATTTATTGGATATACCTTTTTGCTAATAAATAAATTATTGATAGGTAATCTGTCATGACCCCAGGTAATATAGCCCTAGAAATAGATTGTTTTATAGGATTATCATGATTTTGGAGGAAAAATCTTAAAAAATTACAGCTTGCATGAAGGACAGTCAACAACAGCAGGTGACGGTTGTGTAGATTAATGTTGTGTGACCCATTTCACAGAGCCCTGCAGACTTTGCTGCAATTAGTGTTGATGTTAGCGGCTTCACATTTGTGTTCCTCATTAACAGCTGTTGTTGTGTTTGTGCTCCATTTTAACTTAATGATAATTTGGGTCGAGCATACAGAAAAGAAAGTGAGCAAAGTGTTTTTGGGTCAGAGAGCAAATTTTGGTGTGAATCTGGATAATTGGTCAATTTAGTTGACCCTCAAAACATAAGTATCTTAAATTTTTGGTCATTACCACTTCAACCAATACATCTAGTGTTATATTAAACTTCTCCCAATGAGCAACTCAAAATTCACAAAAGAAATACTGAGGAAATTTCATGACCTAAACTATGTGTGGCCACTTTGTTTTTTTTTTTTGTTTTGTTTGTTTTTTTAAACAATGAACTAGAGTCTCTTTTTTTCCAGTGTGTATCTCTCTTTGGGTGTTCAGAAATAACAAAAATCACAACTCTAACCCTTACCCTGTTAAAGATATTATTTGCTATTGAAAGTGATTAATAAAAGTGATTTACTTCAGTGATTTAAGGTGAGAGGTGAAAGTGACAGTGAGTGCTTAGTTGTCATTGTGAACACAATATCATATGTATTTTAGGTATTTCATTTAACTTAAATAAAGTGTGCTTTCTGCTAGCCAAATGTTGTTGTCTTGACCACAAGTGTGCTTATGCCGTTTGTCTTTACAAACCTTGCATGTAATTAGGTATGTGCAGTGGCCTTAGACCATATTCCAAGCCCCTCAACTGATTGTGATCTTCTCCTTTTTAGCAGGTTTAATTACAACCATTTGTGATAAGTTCTTCTTTAACCTGGTGAAACTGACTGACTGTTTGCAAGTGATAGCACATCGATTTCTTAAAGAGTGCTGCAGGAGCCACAAGCTTGAGCTAAAACAAAGTTTTTTATAGTCTTCTTTTACTAACTTTCTTGCATTTAGTAACTTTGCTGGTCATTTACCAATTTCCCAGGTATAAAATACCATTAACATAGCCAAATTCAAAGTAAACTTTGTCATCTCTGCTATATACACTGTACAGGTATACAGACAGATGAGACGATGTGGCTCCAACTTTGACAGTGCAAAGAACAAAGAACGAGGAACAAAGAACAAATAAGGCACATAGAATAAACAATATATAAAAATAATATAAAATATATACATTAAACTGAAAGTGGAATATTAAATATAAACTTTAAACTAGAAGTAGAAGTAGAAAGAGAGACAAAATGAGAGCAAAATGGATGAACGTTTGCATGTTTAAATCATTTTGTATATATATATATGTTATACTGTGTTATACAATGGGAAATGCACTTCAGAAACTTTTTCCAGTTTAAGTGTGACATTAAGTTCAGCCTGAGTAGACAACTTTTTAATTTAAGCTTCTATAAGAGGAATAGGCTGCAGCTTTAAAAAGCCTCTTTTGGGAGCAATGTTGGATTCACTTAGAACTCCTCTTCTAATTGTCATGCGTACCTTGTAACACTTTAGGTCAATGTTGTCAGGGTTATTTATTAATTTAATCTGTCTGTTTGGGAAGGACTGTCTAATGCTCCCATACACTCTCATTAATCTGGCCCTCAGCCTTCATTAAAGCAGGCACTAACACAACCCCTCACTCCTTCATCCCCAATTTAGCCAATTACTCCTCTCTTGTCTTTGCTCCTTTTCCTAACCCCTGCTTCACTCATTCTTTTCTCACAACACCTCCCAACTTTGTTGTGGCCTTTCGTCTTCACAGCTGATCCTGCAAAGCTGGTAAATCTAAGCGTTTGTTGTTTCACACACCTTGCATCATCTCTGTGGACGGCTGAAATACATTGAGGTTAATGTGTAAAATAGCAAAGTGTTTGTCTTTTACACATGGAGCCACGCTGAAGAAGAAAAACAATAGCAAGCCCCATTGCACAACTTGCGTGCTGTAATAGATGGTGGAATTGATTGGATTCCATTACAGCAGCTTACTATTCCCTGCTGTGCATCCTCATCTAAATCAGTGAATATTTACAAAGAGAGACACAGCACTCGGGCAACACAGCTGCTCTCAGAAATTAAAGAGGATGCAGTGAAAATCTTTAGGCTGGCTTGTTTCAAACTTTTGGAGGTCTTACAGATAGAATGGGGGTTTTAATACATGTAATGAGATTTAGAACAGAGTTAGAATGAATTAATGGCACTTAATCACAATGTTATGTCTTTTTGCTTTTTTCTATATTTGCTTTAGTGTAACACAATAAAGATGGGGCTTTTTTGATATATTATGTTTAGTGTTAATTATCTTAAATTGATCTTAATTTAGTTAAAGACCACAAAATGCTGTCCTACTAAGTTTGAGTCCCTTTATAAGTCACCAGAAGAAACTTCTTCCCATAAAAGTGAAACCTGATGCTTGTATGGTGCTGAGTCCAGGCAATCTTCTGGGTATCAAGACTAATGATGCATGGTTTTGTAGGAGCCGGTCTTCCTGCAATGTAAAGAATGGGCTATTACTTTTTAGCAGACAGGCTCTGTATATAGACAGGTATTTAAAAGGCTTCTCTCTCAGTATGACAGGACACAGAAAGGTTGTACTGAGTCAGGCTGTCATATTGGGAACACACTATTTTTAGCAAAATTAGATGTCCGAATGCATTAACTTGCAATGGCAGGCACCCAAAATGTCTTGATAAAAACTCTTAAGTGTATTCATCTAGATAGCTGCCACCCATGGCGGTCTACTTGATGTGTGTGGTACTGTGACACGCTCTCTTTAGGAAGCTAAGGGCATTAGCATTTCCACTATCGTTTCCTTCACACCTCCAAGAGATGGAGGTTCAGAAGACCCCTCCCTTTAATCCTCTCCCGCTCATCTGCAGGGCACTGCAGGGAAGAGTTGGGCATCAGTGCACTCACTTTCTCCGTGTCCCTTTATCCTAAGCTCTGAGATCGGCCTTCAGTACAGGAATAACAGGATGAGCACGTACTGAGACAGAGAGTCCTATTTCTCTCCTCGGGACTGGGCCCTCGGCTTCCTATAGCAGCTTCTTGGTGATAACCTGAAGTGTTCCATGTCGAATTGGTCAATTTTCACTTCAGGTTTAAGTGTAACTGAGAAACTACTTAAGGCATTTTTACTTTTAACCTAATACCCGATACCAGAAATGTGAAAATCTGGTTTTAGCAAGACATGATCCAGTCAATTTTGCACTCTACCTCTTCAGTTAACCAGGTGAACCAATTATTAGTCCAAGTGTCAATTAGATTGCAAATAGTGAGAACAAAACTCTGACAGAACCAGCAGTTAATTTCTGTGACAACCTCCTTAAAAGACAGGTGAGTGAATTTTGCATTCAAAGTCAAATCAAGCAGATTCCACTGCAGATATGCACTAAGAATTGGTTCACTTGGATAACTGAACAGGTGTAATAAAAAGCACATAATAACACACTGAAGCCAGATCTCTGTTTGATTTTACCCTTAGATACCCTTAGTATTTCAGCATAAATATAATTTATGCTATGCCACTAGGTGGTTTTGCACAAGGGTGAATTTCACTCCTGATGGTGTCCTTCAAGTCCTTCACAACAAAGGACTAGGAGAAGATAGCAAGTTGAATAGACAAGCCACCTCAGCCTCGTAGATGTTAAATATAGTAAATATAAAATATACACTCACTGGCCACTTTATTAGGTACACCTTGCTAGTAAAAGGTTGGACCCCCTTTTGCCTTTAGAACTGCCTTAATTCTTTGTGGCATACTCTAAACAAGGTGTTGGAAACATTCCTCAGAGATTTTGGTCCATATTGACATGATAGCATCACGCAGTTGCTGCAGATTTGTCGGCTGCACATCGATGATGCGAATCTCCCATTCCACCACATCCCAAAGGTGCTCTATTGGATTGAGATCTGGTGACTGTGGAGGCCATTGGAGTACAGTGAACTCATTGTCATGTTCAAGAAACCAGTTTGAGATGATATGAGCTTTGTGACATGGTGCATTATCCTGCTGGAAGTAGCGTCAGAAGATGGGTACACTGTGGTCATAAAGGGATGGACATGGTCAGCAACAGTACTCAGGTAGGCTGTGGCATTTAAACGATGCTCAATTTGTACTAAGGGGCCCAAAGTTTGCCAAGAAAATATCCCCCACACCATTACACCACTAGCTATTTGTGTTAACAAGCAATTGAACAGGTGTACCTAATAAAGTGGCCAGTGAGTGTATATGGCATACAATATGAAATGAATATGTTTCTGGTGTTTTTATAACATATCTTGCAATTTCAGGATGTACCACATCTGTCTGGATATTGATCCATATTCTCATGACACTACTAGAGCTGCATATTGATATTAAATCTCTTATCTATTTCCTATATCAGAATGAATTCTGTTTGAGGTCACAGAGCACTACACTGCATCTATTCACAGTTGTACGATTCCCTAAGCTATGGTATCAGCAGAAGGAACTTTTTATTTTCCACTGCACTGCTACATTTGTGAGGAGCACTCTATTGAGAAAGCCTAAGAACATCATGTAAGGAGGTAATGTAAACGTATTTTCACTTCACAATTTCACACAATTTGCATGTGTTTACCTCTGGGACCAAGCTGAATGAGGATTGCTGAAGGAATCCCCCCACAGACCACAGAGTGCATAACTAAGCAAAGTACAGAATATCTTCACATGAATGTGAGAATCATTCAGAGACAAGTGAGTGAATTTCTGTCAATTTATGAATGAAATTTTGATGGAACCGCAGCAGAAATAGCTGCTTTTGATGCTTGCCAACACTGTTCTTCAAAGGAATTAGGCTCTATACATATTCAGTCTCTCTCTCTCTCTCTCTCTCTCTCTCTCTCTCTCTCCTTCAGAGGGTGTCAAGAGCTAAGATAATCCTCAAAGAACCTTGTGTCAGCTCTGTTTCTGTTTGAAGCTGCTCTCTGGTCTCCCTGGAGTCCAGTGTTAAAAGGTCTGTGAGGTCTGGGCTGGGTTTACACACTACCAGTCTGAGACTGAACTGAGCTCAGGAGCTGCCCTGCATGTTAAGGCGAGATGTTGACTCCCACCTGCTGAGTTTGTTTTACTGACTCCTGCCTTTAAATTAAAAACCCACAGGCCAAACACTGAGAAATTTGGGCTTATAAAGTGCAAACACCACTTAGGTGGTGGTGTGTTATATATGTGTCTTGGTTGTGTGTTGGGGCAGCGGGGCAACAGTTAATTGCTGCTTATAGTGTTCACTCTCTATACACCCTTATAGTTCACAATAGTCATTTCCCAGTTATTGCTGGTCAAAGACCCTAAACGCAGTATAAGCTTCTTTTTTAAAGCTGGTAACCCACTAAAAAGTGCTGGACCAAGCTGAGTCTTTCAGTACACAACAGAACTGGGAGGTTCTGCATTCCAAATACTTAACGCCAGATATTTAATGTCAAGTAACGCCAGACTCTTCTAACTTCCTGCAGTTTACTAACGTAAAACCGTTCCTACCTGATTATAGCCTACCTTTCCAGTGCCATCTGTTCAGCAGTTTTGCCAGTAAACACTTAGCCAAGAATTTCACTCTTTTCATGTAAGGATTTTTTTTTTTTTTTCATTTTTCCAAAATTATTTTTTTATGACAGGCTTCTGTTTACTTATAATCTTTCTTGGCATCATGAAGGTAAATTGATTGCAGACCAAAAAAATTACTTTTAGAATTAGTCAGACACACAACACAGGTCATTAAGACAAGCTGAATACATAGAAAGAATGTGTTTTGTTCCTATAATGCTGAACAGACCATCTTTCAAGTCTTAATCAAATTTTAAAAAATGAATACTCAACCTATTTGTGAAGCAAACATTTTTCATTTACATCTTATAAATCTGGGGGATAATATGAATCTATTATGCAGAAATCCTTTACATAAAAGCAAACTATTACTTTGTCCTGAAGTAACTCAGTATGTGCATTTGGATAGACTCTCCAGTTCAGCTATTCTTTAATTTCTCTTATTACTATGACCAATACTAAAAATGTTAACAGTAATGAATGTTGCTTGTTCATTACCTCTGTTATAGTAGTCATTGATATATAATGTACAATATACAGTGGTGTGAAAGTGTTTGCCCCCTTCCTGATTTCTCTTTTTTATTCATGTTTGTCACACTGAAATGTGTCAGATCATCAAAAAAATTTAAATATTAGTCAAAGACAACACAAGTAAACACAAAATGTGGTTTTGAAGTGAAGGATTTTATTATTAAGGGAGAAAAAAAATCCAAACCTACACGGCCCTGTGTGACAAAGTGATTGTCCCCTAAACCTAATAACTGGTTGGGCCTCCCTTAGCAGCAACAACGTCAATCAAGCGTTTGTGATAACTTGCACTAAGTCTTTTACAGCGCTGTGGAGGAATTTTGGCCCACTCATCTTTGCAGAATTGTTGTAGTTCAGCCACATTGGAGGGTTTTCAAGCATGAACCGCCTTTTTAAGGTCATGCCACAGTATCTCAATAGGATTCAGGTCAGGACTTTGACCAGGCCACTCCAAAGTCTTCATTTTGTTTTTTTTTCAGTCAATCAGAGGTGGATTTGCTGGTGTGCTTTGGATCATCGTCCTGCTGCAGAAGCCAAGTTCGTTTCAGCTTGAGGTCATGAACAGATGGCCGGACATTCTCCTTCAGGAGTTTTTGGTAGACAGCAGAATTCATGGTTCCATTTATCACAGCAAGTCTTCCAGGTCCTGAAGCCGCAAAGCAGCCCCAGACCATCACACTACCACCACCATATTTTACTGTTGGTATGATGTTCTTTTTCTGAAATGCAGTGTTACTTACACCAGATGTAATGGGACACACACCTTCCAAAAAGTTAAACTTTTGTCTTGTCAGTCCACAGAGTATTTTCCCAAAAGTCTTGGGGATCATCAAGATGTTTTCTGGCAAAATTGAGACAAGCCTTAATGTTCTTTTTGCCCTGCAGTGGTTTTCATCTTGGCACTCTGCCATGCAGGCCATTTTTGCCCAGTCTCTTTCTTATGGTGGAGTCATGAACACTGACCTTAACTGAGGCAAGTGAGACCTGAAGTTCTTTGGATGTTGTTGTGGGGTCTTTTGTGACCTCTTGGATGAGTCGTCGCTGCGTTCGTGGGATGATTTTGGTCGGCCGGCCACTCCTGGGAAGGTTTACCACTGTTCCATGTTTGTGGATAATGGCTCTCACTGTGGTTTGCTTTAGAATTGGCTTCATAACCTTTTCCAGACTGATAGATCTCAATTGCTTTTTTTCTCATTTATTCCTGAATTTCTTTGGATCTAGGCATGATGTCTAGCTCTTGAGGATCTCTTGGTCTACTTCACTTTGTCAGGCAGGTCTTATTTAAGTGATTTCTTGATTGAGAACAGGTGTGTAATCAGGCCTGGGTGTGGCTAGAGATATTGAACTCAGGTGTGATGAACCACTGTTAAGTCATGTTTTAACGGGGGGGGGGCAATAACTTTGTCACACAGGGCCATGTAGGTTTGGATTTTTTTTCTCCCTTAATAATAAAATCTTTCACTTCAAAACCACATTTTGTGTTTACTTGTGTTGTCTTTGACTAATATTTAAATTTGTTTGATGATCTGACACATTTAAGTGTGACAAACATGGAAAAAAAGAGAAATCAGGAAGGGGGCAGACACTTTTTCACACCACTGTATAGTAGAATACTTATTTAAACAGACTGTTACTGAGTCATCAAAGACCAGACAGTCTAAAAAAATTGCATTAAAGACAGTTCTAAATAAGATTCTGCCGTTCTTATGTCTGCAGTTTGAGTCCTACACTAACCCTTTAGCTGGTGAAAGACTCTCAGATTTGACGTGAACTGATGGCTCCTAAATCATGGCAGCGTCTGGAGTTAAATGAAGCGAGGAAGGGCTTGCTGCCTCTCTTGCTATTTCCACTTTAGCAGCAGTGGGAGGAGGGGGATGAAGTGCCCCATAGAGAGGACTATGTGCTCGGAACTGGCTTTAAAGATGTCCTGTGGGTAAATTACTAAGGACTATGTAGTGTAAACCCAAATTGACTCAGATGTTAATGAGAATATTTCTTTAAAGTTGCAAATAGCCACACAGTTTTATAAAATGCCCATGAGGCTGGAGGACTGTTCATTGCTTAGCATTCATAGGGCAAGCTTCCAAATGTGAGAATTAAGCCCTATTGGGCAAACAACATAAGATTCTTAAACTTTTATCTGTTTATTTTATTGTGATTACTCACAAGGATGGAATCCAGGTCCATCTATGAGGGAATTTGGTAGTTATATACCATGAACTAGAAACAAACTAATCAAATTAATTATATTTAGATTTAATATTAAAAATATTTATTTGTCACATTGAAGTACAATATGTAACAAAAGAAATGAATGTGTCAACATTGAAATAACATTTGTAAAACTCTGAATAAAGTTCTAATAAAAATTGTGGGAAGATAGCAAGAAACTAGTCTATCTAAGCTATTTTTCTCTCTGAGTATCCTGCTGTGACCATATAAGTGAGAATGTGGCTTAGGTAAGTCCCATAATAAAAAACAGCTTGCTCCAAAAAGTGGTTTTAGTTTCAATATTTAAAAATAGTCCATAAAGATTAATTTAATTGTGTTTTAGCTAGGCTGTATTCTGGAACCTTCTAAATGATTTGAGGAAGCCCACAGCATTTCCTTGAAGTGGACAGCTTTCCATATGTTTAGATTTAATTGCTCATAGTTAACGCATAAAAGGGTTAAGCTGTGACTTGATCCTTTGACCATAATTGAAACAAGCAATACTCACAAGAACACTGTTTAAAATTGATACTGACCTACGGTATATTATGTTTTTCAGCAGGGTTCATGTCTGCCTTCTAGTAAACAGATAAAAATGCATACTTTCAGATCACCCCAATTGACAAAGACCACCACAACACACTTATAAGTGTTTCTCAATAAATGGATTACACAAGAGAGTGGCATTTGTACTGAAAAATTCTAAATGACATGCTAATTCATGCTAATCACATAAAGCACTGCATGCAGTCGAATAAATCTGCATTACACTGGTGTAAATATGCATCATGCTGAGGCATTTGAAAGTACATGGGCATTCATTTGTCTGTCTGTCTGACTTTTTGTTTTGGCAAATATTGTATTGGTCATTTGACATTTGAATGTGCAATGAAGCAAAATTGATTTGCTGAAAGATCAATTTGTATTAGGTAACATGATACCAGGAAAAAAAGACCTGGGCCTGTAAAATTAGGCATTTGAGAGATGTTACAACACAGCACTTACAGACATGCATTCACTAGAAAGTAGGAATAAAATGGCAAGACAATGACTTACATTGCCATCTACAACATCCATTAGAGAGGTGATGTAGCTCTGTCTGACATTTCTAATGCTACCTCTCTCTTGCACTGTGACATTAAAAGATGAGAGTGGGAGGTGAAGAAAGACATGAGAAAGCTTTCCACACTCTCTCCAGCTGTCTGTCATTAAGCATGTCACATGTGAGACGCTCTTGAGAACGGCGAGACAGTGGATATTATTGCTGTCGCGACTGTGATTGCTCCAGATATGAGGATCTTCTGTCATTGTAATAACCGTATTAGTGAGCTTTTTTTTTTTCTAAAGTGCAATAATTCTGACCTACTCAGTTTATGATTATTGGCAATGTTCTGACTTATTTTCTCCTGTTTTAAAAATGTGGAGCACGATTTAGAATAAAAAATAATGCTCAGTCATCAAGCTGGAGTTAATTGGTCATCAGCATTTACAGTATTTACTTGTGATGAGTTTAAGAAGTTTTGAGGCCCTTCAATCTAGTTCGACTACAAAATAAACAAAGTGCCATTTTTGTTCACTATTTTGCCATTTTGTGTTGTGAGCTTCGAGTGCTCCAGTAATGGCCTGCCTGCCTGGCAGTGTGCCTTAGTAGGTGTCTAGATTGGCTTCACATTGCTTATGTCAATGGAGAGGGAGGAAACCTACCATTCTTTTCATTTACTGAGAGAATAGGCAGCTCTGCTCTAAAACAATGCCACTGGGACTTGAACCAGACCCCCAGTGGACAGCTGCACACTTCAGCCCTCAAGCGGTGATTCATCTGGCTGAGCTGCCCCAGAGCTGCTCACTGCCTCTCATTAAGTGCAAAGGGTGCAAAAACACGGTTTACTGCGGATTACACGCGAACACGGAGAACGGCAACCTCCAGGCTAACATGTAATCTGCAGTGGTGGAGTTTAAGGGTTGCACAGGTTTTAAAGTGTTTTGAAGGTTTAGAATTTAGAAAAATCTACACTTACCACATCACAAACAAATGCCCTAGTCACTCAAGCAAGTCCAGAAGGAAAGAAGCTACATGGCCTGAAGTGCTATGACCTGTACTGTTTTAAAGAGTAGCTTTTAAAGCTACAAGCTACTTATGATGAAAATAGCTAAGCTTCTGTTTTCATATAGCAGTTAGCTACAAAAAGTAGCTAACCATCAAAGCTATTTCATGCAGTAATACTTGATATATTGTGCTGTACTGTTAATGCTAATAAATTTTAAAAGGGCAACACATGATGTTAAAAGTGATAAGAAAATCTATATTCAAAAATATATTAAGTAATGTAAAAAATAAAGGTTCAGTGACAATTAGGAGTGTTTTAATTTTCAACTTACTCAAGTACTAAAAGTTCTGTCTGTTTCGTCTTTCAGAGTCATACATTTTAATGAGTATAACCACGAATTCTTGTTTGTATGTTTGCGGCTGCCAAGAGCATGCTGTGATGTAACGAGGATGCGCTGCCCAGGCACAGTAGCCACTTCAGATGCCACTTCTGCCGATTCAGCACCAAGAACAATTCATTGAAAATATCCATGTTTGTAAAGAGAGAAATATAATAGTATTTTTTGTAGCTACATCACTTTTCTGGGTGCTTAGTGTAGAACGCTTTGCTCACTTATGGGGTGTTGGTGGTGTAGTGGTTAGGATATTCAGCTTTGGACCAAGAGATTGTGGGTTTGAATCCTACCTCCAGCTCTACCATCACTAGGTCCCTAAGCAAGACCCTTAACAGCAAGTTGCTCCAGGAAGACTGTCCCTGATATTAGGAAAATAAATGCCATAAATGTAATGTAAGTGTCAAAAAAGTTAGCTACAAAAAAGCTACAGCATTTAAGTTACTGAAAAAAGTATTTAAGTTAGAGGCATTGCTAATTGTAGTTAGCTACTCCCCAACATACTTTTTTCTGGGATAGGAGATTTACCAGGAGATCATGCTATACTTTCACTGTAAGACTGCAAATGTGGTAGTTTGCCATAAGCAGTTGTAATGACATCCCTTTTGGGGTGGTAAAAGCTCCAGAATAGCTTCTTGTCATAACTCTCCAAACTCGGCCCACAGTCCTGGCTGTTTCTTTAGTACAATAGTCTAGCTATTGTGGCAAGCACACAATGAAGTAGAGAGTGTGATTCAGCCATAACAGAGAGTCATGCTGTAAGTTATTTTGTCCTATTCAGAGCATTATGACCAGTACCATCTCTCAGAAAAGTCAAAGCAGAAAAGAGAACGATTGGAAAGAGACAAATATTATAAGGCCTTAGTGTGCTCTGCTGAAACAGAATTATGATTCGTATCATCTCTCTCTTAATACTGCAGTATTTAAATGATTTCACTATACAGAGAATGTAACATTTCCTTTAATGACATCTTTTTGAATGACTGAATAAAATAGAGTGCAAATATTTCATACAATTATTGGATCATTTTTACCACTCCACCAATTTTGAATGGCCTTCCATCACTTGGAATACAAACAAATTACTTAAAATTGATTTGAATATTAATATGTCATAATTTTCAGGTGGTTACTTTCATTAAATGTTTAAGGAAGTGCTTTAAAAATCCTCCTTCACTAAAAATCATATCACAGTACACTAAACAATCTAAAAAAATGAGAATTTGGGTAATTTTATTTTTTCCTACAGAAATGGCTGTGCATGCTTATTTGGTCTTACATTTTTCTTGTAATAAGCTTAAACATATTTTAGCATGGATGCATATTTTCCCCTGACAAAACTATATGGAAAAGCTTAATTATGTCTCAAAATGAACATAAGAATATCTAAACAAGAATCTTATTTTTCCTAAACTCCCATGCTTTCAATTGCTAACATCCTTCATTTGTGCATTATTCCTTTTTTGGGTAAATGTTATATTACATGTAAAGGTAATATTACTATGTGAACCTCTGAAGAGATCTTTCACCAATTAAGGAACAGAGTCAAAGAGATCCAAAGTGTGAAATTGGGGCAAAGGAAAAGAGTGATTCTCTATCACATATCATACAGCAGGTTTTATGATGATAAACAACAAATAATGAAAGACCCAGGAAGGAGAGCATCATCGATCTCAGAAAAAAAGCTCATCTTGGATTTCTCTCAATTTCACACATGATGTATGAACAAGGACTCCATTTCTGTTTCACACTCATGGTAAACACAGATTGACAGGTCTACACACAAATAAAAGTATCCCTGGGGGGTCGCAGCCACTCTGCCGGGTGCAGCAGGCTAACACATGCAGTAATTCAAAGCTACAATGTCACCTTGTCAGCGATAACCATGAAATAGCAAAACAAATTGTATTCTGTTCTGCTCTGCAGGTGAGAGTGGAATCTACTTTCAAACACAAGAGGGAGAGAAATAAAGAATGGCTTCTTTTGAGATGGTTTTAAAGCTCCAATCAAATTTTTTAGAACCAAATCACATGTAAATTGTCTGACATAAACCCAGTCAAACAGGCCTGCTGTGAAACAAAACAGCCCTAAATCAAAGTTAGTTTCTGAGTAACCCTGCCTTTTTGAAATATATTTGGAAGCAACAAACAAAAATCAATACTGTTCTTTTTAGAGCCATATAGAAAAAAATATGAATATAGCAATATGAAATCTCCAAATGCACACAATGAAACTTGCATTTTATGGGTGCTTTTGATTTTTTTTGCTTGGCTTTTACATGCCTTTGCAACAACACCTATAATTTGCATTATAATTCTCTAAAAACACGGAAAAGATTAACCTCTCTAAACAAGGTACATCATCGGCCGTGTTCTTTACCCTTGGTAGCCCAATTTGCATACAGCAAATTGGGCTACCAAGGGTAAAGAACACGGGCTGCTTTGGCATTAGAGTCCAGGCATTTTTTTCTCTGATATGTATTTTATGGTAGCAACATATGTTTAAATGTAAAAATGAAAATGAATATAGTTTATCTATAGCAGTGCAGTGCCAAAGGGTTTGAAAAACACAGCACACACTGTATATACTGAGGATGACCAAAGGCTCGGCTGTGAATCACCATGCAACTGTCACAGTGGGATCTGATTAGATATGCAGCCAGAACAGTGATAGGCATGTGAATTAGCCTTTATGTTCCTGCAGCCATGTGGGCGACACCTTCAGTTTACCCCCTTCTCAACTTAAGTAAGCCTACGGGAAAAGAGATGCATGAAGAGAGGAATGATGCACACATACACACACATGTCTGCTTTGAAAAACGGGAGGACATGGCATGCTTATGGGAGTAGTTAGCTTATCAGTCCATATTCCATGCATTTAATCCAACTTGATTATATAGACGTGTCCATACATGTGTACAATATAAATACATTTATGTTTTATGTATAGAAGGAATTCTGTAATAAAATAGGCCAAATCTTCCCATTCTGTTAATGCTCCTCTGAAAGAATTCATAAGCTTTCCTTATCCTGTAACCTGTCATTTCAGATCGGAACATTTTTCCACTGAGTAAACCTGCACCTCAAACTTACAGCTTTACTTTCTGTCTTAAATCTTGTCAGGAAATTCTTATCATGAATTTTAAAAAAATTACCTTTCTTCTTTATATTGAGATGGTCAAGTAAGATAAGCAGGTACATCCCCTGAACCGCTGACAGCAGAACAATTTTACTTTCAGTAGGAGCGTAGCACTGTTCTTTCACGTATTCCAGAAAACTCTCTGCTAGTGTTCAGATGTGAATGTTACCGCTGGAGTTCACCTCCAAAATGTGAAAAGAAACTAGACACTGGAGACATATTTTGCAGTAAATCATTTGAAATATCTTGCATTGATTAAATATTAAACACATAGAAATGGAACAATGGCTGGAGAATATGTAATTTGAAAGAGATGAGGCCCACTATAAATAACAAGAGCACCTTTCCAGCATTCTTGGATATCTGTCCTAGCCACACTCTAAATTTCTCAGTCATTTCAGCCAATATTCTGGCATCTTTGTAGTTCAGACCCAATGATTTGGCATGCTTAGGATTCACACCAATTGTCTGGCATCATTAATATGAATAGTGATGGTTTGGATCAGCCGTGAACTGGCAGGATTTAATTTCAGAGCAACTGTTTGGCAGCATGGAATTTTGGACATACTGTGTTTGGTGGCCACATGGTTGCTTCTGATGTTTGAGATGCAGATTTGGTGCCTTTCTCAGCCTGAGGATTCACATGTACTCTTTCATGTGATCACTACCTCATATCTGTGGCTTTAGTCAGATAGTCAGAATAAAAAAGGCCCTGTCCTCCCTGACTGGTCTGCACATTTCTATATTCTGTTACAATATACTTTAATAAAAGTACTAGGACAATCCATCTGCACCAAAATATTCATCATATACTGTACATGTTCATCTTAAATGTGGTTTTAAAAGTTATTTCTATTTACTAATTAATTAATTAATTAATCAAGCAAGCAATTAATTAATTAATTCTTTTATCCATCTATTCTTTCATTCATCCAATCCTTTCCAAAACAATTTGCTCATCTGTCTAATAAAAACACACTCCATACCTTCACACTCTAAATCTGTCATTCACAGGCAAATATTTAGCAGCTAATAATATAATGAGAACAAATAGACTAAGAGGGGTGAATATCAAATATAATTTGTTCTTTCAAATGCACACTGTAATAGGATTAATAGAAAAATGTTCTTACCTCAAAGTCTAATAAACGCAAACCAAGTTTTCTTCCTGTACTTAGCCGCACTAGAAAAGTAGCGTAATCTAAGGAGACAAAGGCCCTGATTTCAATTTTAAAAGAAGGGTAGATCAGATACACTACATGTTGCACATTCTGTTCAAAACCTGAAGAATAACTTAAATTCAAAAGATAAGTTATTTACATTAATGATGTTATATTTTTAATCTTATAAAACCAACACACAATTTGCCTTAATTTGATGTGCATGTGGTAAGGATCTTAATGTCATGATAGAGGAGTGGTTCCTGAGACTGCAGGATTGGACCACATGCTTCCATTCACGTCCACAATGTGGGTTTGATATAAAAATGTTCTCTTGTGTTGAGATTGCAGTGTAGAAGAGAGCTAGAGACTGTTAAAATATTAAGCAGTAGAGCCAAAAATAAGCTTTAGTTTACAGTCATATTCACCAGTGAAACTCTTCATTTTTATGTGATAGCTACTAGGCCACCTAGTTTCTTTTCTTTGATAATCTTTTTTTTCTTGATAAACTAGTCAGCTGACTAAAAAGGGAAATATTGCTGCAAAAATAGGAAGGAACTATGCTAGTCTGTCAGTCATATCTGTCAATCATCTCAATCCATTGATGGCGCCGTCAAATGTAGTCAGTGCGATCAGGTTAAAATTAAAGCCTTGAATGACTTAAAATGGTTTTTCATAGAAGGCATAAAGGGCTTACAAAGGGCAGTCGACACATCGTTTCACTCTTCAAGCTCATTCAGGACAGTTTTGTCATGTATGTTACTGTTGATGTAGTAAATATATTCCCTTCTGTGATTTCTGCCACAGAAGTAACAAACTTTTGGACAAATGAACAAATGGTGATTATCACATTTTATACAAAAATCTAATTAAAATTAACCACAAAATGGAGAATGTTTTTTATTATTGAGCTGTTTGTGGAGCTGAACTGACAATAGTCAGCTACCCCAATGCCACTGCAGACTGAAACCCTGGCACTGACCTACTACAGGTAAAGGTGTAGGCTGAGACAAATACTGACACCTGACCTTTTTCCGTGATTCCTACTCAATCAGTCTGGACTCTGGCCTATTGCCTTGGTCTGCAGCTCTGACCTATCCCTGCATTTGGAGATCTAATGAGACAGTGGGTTGTGAGTGAAGGCTGGTGGACGCTGGTGAATACCAATGTAGAGTGAAGGGCTGCAGGCTTTCACAGCTCCCTTCCTCTCTCTTATCAATATGGACCAGAGCAAACTGAGCCCTTTCTCATTATTCTCACACCGATAATAAAATTGAAGCCGTGAGCCGAAACTGAAAGGTGAAAAATTGACAATGAGGAGACTGATTTGAGTTCAGCAGAAACCTGCCACATGGCTTCATAAGCAATCTGATTCATCATGAGTAGACAGCCTCTATTTTAATGAGTTTGGCCCAAAGCGTCTCTCCCAAGAAACAACAACTAGAAACTTTAAGAAAAATAAAAAAAACGTATGTTACTTCAATTCGTGCACAAAACAGATTTAACCACAGAGGCTACGTTACTACAAGCCTGTCTGGGAGCTCATACTAAGTCCTTTTCACCAACAAAAATGGGCCTAGGAAGACTACCTGATCCACTGAATGCAGTGTATTGTTGCCTCATGTTTAGTATCAGGTCCATGTGCTTTATATACTTGGGATGGCAATGGTTATTATGTACACTCTAACAGACCCCATTATGCAACAACCTTGATGTGTTGTTTGTTGTGACACATTACTCCTTTTCACATCAGTACAACAGCAATCTGTTGATTGGTGCTAGACAGAGATGGCCTTTATTGACCTCGTGCACTATCTGGGCTGCTCGACTGCCTTGAGGCGGCACATGCTTATTCCATTGTCTGTTTGTGCAGGCTCAAATGGTTTCTCTGGCCTTCAAATTCCTTTGATCTGAATCTAGTCAAGCAACTGTAGAATGTGAGAGTGAGTTGTACTTTAACATTTTCAGGTGTTCATGTTGTTCAAAACCTCTCATACGAAAGGCTGATTCAGTTCTAACAATTTGATGGAGATTCATTAAGGGAGTCGTTAAGAGCACACAATCCCAAATGTGAGACATTAGGGTCATCTCGATCCAGATGTCAATCAGTTTGTGCGTTTGTTGCTCTTCACATTTAAATTGTCTGGGAAGGGATCTCCAGGCTGTGACTTTGAAGGTGGGGATAACTGGTGTCAATGAAGATATCTGTCCAGTGGCTAATCAGTAATATATGGAAACAAGTCTGCATTTATGTTATTGTCAAGTCAAGCATATGTGCCACCTTCAGACTCAGTTTGAACCAGTGACCCTCTCTTAATAGAACGAACCCCAAATTGTTACACTACCCTTGTATACTGGAAACATTCCATATGTGTGAAGTGGTAGTGTTCCAATTAGTGAGTTGTCCTGTGATTGTGGGTTTGTTGGTTTAAAAACCCTGACAGAGGCACTCTTGACCAAGTACCATCCCCAAGCACTGCTCCCTGAGTGCTGTTCATGGCAGCTGCCCACTGCTCGTACATGGAAGCAGCTGTACTGTGTTGTCTTCACAATTATACTTAATTATAACTAATGGTATTTCTTTGTTCTGTATGTTAACTGTACTAACCACTAGAACACCCCACAAGAACTGTCATTTTGAAAATGCTATGCCCCAATCATTTATCAATAACAATTGATCAAAATTGCTCAGATTTTCTGCTTTAAACACAAGTGGTACCTATTACATCCCGGCCCTGTTCATTGTATTTACTTCCCCTTTTAGAATTTTTGATGTGCGACTGATCAGTATACACAGAGGAATTTGCAGTTGCAGGTTACGTTCTGTAGAGGAATGGGAGAAAAATTCCAAAGAGAACAAACATTATAGCTCAGCATCTGCTTTGTCAACTCCACTTGGACAAAAATTTGCTTTAGGCAGCAAAAGATCATTAGATCATCATGGGACTGTAGTAAGGTTGTTTGTTTGCGTGTGGTATTGTTTGTTTGTTGTCGCGTATTCATCTCATTCAACCTCAAGGGACAGGAGTATTGAGTAGATGCTTTTTCGCACAGTTTCTTGTCCAGATATGGGAAGGGCAGGCACAAATGTGTTCACACTTGCCGCAAGCCATTGTAAGGTGGTACCAAATGAGACATGGCAGCCTCATGTGATTTACTGCAAGAGATCCTGAACTTCCTAACCTCATATGTCAATAAACTATATTACAGGTGCCTTTAATCACTGCCACTATTAGCAAATTGTTACTGTCAGGCTGCTGTATTTTTATGATGGATGTCAAAGACATGTCTAGTAAGTCATATGCAACCCAGAATAGAATAAGAACAAAGACACATAGGTTAAAGGTGAAGGAATGAGAAATCACTAAAAGAAAGAGACTCTACCCATAGAGGATCACTTGGATAAATGGCTTTAGACAATTACAGTCTTTGGTGAATTAAACTGTTTGATTTTTGTGCTGTGAGAAAGTTATTATGTGATACCAGCCTAAAAGAAGCACATGCCACAGTACAACATTTATTAAATGTTAGTATTTCATAATGGAGATTTTACATTATAGAATCCATTACATCTAGACTAATAACTGCATTGCAAAGCTGAATTAAGGCCCTTTTAAGCTCTTAGGCTTGGTCAGGTTCTTGCTATAAATCGGCTTTACTTTTGAATTCAAACAAGAAATGGTTAAACTGTAGAGAATTCATAATTGTCAACTCTATTGTTTTAATGTTGTCATATTTATTAATGCAGTATGACTGATCTCACCACCATGTGCAATCTATATACATATTTAACTTTATTTTAAAATGTGTGTTTGTTAGAGTGTGTGTTTCTTATCCCTAAGGAATGTCATTTTTGAAAATACCTGATAATGTTTCTTGGTATCGACTGGTGTGTTAAAATGAGCCAAAATCTTTACATACACCTGCACAGAGAAAAGTTGTTACACATCATTACTCGTATGTGAGCACTATTTATGCAATCTGAGTGCTTTATTTGCAGATGGCAACATCTATTTTGGGAGACCTCAGCCAACATTTCTAGTGGAACAGGTCCTTTAACAGAGTAAATAAGGGTGGAATAGACTCAGACATTTGTGTGCTGTGTTCTAAGAGACAAAACAGTGAAACGTTGTAGCGACTGACAACACGCCATGCTGAATTCTCATCGGATTTAAGAACAAGTCACCGAAGAAGGTACCGTCTTTTGTCCAGCTGCCTTAATGTGCACTGCTGTGCGTTGTCTGCTAATTTGCACTCTGTAAAAGGTTATGACATTAGTTACCGCCTCTGATGTGTTCTTAACATGGAAGCTACACAACTTATTTGAACAGGCCACTGTTAACTGCTCCAGTGGTAACAATTTAACAACTAAGACTGTGTTACACAAACTGACATTTTAACCTCACATGGAAACTGCACATATGCCTTCCTAAAGCCCAAGCAGATCAACCTGAGTATTGTCCTTAACCAAATTAAGCCAATGAAGGACTTAAAGGACCCTGGTGTGGAGTGCAGTGGAGGCTACCCATAGTAATTTTGCTTTCCCTCACATGAAAGTATGTCATTTAATATCTCATTTTATGTAATGAGATTAAAAAAAAAACACATTTCAAGCATCTTGTCACCTGTTTTTGATATTTAAAATATTTTAAAATGAAATAAATAGTTGAATATTGTCATAATATTCATAACCATATATTAACTAAATGTATAAAACATTATGTTGAATACTTAGAAACTATAAGTACTTAATAATTCCTCTTAAATGCACTTTGTATTCCAAAGAAAGGGCCACACAGAGGCATTCAGTAGTGATTTCTTCATACATCGCTCCTCATATTCAGAACAAGCAGCTCATTACCAGAGTTGCCACAGTGTCAGCAGTGGCCTTCTGAGGGAAGCATTATGATGAGAGCTCGCGTGTGGCCCAATTTGCCTTTTCCTCGTAGTCTTCTCACATTGCTCAGGGTTACGTATAAGCTTCCGGATTAATCTCCCATGAAATTGACTGGGGTGTTCCCACTTTCACAGAGGACAAATGCTATTTGTTGCGAGGTTCAGAGAGTGGATGTGGAGACTTACTCCACACTTCAGAACTCAAAGTGGAAGAAAGCGTGTGGGGGGAGAGATGGGTGAGCGCTTAGAGTAGCGACAACATAGCAGAAGAGATATTATGGAGGTTGCTATTAAGTATGATGGGCAGGCCGTTAAATGCGGTGAAAATGGAAGATAGGAGATAAAGTTGATGTTTTGTCAAATGAAAGTGGAGAAACACTGGTGGAGGAAGATGGGGAGGGTCAGGAGGGGGATTCTCTTTCAGAAAAAGTGCATTATATACTAAGAATGCTAAAAGTGAAGCTACTGCTCCTCTTCCTTTCTCCTTTCTGTCAGTATTAAACACTGTCCCTTTCTCATTTTCAAAATCTAAGGCAGCCTCTATCTTCTTCTCTTTCTTGTTCTCTCACTTCTCTCATAACTTCTTTAAACATACTCTCTCTCCCTCTTCTCTCAAACTCCTGAAAGCTCTCTCTCTCTGTGCCCCTCTCTGTATGTGTATGTATTCTTTTGTATTCACTGCCGCTGCCTTTAAGCTTTATTTCTAATTGGGTCCAAGTATTTTTTAATAATATAAAACATCATCTTCCTTCTTACCCAGTGGTCTTTTGGTAATATTTAATATTCAGTATGGCTTCTTCTGTCCTCATGGTTGGTGGAGGGACATTGCAGAGGTGAGTTGTCGAGACAGAAATGGTTGGGATGGATACAAACAGAGATTAAACAAGCTTGACATGACCTTGGTGATTTGCTTCCTGTAGGAGACCAACTTAAGGGGTTTAACCCAGAAAGCATCAGAGGGTTTAGTTTGAGTATCTTGGTGTACATCTGGCTGCAAATTTTTACCAAAGCAACATGAGCCAAAAACAAATAGGATGGAGGGGGAAAAAGCCTCAATATACTGCAATAATTCTTTCCTTAAACTCAGTCAACCATAGCAATCTTTGAGGACAACAAAACAAAATCAATACAACTTTTTCCCTCATGTCAAAATAGAACGCTCGAAAAGGTTGCCTTTGAATTCACATTGAAGGATTATGAGTTCAGACAAAATGCCCCCCAAAAGTGAACATGTTCTATGAGTTTCATGGCTTTTAAATGTCATTTCTTTCTTTCTTTCCTTCTTTCCTTCTTTCCTTCTTTCTTCAATCTAAATAAAACACACTCTTAAATCAATACTTCCTAAAGATGTATAGCTTCATCTATTCTTCTTGACTCTTTAAATAAATGCTATAACCTCTCTTTTAAAGCATCTTTGAGGACCTGTTTTATAAGGACCTGTCTCACACAAAAATCTGACCAAGTGATCAGGTCCTCACAAATAGCCTAAAACTAAAATCTCTCTCTCTCTCTCTCTCTCTCTCTCTCTCACACACACACACACACACACACACTCAAATGCGTACCTTACCTCTGGGGAAAAAAGGAACGATGCTGGCATGATTAATTTCTTGGCTCTCTGCAAGAGGAAGTGTAGCTCTGCTATTGATGACTTGAGACTCCAGTCCTAGTTGTGCTCTATTCAGCATATGCAGTCAAGCCAGATCTGCTTGCGGCAGCCCCCTGTTCATGAAAATGGATGTGTATAGCTTACACAATGCATATTTGACAAGCCTATCTCCACCCAGATGAGAAACTTATCCTTTGCAAGAACAAAAAAATAGTGAAAAATTAACAATGCAGAGTTTTGTAAAGAGAAGTGAGCTCTGTTAGAAAGTCAGGACACAAGTTAGACACATTATAGAATAACTCTGGAGTACATCAATCACTGAGGGCCTGAAGGAATTAACAATTAAATTTGACTGGTTCTCCAAAAAAATTCCTGCCAGAATTGCAGTGACAGCAGCACATGCAAACTCCCACAACCTTCCTTTGGCTGGTCTCCTTGTCCTCTCTCCCTGCACTCGTTTTCTCCCTGCTGGGCAAAAATCTGTTCTACTGACGGCAGAGTCATGCAAATTAAAATGCCATCAATCCTAAAGGTGATCTATAGTGTCGTGTTCACAAGCTGGCTGCTCGATTACTGTACCATACATCACACTCTCAGAGAAAGTCTGTAGAATGAACTCCCTGATTAGAAGCTACATAAGGTTGCACACAAAGCAAGTGCCTGGGCTTCTATTAACTGTACATTTCATGGCTGAAGTATTGATTTGAGAGTGTGTTTTCTTCAGTCCTTGTGAGACTTTTCTTAGAGGGTGTTAGAAATGAATGAAAGTTTTGGTTCGATTTAACTTGCCTGCTTTCAACTACTTTTTCTACTGAAAATACACCTAGGCCCAAGATGCTGGATTTAGCTGGACATCAACTTTAGCTGGTTGACAAACTCTAGCATCTCCATCTCCATGAAGCACCTAAGAAACTAACAGCACGTCTTACTTGTTTATTGTTAAATACTAATTACAAATACATAAAATATTGCTGCTGCTAATGTGTCCTACCTATTTAGCTGCTTTTATTTATTTTTGACTTTGTAGATATTCATACATACTCTATTTATATTTTTCTTAGTGGACTACAGCACACATGTATGTCCTTCTGGATTAAAGGGTCTCCCAAATGCCTTTAATGTACAGTATGTATCACTTGCAGAGGTGGGCAAAGTAGCTAACTTCAGCTACTTAAGTGAAAGTACAGATACCACTAGTTAAATGTTACTCCAATACAATTGAAAGTCGTACAGTCAAATTTTACTTAAGTTAAAGTACTGAAGTACTCGTTTTAAAAAATACTTAAAAGTCCATCTTCTTTCACTGCATTATTGCCACAACACTTATAATACCTAATGCCTCTGAGTAGCTTGTGGAAGCTGTAAAATAACGAATTGGTAGAATGTTACAGAATGAAACAACTTAAACTGATAAAGAAAACCAGTTATTATTTTACTTTATTAATTAATTGTAAGTCTACACACCCCCACAAAACAGCATGGTAGTGTTCTGACTCAGCTCTGGCAGTGTGAGCACACATATATGTGTATGTTAATCAGGAGGACAGTGTAATAGCTGTAAATGCAGCTCACTACATAAATTCAACATTCCAACCTGTTTAAAACCCAGCTCTACACCTCTAGCTTCATGACTTTCCAATAGCAACAACATTTTAATCAAGACAGAAAATGGCAGAACGTGGTTTTATAGTTCCAGTCAACAGGTGTGATGTAAACCTACTGATTACTGATAGACCGTCACCTGCCAAACAACCAAACACATTTTAGAAAAGGGAGAATAACATCCACTTTATCCACAGATTTGAAAGTAATGAGTAACAGGAACCTTCATAGAAATGTAGTGAAGTAAAAAATACAGTATTTACCTTTAAAATGTAGTGAAGTGGAAGACATAAGTTTCCAAATAAAATAATAATCAAGTGAAGTACAGATACTCAAAAACTCTACTTAAGTACAGTACTCAAGTAAATTTACTTAGTTACTGTCCACCTCTGATCACTTGTGACCATCTTAAGTTGTGTTTTGAACACCGTAAAGCTGATTAAACTGCTCTCTTGCACTGAAAAATATGAGAGTTCACATGGTTTCAGATCTTAAGATTTCACATGGTTTATGGTATGGGACTAGAACTGAAGAATGGTTATGCAGTCCATAGTATATGCTGAACTTCTTGGTATGCTTCATGGCTATTCTGGGCACAACTACGATGACGGAAGATGAAAAAGTATGAGCAATCCTGGTGGGTAGGATACAAATTCGGCAGAGGCCTGTCTTATAGGACCAAATTCCTAATTAAGATTAATTCAGGTCTCAGAGGAGCACATTGGGGTAATAAATCTCAGTTGGTCCATGCTCACTTTCAACCCCTAAACCTGAAGCTTCCCTCTCTGCCTATCAGATGATCTTTATCTCCCTGCCTTTAATAAAGGAAAAGGTATATAATTTGTGTATTTGGTGAGACCAATTGACACTGTGTATGCCACTGCAAACATATTTCACAGTGGGTTTAGGCTCCACAGAGATTTGGAGTTGTGCTTATTTCGATGGCTGCTCATTGAAGTGGAGAGGCTGTCATGGCAGGACCTGAGCTGCATCACTCAGCCACAGTCACAGAGACTCTCCCAGATTTTCCATCATGGAGGCCAGAGATGAAGAGACAAGAACAAACTGATTTAGTACAGAGGAAGAAGACGCCTTTCTCACTCTTTCCCTTCAGCGGTGTGAATAATGTGAATGTGTCAGCAAAATGTTTGGCAGAATTTTATCATCAAAGCATTTTTGCCAGGCATCTTCATCCCCATTCAGAAGATCTTTTTTGATCCAATTTAAATGATTATATTTCAAGCACACATTGTACACATTCTCAAACTTTAAATGACTTCTCCACTGATTAGTATATTACATACAATATATTTACAGTGCATCTGCAGTACATATTTTTTTTATATACTTAGTTTGATACTTAAGTTTTGGGCATGAAACATCCTTAAAAGGCATTGTAACATGTTTGATTTTTGACACACAATCATGTCAAAATGATTTTAATGATTTTTTTTGCTAGTCATTTAAGTAAAAAAAGTATTCTATTGTGTAACATTGTGCAGCATTGATGATTTTGATACACATGCACTCATGTCTCCATCCATAATTCCAAACATAATAATTGTATATAATTGCTTATGCTTATTATTACATATAAAATAAAATGAAAAAAGAAGATGGCTCCTTATTTATAATCTACCCATGGTTTCATTCATGCATTCACAGTGAAAGTCAGACTTTCAAGTAACTAACCAAACAAACATTTGGCTGCTTTTGCCCTTCAAAGTAGGAGGGCTAGGTATATGATGAAATATAAGGTTCACCCGATAAGGACATGCTTATGCATGAATTAAGGTTGACAGTTTACTTTAACCTCCTGGTCAATGGTTCATTTGGAATTCAGTGTGCTGCAGGACAAAGCCGGGTGAAGTGTTTGGCCAGCATATTTAGATCAGAGACCAACTCCCTCAGGGACAGCTATGCCACACAGGACAGGCCCTCCACAATTTCAATAGAAATTACATGAATATATTTAAACATAAACGACTGATGACATGTCGGAGTGTGTTAACAGATACTAATGATATTGGAATGACAACATGTCAAAAGCTATTAACAGACAGTAATGAGGCAGCCCTGTAGACTATATGATGCTGGCAGGCCGGCTTGTCAGCTGATGTTTTTGTTGCTGTACAGTATATAAATGGTTCATGCTCCTCCTCTTGGCAAGGTTTAGCTGCTGTGACACAGCAGCCAGCAAGACCCATTTTGATTCCCTCATGCCACAGCTGGGATGCGCATAAAACTGGACATTGCAAATGTGTTTTGTCGCCCCCGAAGTGCTGTGCTGATCCTGATTGACAGGTGTGGGCTTTTGGCCATCTTTCCCATTCACTGAGAACCTTTGCCAGTGGGTCAGTGTAACCTAGCTTATCCAATCAGGTCAGCTCTGAGCTGGAGGGGGGAAATGAGAGAGTGGAAGCTCACAGACACACTCTTCACAGGAGGTTTGTAGACCAAATAGCAAAAACCCTAGTGTTAAATTAACACCTACAGCGTAGCTGGACTTATATAAACTGTGCAGGTGATAATATAACACTGACGTTTTTCACTGTGTATAGACACAGAGTGAAATGGCTGAGGACAGACACATACACACATTCTCTCTCACAAGCATACACACCTTCACACGTACAGCATGATCTTGGAGTCGATGTGCACTGGACATGTGCAAGACATACAGAATGTTCCTGAAGCATTGCCCTACTGATATTTGATACTTGATCAATAGAAGCCACATGCTAGTTCACAACAACACTAGCACTTTTGACTTTGGCATGGAGAGCGGGGCAAGCTGCCCACAGCGGTCTGACGAGGACAAAACATTTTCATGCCCACACAGATCAAGTATGACTCATTAGCAGGGAGAGTGAGGATAAGGCACAGACCAACTGAAGCAAAGCAAAGCAATCTGATGCTCTCTGGTTCATGTTAAGCACAGTTCATAAAATAGCTCTTATACGGCTGGCCCGAGAGGCTCTTGTGTGCTTTCAAGAGCTACATGAGGAGTTAGCAAAGCTCAACAATTTCCAATTAGCAGCTGAGACCCCCTTTACCAACAAAGTTGTAACACAATGATTGCAGTTATATGGTAGATGGAGTATCATTTTGAACACTCTCTGTTTCAGGATTTCTGGAGAAGAGACCTAGGACTGCCTGGCAATAGGCCAGTGTTGTTAGTTATTTAAAAGAAAGCACACTTCACAATCTTCAGCAGTGTCTGGGGAGACACAGTCATGGGCTGACAATACATCCGACATTTAATAAATTGCAACTGTATCCCATTGGAGAGGCTTCAAAAGCCACTGTTGCTTTCTGTCCACCTCTTGCTCTGACTGTAAGTGCAGGGGTGTGTGAGCTGTTATTACATGTATTGATCACAGCTAGTAGATGGATGATCGTTTTGTACGACATTATTGTTCATCGCAGCACTTGCTTCAGAGGAGTCTCTGTCATGGAGACAGCAGCCTTAAATTTGGTGTTTAGAGCAGGAATGGGGCTGATGTGGTGAAGTTATATACTGGGTGGCATTATAAATTTTTGAGGGACAAAAATCACTTGATTTCTTGTAAAAGGATGTGGAAAACCCATATAAAGTAAAGGAGGTGAAAAGCAAAACATTGATGCTCACTTCTGTGGTCTGATTAAATCTTAAAAACTGATGTATTTGGTCATCGTAACATAAGAGCTCCATGGCGAGACTTTTAAAACTGACGAAAAATGGCTTCTGCAATACCAGAGCCACATGAAGAGATTCAACCATTCAAAAGACTTTGTCATCCATGTAAGAAGAGAGTCAAGTCCAGCTTGCTGTCATGGAAACAGTTATGTATTTCACATTTATTTTACTAGAGGTTACTTGAGGAAAATGTGAGGTCATCTGTCAACCCGAACGCTAACGCAGATGAACTAAAACATGTCTAAGACTAAAAAATGAATACATTACATTATATGGATTGACCAGGACAAATTGTAGTGGACAACTTAAAGCACAGATGAATGAAAGCTTTCAAACATCACATAAATAAAGAAAATCTGTAAGGAGCCTGACAGAAAACAAATAACAAAAATTATATACAATAAGTACTTTCTAAAGGAGTACAGTATGTGTTTTGCTACTCTTATCTGTAAAATTATTGTTTAAGACACAATTATTTGTGTTTTTCATTCATAGATACAAAATATGTTAAATATTGATATATTTAAAAAATCAAATTATATGAACAAATCACTGGAACTCTCAAGATGAATATTTTGAAGGTTCATCAACGTTTGTATAAGCAGTTGTATAAGTAATAAACAATATGTAATAATCAACTGATAATATTTGTAACTCAGTTTGTCCAGATGGCCATGCCTAGTGTATAGTGACAGACAAGGAATGATAGGGTTTCATATGAAGCTGCTGGCAGGAAGATCTCTCCAGAACTTTCTCTATGGACCCAAACACCTTCTGCTTTCTATCCCTGCCAAGCTGTGCTTAATTTGCTCAATTGGATTTGTTGGGTTTAGTCCTGTAGAACCGGCCAGTGCTGCATTTGTTAGCAGTGCTCTGTCACTGGCTTTGGCATCTGGAGGACAATCGCTGCACCTGGGTCTCTCCTGATGCCAATACCATTTCATTTGGCTTCCCATTCACCCCTAAAAGCATAAAATCACCCTTTCACTCTAATTAAACCAAATGAGTGATTTTTATGTCATAGTTTTGCTGACTGTGCTTTGAGGAAGTCATGACAGTGGAGAATTTTGAGCTATTAATTTAAAGTTTTTGTTTAAAAGATGGCAGTACTGAAGATTTTCTTGATTCAGTAAAATAAATTTTGCATGACAATTCTTAGCAGAAATGTAGTTCTAATGATAAGCACCACTTTCAATGGAACAGACATGATTATGTTAGGTAAAATTATTGTGGAATAACGCCTTTGTGTATCCACAAAACTATGTTGGTGTTTTAAAAAGCTCTAATATTTCACTGCATTTGCACTCAGCCTCGGCTCTACCTGTGAGACCACGATTTGAGGGGCTGTGGAGCATTTGACTGGATGACTCATTGGCTAATGTGATGTTTTGCTCCATGTGCAGTCATGCATGATAGATTTAATTGTCATTGCCGTTCAAGGCCCGTCCGCGCGCCCCAACGTTGCCATAGAGATGTCTGCTCGGAAAATGTGGCCCGTTCCTCACACTGTGGCATCTGTTCTACTGACACACAACATGAATCACCTGCTTTGGGGGGAAAGGCATCACCGTTTGGGTGTCTGAGAACCATTAGTTTACCCACAGAATCAATGTTTCCTGCCCCCCTGTCTAAACGTGCCAGTCAGAAGGCCAGGAGGTTCAATTGGGTCACTTCTACTTAAGAACAGGCAGGGGCATGAAAACACTTGTGCACTTCTGTCTTTTTTATCATCCTGTTTTTACTCTATCTATCTATCTATCTATCTATCTATCTATCTATCTATCTATCTATCTATCTATCTATCTATCTATCTATCTATCTATCTGTCTGTCTGTCTGTCTGTCTGTCTACCTTAAAACACACATACACATCACTCCTCATACATTTATGTTTTACCTTTCCTAAAGCAGTATCGATACACACACACACTCACACACACACACACATATATCCACTGGTCATTGCCAACAGACTTAAGATGATGCTTTGGAAGGGCCACAAGAGAGAGCTTTGTTTAAGTTTGAAGCATGATCATGCTGTCGGTAGCCAGTCGTATGACGCATTGCATTCCCTTAGCGAGGTGGTATATAGCTGTCAAAGAGTGTTTTCAGATACAAACAAAGATAAGAAATGAAGGCACGATGAGTAAGCTTTCAGTTTGACTTCTGCAGCCACAAGCATGAACGCACCACTGACAGCTGTAGCCCCATTCCCAGTCCCGACAGACATTCATCATTCATGCTATGTTACATTATGCACATAATTAATTAGTGCTGGCTTTATCAGCCCCTGTTGACAAAGAGCCAGTAAGGAGCTGGTATCTCAGCCCAGGTGTGTCTTTTGTGGGCTTTGTGTTCCAGCTGTGTTTTTTATGACCAACAAGGACAAAAGATTTCTGTGATTAGGTGATCATGTGAACTTGCGAGAACACTAATGTTATTGCAATAACATGGTTTTGAATGTGTTGTTTATATCTTTCTAATCACAACAAAGGTATAAACAGAAGAGAGGGTTTCACTTCAGAACTGTCAGAAATCAAGTGATATATCCAGGCCATGGCAGAGACATAGAAAAGCAAGACCACTCTGTAACTTGTCAGGGAAGTGCACAATTTTACAACATAGGACTGTATAAATGAAGATGATTATTTTGAAGTGATTTTTGCAGCCTACTTGAGTGATTTTTTGTGATTTTTTGTAAAGCCTACTTGCCGTAGTATCTACTGTCTATTTACATGATCACAAAAATCAGCAACCTATAGAATGTACATTATTAACATTTGCAATTAACCTAACAATACATTTATTTGAATTGCCCATCTTGTGATGTACTAACAGAACTTCCCAATTTTATTTTTTATTTATATTTCACTAGCCTATGTTATTAAGACACTGAGACATAGAAGTTTAATGACAGGTCACATTGTTTGCTTGGTAGAGTTCGCATCAGGATGTTGGGTCATATGCAATGGCATTACTTAACACACTCTTCTGAAGGGGCATTGCATAACTTATATGACCCAACATCTTGATGTGAAATCTACTAAGCAAACAATGTGACCTGTCATTAACCTTCTATGTCTCAGTGTCTTAATAACAACATAGGACAGTGTAAATGTTCAAGAAAAACAGTAATACAATGATTATTAAGAATGCTCTTGATGTAACTCATAAAAAAGGTTAAAGTTGATGTCAGATTTAATGGTACTATAAATGTCACAAAATTCTTATAAATTAAAATTAAAATTGGGAAGTTCATTAACCTTGTATATTTAGTTAATTCATTATTTAAGTAAAATGACATTTTTTTAATTTGAGGAACACTTGGGTTTTGACAGGTTTAACACAGGACATACAAATATAAAAATATAAATAACCATTTAAAATAAATAATAAATAATGAATTAACTAAATGTTTTAAAAATAAATACATTTTTAAACCAAGCAAAATATCAAATAAATACAAATAAAGAGTATATGGTAATTTAATATCTACTACTTCATGTAATCCCATTTCTAGCAATAAATCTTGTGAAAGAAACAATTTTAAAAGCATATTTTAGGGGCATTATTCACGTGTTTTATATGATAACATGATTATTACGAGGACTGTGTTTTTCTACTAGTTTTATTTGGATGTATTTATGATATCAACAATATGTGCTTAAAAACTTAGATTTCCTTGAAGAATTTTCTTTTGCAAAACTGTTCAGACTTTATTAGAAAACATCTAATTCAATCCACTGTGAGAACCTACTTTTACAACAGACAAATATACACTCGATTTACTGCTGTAGGCAAAAAATTATACTCAATTTGTGCAAATCTTGAGAGAGCAGATGACAGTTGTAAGGAAGTAATTCAGGAGCACGTTTGAAGGTAGCAGAGAGAATCGTCTTCCCTGAATAAACTCTGATTAATGTAACTCTCTCTTTTCTTCTTTAATTCAGCTCTGCAACCAGAGGGAGAAAATGGAGTTTTGCAATGACAAAAGGAAGCAGTGCTGGGTTGAATTGATAAATTCCATAAAAACAGAGCAGTTGCAGTCACTTGAGTCACATGTGACTTGATTTATTTTTTACTTTTATCACTAGGGGACATAAACCCTTTAACCTGCTGTAATTCACATACATGGGCATTTGATCACATCTACTAAAAATATGAACTTCGTAAAAGCTTACATTTTCTTAAGAACAAATTATATTGTAAATATGAGACAATAATCAACAAAAAAAGAAAATGTTAAATGGATGAGAAGGGAAGAAATCATATTGAAAAGTATATGAAATAAAGATAATAATAATGATCCAAAAAACAAATAAAAATAAATAGAATCAAATTGCAAAAACAATACTTTCTTTATATCTCTTCTTCTTAAATTCCAATACAGAAGCATAGTTACAGTATATTTATAAGTGTATATAAAAAAGCAACACATTTTTAAATGCAAACATTTCTGTTTCTTATTTTATTTACTTTATTTATACTTTCTCAACCACACTGCTGAAATGTATTGCTTGGGACAAATGATAATAAACAACATAAATCTCAGATAGTTGCCATGTAAAAGTAATCAATGCATCTGATGATGGATTAAACGGTGTGTTATTATTATGTGATTATTTGCCTATTCAGGCAATATTATTTTATTATATGTTTAATCAATGAATATTGATCTTCATTGAGTAAGATAGGTTGATCTCTGGCGGGGAGCTTCCACTTTCGCGTAGAACAGCTTCTGACATACCATCAATCCAGAAGATCTATTTTTAGTCAGACGGCATGAGGCAGCACACTGGGCTCATTATGTGCGATCCTAATAAATCCTCATTTCATTAAAGCGGCATTTGTTCAATTAGCTCTTTGACCACCATCAAATTTTAATATTCAACGAGTGAGCAGGGAACAAAAGACTCGGCCTGGCAAAGGAAACAAAGAGGCTGAATAGCATCCAACAGCAAAAAGACAGGAAATGATGTTAGTGTGCTCTTTCATTCATTACCAGCTCCTCATTTTACCTCTTAGTAAGAGATCTTGTTCAAAACCCTTGTCATTTTTCATGCTTAGAATAAAAGAGGTACAAGCGATTTCAAGATATCATCACCTCAAATGCTGGGGCTTTTAAACATAAGGACTCCTTCAGTTCTCACCCAAAGTTAGTGTAAATTATGTAAACAAAATACAATTCTGTGAAAAGTTTGGTTAGTGACGGGTTTATCCCTATGTGATGTCAAGAAAATTTGAAAAATACAAAAATGGCATAGCGTTGGAAATAAGCTCTGACCATAATCTGCAATCTTATTTATCCAAACTCAAAAAAGAAATGTGGAATAACAAATAATTAGAGGTGCGTTTACAGATTCTTCTTCTGTGCAGACATGCCGGAATGGAATGGGTCTGTGAAATTTGACGGTAAGAAGTCGGGTGTAGTGGGAATTTCATCTGATGATCAAGTGAAGATAGCATCAGCCAATATAGCGCACTCCATAAGCAGAGCACAAGGCCAACACCAAGTGCAATAACAACAGTTTCCAGTTTTGCCTAGTCAGACAGAAAAGAAATTAGACTGTCAGCATTGCTTAGGAGTGAACATAGCAAAGTGCCCTATTGACGTTAAAAGGAAACTTTGTCAGCTTGAAAGATGGCCTTCTGTCAAACCATATCAATATCTATCCCTGGAACAATCAGATCACGAAGTAAATGTTCAGTTGTCCTTCCATGAGAAATGTGTAGTGAGTCCTGATAGGTGATGTGGAGTGGTCATTTTCAAACTGTTAAACTGGACAAATTAATAAAATGGTACCGGTAGGATGCTGAAGGTTGAAAGTGGAGGTGTTTGGTCCAAACTGAACTGTATACAAGCCTGTTGTCTTTGTGTACAGTTGCACATTGCCTATACAATTATGTAATACACCTACTTCTACTAAAATTATGAAAATATACTTTTAATACACTATATTGTTAGTGATTTATAAATTCCCCAAAACAAAATGAACTCAAGAATTTGTGAAATACCCTTAAAAATGGAATACACACCCATACACATGAACCCTAAACTCATCTTCAGAAATCCATCATCACAAGAAAGAATGTACTCCCAAAGCTCCAAAAATCTGCCAAATCTCAGGTTTTGGTGTCATTTGGTGTCATTTAGGACAAGCATTTTCAAAGCCAAAATAAACCGTAGCCTTCCATCTGGGATATAGAGGAGATAACTATGTCACACATGTTATTTATATGCACATATAAATTTGCGATAAATGTACTACTGATAAGTACTGATAAGTTCCTACTAAGAGGAGCTTGATTAAAACAGAAAGCAGGAAAAATACAACACACAACACAAAAACATTAACAAAAACAAACATTGGGAACTTAATTAGGAAGACACACAGGTAACACCAAAACACAATAAGCCAAAGCAAACCGGTGTAAAACCAAATGTGACAGGTACCCCAGGGAGCGTTAACACTTGCTGGATGCTAGAGGTACAACAACTCTATTATATATGGTCTTGTTTTCTTTCTAACATAGCAGAGGCCATACGTTTAGTCTATAAACTTGTCTAGCAAACACTAAAATGACATTTAGCAATGGCAAAATGTCAATCACTGCCACATACTATAAAAGCAAATGATTCAGAGAAACTTGGTAGGAAATCTGGTCCTACTGAACATGCACAGCACATTCTTTTATGATGCCTTCATCCTCATGAGAACATAATAGTAAATCTAAATGCTTGACTGATTCTCACGGTACAACCTGAAACGGAGGCAGGTCGAACGTAGAGACCAAAATAAACTCTTTCTCTTTCTTTCCCATGGGCAGACTTGTGTTGGCTTCCAAACAGTATGTACCTCAATATGTACCTCTGTATTTCTTATATTTGCTCTTTTTTATCTGACTCTCCTCACACGAACAAACAAAGCATTCGAGGAGGTGACAGACAATCTCACACTTGCTGGCATAACAGCCAAACTATCGTTAGCACCCAGAGGCAGAGTGAA
The DNA here is from genome assembly GCA_032718565.1 of Distichodus sexfasciatus. NCBI lineage: Eukaryota > Metazoa > Chordata > Actinopteri > Characiformes > Distichodontidae > Distichodus > Distichodus sexfasciatus. The sequence goes on along the minus strand of JAVGVS010000002.1, from coordinate 8,635,169 downwards.
GTGAATGCATCTCCAGTTCTAGGATCCTGCTCTATTTTTACCAAATGTCTTTGCGACGAGGTAGACTAGTGTTAACAGTCTCAAAAAATGCAGACTGTTATCAGTTTGGAAAGGGCAATTAATCAAGAACACTCAGTCTTGAAAGCAGCAGAGGTGAAGAAAGAACACATATTGAAATATGAATTGTCTCAGCAGCTAGGCTGTTCCTCATGACTTTTGGAGCATTCTAATTTCAGCTGCCACTCTTTATTCTAGAGTGGTCTGATCCCTCCAAAAATATGACAGTACAGATGTATTTTAGAAGTTATATGAGTCAGTGCTAAATAATTCCAGCAAAAGAGCTGGACTGGACAGCAGGAGTTTCGATTTGAGTGCATATATATATATATATATATATATATATATATATATATATATATATATATATATATACATACATATATATACATACATATATATATATATATATGTATATATATATATATATATATATATATATGTGTGTGTGTGTGTATGCATATATAGGGTGAAGGGGGTCATATTCATGAATGATTTTTCTTCTTAGTGAACCTAACTGTTAACCTACTCTAATCTGCCACAGTATGAATAGGTTAATACAGTCTTACTTACTTTTGTCCTACTACATTTCATGGAGATGTCGTTTCATTTCCAAATATATGTACAAGTTTATAAATATAACACATGTAATGTGCACAGATTTGTGCTACATGAAATAATGATGTGTGTTGGAGCCATTTTGTATTGCATGAATGTATGAATATTTGGTTTTATTTCATAACTATTTGCAATAGAAAGTAGAGATATAATGTTTCTGAAACTTTCCATTACTCTCCATGTACAGTGTTATGTAATAGAATTATATTAATGCGTATACACGTTAAATGTACTAGTATGTAACAATAGAAGTAATACGTGCCTTACGTGTCGTAATCTGATTAGATCCTGAAATATATATGTAAAGATGCAAGATAGAACTAGAACTAGAATTGTGTTAGAGCTGAGAACTCAGGAGCATTACAGTCTTTTGACCGTCACGTAAAGTATCTTTGTAGTCCTAGAAACTCATCTTTTGCTTGTAAAAACTCTTAAGTTGTAGTAAAGAAACAAAACAACAAAAGAAAAGACTGGACTCAAGACTCTTTTTTGGACACCTGTCGCGTGCAAAGAATCTTCGGAGTTCGAGGCTAGTGAGACGGCAAGAGCTGCACCCACAATGTGCTTAATACTTAAAGCCATTCACTTCTCAGTATGAATAACTTAATAACCAACCTAATATCCAACAAATCCAAAAAAAACCCTTTGCCTCTGATTTGGAATTGATCGCCATTAGACTTTATCCACAAAATTCCTGAGGCATTTCACTACAATCCTGCTGTTGTATCAAGCTGTGAGCATATACCTCTCACCTTAGGTCTGTTTCAGGCTATTTAAACAGTGGTAAGAAGACTGCTTTGAATTGTAGGTTTTTATAATCAGAAACTGTCACATCACAAAATTTTCAAAAGAGAGAAACATATTTAAACACATCAAATGAGTTCTTACTGTTGAAAAAATGTGAAAGTAACATAAACCTATTCAGCTTCATAATTTATTATTGTTTGATGTATTTATTAATGTTATTTTGTTAGATTCGTCAGTGATCTGGTAAGGATTTGAGGAGAAAAGCAGACGCGAACAAACTTTATCGGAATGCTCCGCGATTCGGACAGTGATCTGATGGATGGGCCACGTCCCATTCCAACTACCGGCCATGGAATGGAGTGCGCATGACATATTTAGGCCTATGTCTACACAATTTTTTATATTTGTAGTAGCAGCAAGAAGCAGATGCTGGATTATTAATGATAAATCTTCCTCTTCCTCCTTATCGTTTGACACTAGGTACCTGGGTCATGAGTAGATATAATCTGGTGGTGGTTTCTGCCCAGTTGTAGGGTCTTTGATTTGTGTCCTACCTCCAGAACTACCATCTTTGGGCCCCTGGGCCAGGGCCCAAACTTCTGCCTGTAACTAGAAATTTTGCTATGGATATCATATAAATACAACAGATAAGATCTTTTAAGGACATTTTGTTAGCAGAAGCTTGTTTGAAGAACTTTTTGCTACAGGTAATTGCAAATTTGAAATCAAATTTTGAGTTCCAATCTCAGCAATATATCACTTCTGCATAGGAAATCCATTATTTATCATTTGGTTTTCAAGTTGCACCACTGTGCTGTTCCAAGTGGTACACTGCTAAATACTGGACCCAAAAAAGCAGCCATATAAGTGGGAATATTGTGAAGTATGCATTTCAAATCTGCTGCCTCCAAACAAACACACAGCTATAAAAGGCTGGCTGACACTGACTTAACACAGCATTACCACAATTGTTTGACTTCTAATTGATAATCAGATTTAAACATTCAGTATTCAATATCTTATCCTAACTTATTATTTTACACAAACTCAGGTGCTAGTTACTGAACATTTTTAATATATTTATTTTGTACAGTTTCATTAACAACTTTATAATAAGCTTAAAAAGAACAGAATCTACTTTAAAGGAACAAAGGAAGTGTCTTTAAGTGCTTTTGTCCTGAGAAAGGTCATCAAGTTTGTGAATAAAATGTCACAGAATGGGCTACATAAATACAGAGTCCATTCATTATACTCAGCTGGGGATAAACACTGCTGGAAAACATGAAAGCAATAAATGATTCCCATGATCCCTTTCAGCAACATTATTAATACAGCTTCCTGGTTTTAAAAGTTTATTTCACAGTATGTGGTCACAGTCATTATGGCTTTGCTACCGAAATGCCATAAACACCATGATATTAAAACACAAACTTTGAATTGAAATGGATTTACGTGCACTCATATACAACATCTAACCGTGAGTTATACGTGAGGCAAAACATGAGAAGGCTATTATAATGTGGTAAAAAATAGAAGGCTAATGTTAAACTAATTAATTAAATACTGTCTGATTTGTACAACAATAAAGATTATCAATAGATTAACAATAGATTATCAAGATTTTTTCCTCAAATTCGTGGTTTAAAATATGTGTATGTTCTACACACTTACTTTTTCCTTTTTATTTTCCATTGATTTTCCTAGAAATCGTGATATATGTATATATATATGTGTATACATAGGATCAGACGCATATTGCAGGGAGGTCTTTTGTGCATTATTTATTGTGCAAACACAGGATGAAATCAAGCAGGGTAAGACAGACAAACTGGCACACATGACAAGACGTCGAGACAGACTAACACATAGACTAAACATAGACTCGTGGCGGGACCAGGAACTAAGTGGGGAGACAGAAACAGAGGCTACGGGGAACCAGAACACAAATGGGAAATAACCAGGTGCGGGGGTAGAACAGGAAAACCTTCACTAATCTAATCTACTCTAAACCTACAGCTAAAGCTAGACGTGCTAATACCCAAGCTAATGCTAACAGCTAGTGCTAACTATGCTAACGCTAACGGGGATGATATCTTTGCTATGGTAACGCTAATGCTAATGGGGATGCTATCTGTGCTATGCTAATGCTAACGGCCACTCTAACTACTAACAAACTAACAGGCACTAACAGAGAACACAGGACAAAACAGACTTAACCTGAACACCAGGCAAACGGCAGATGGCAGACAGCAAACAACAGCAGGGGTAGAGACACCACGTAAGACCATGGGAGTTGCAGACACAAAGGTAGTGTGAGGGTGCACAGACAAAGACTGGGCCAAATGACAGGGCTTAAATAGGGGCCTAACTCATGACATGACACAGACAAACGGGGGGGAACAACCAATAGATGACATGGCGGACGCTGGTTCATCGTGGTCCTGAAAGCCTGGTCGTCAGAGGACTCCTCCATCTCTTGACCTTGGGAGATCCTCCAACACCATCCTCCATGATCGCATTCAGAGGTATGATTGGGAGACCCCACCACCGGGGCTTTTCCCCCAGGGGGTCCAGCTCCTCCTCCAGCTCCTGACCCGAGCCCTCGTCCCAGGGAAACAGCTGCTCTGGGGTCCTGGTGGAACCCAACCACCTAGGGTTTCCTTCCCCGAGGGTCCGACCAGTCCTCCAACTCTTCATCCAATTCTGGATAGCCTAGCAGTTCTGCAGGGGAGAAGCGGCTGGGCTCCGTACACCGCTCAAGCTGATGGGCCCTGGCTGGGTCATGCACCTCCCAGGGCTCATCCCCTCGGGTAATGTGCTCCAGGTGCTCTGCGTCCAGATGTTTCCTGCTGCGTCCATGTACATGGTCTGTGCATCTGTCACGTAGCAGGGAAGGATCGGACGCATATTGCAGGGAGGTCTTTCGTGCATTATTTATCGTGCAAACACAGGATGAAATCAAGCAGGGTAAGACAGACAAACTGGCACACATGACAAGACATCAAGACAGGCTAACACATAGACTAAACAAACCCTATTAGTACTTTCGTGGCAGGACCAGGAACTAAGTGGGGAGACAGAAACAGAGGCTACGGGGAACTAGAACACAAATGGGAAATAACCAGGTGCGGGGGTAGAACAGGAAAACCTTCACTAATCTAATCTACTCTAAACCTACAGCTAAAGCTAGATGTGCTAATACCCAAGCTAATGCTAACAGCTAATGCTAACGCTAATGCTAACTACACTAATGCTAATGGGGATGCTATCTATGCTATACTAACGCTAACACTAATGGCTACTCTAACTACTAACAAACTAACAAGCACTAACAGAGAACACAGGACAAAACAGACTTAATCTGAACACCAGGCAAATGGCAGACAGCAGGCAGCAGACGACAGACGACAACAGACAACAGCAGGGGTAGAGACACCATGTAAGACCGTGGGAGTTGCAGACACAAAGGTAGTGTGAGGGTGCACAGACAAAGACTGGGCCAAATGACAGGGCTTAAATAGGGGCCTAACTCATGACATGACACAGACAAATGGGGGGAACAACCGATAGATGACACAGGAATATACAGAGGGGAGGAACTAACACAAAACACCCATATAAGGACGTACATGACACAGTGACCCATGAACCCAGAAAACACTATATACAATGTCTCTTGCGGCCACTAGTGGCCGGCAGGGCCAACTGTCCTGGGGGGAGACATTTTTTCATAAAATCACCTGTTCCACAATTATTGGCACCCCTAACAATTCCTAGGAAATAAATGTAATTGAAGTATTTCTGTCATTTCTACAGTAGTTTACAAAGTTGATCAGAGTATCTAGGAACATTTAATTAGTAATTCATCACTTCCTGTTTCCCTGGGGTATAAATATGATGTGACACAGAGGCCATTTCTCTCATCCACTCTTCAACATGGGAAAGACAAAGGAACACACCATTCAAGTAAGGCAGATGTGTGTCGACCTTCACAAGTCAGGCAATGGCTACAAGAAAATAGCCACTCGCCTGCACCTGCCCATATCTACTGTCAGAGGAATCATTAAGAAGTTTAAAACAACTGGAAGAGTGGTTAACAAGCCTGGACGAGGACGCAAGGTTATTTTGCCACCACGCACAGTGAGGAGGATGGTAAGAGAAATAAAAAGATCTCCAAAGCTCACTGTTAAAGAATTGCAACAAATGTTAGCATCTTGGGGTCACAAAGTCTCCAAAACAACCATCAGGCGCTATCTACATGCCAACAAGCTGTTTGGGAGCCATGCGCGGAAAAAACCTTTTCTCACTCACGAGCATAAACGCAAACATCTGGAGTTCGCCAAGCGGTACTGGGGCTTCAACTGGGACCGTGTGCTTTGGTCAGATGAGACCAAGATAGAGCTTTTTGGCAACAAACACTCTAAGTGGGTCTGGCGGAACACAAAAGATGAGTATGCAGAAAAGCACCTCGTGCCCACTGTGAAGTATGCGGGAGGATCGGTGATGCTGTGGGCCTGTTTCTCTTCCAGAGGCTCTGGGAACCTTGTTAGGGTGCTTGGCATCATGAATGCTTTGAAATACCAGGACATTTTAAATCAGAATCTGGTGGCCTCTGCCCGAAAGCTGAAGATGGGTGCAGAGGAGACCCAGGTCGGTGGATGATTTAGAGAGATTGTGCAAAGAGGAATGGTCGAAGATCCCTCTTTCTGTATTCTCCCATCTTGTGAAACATTATAGGAGAAGATTAGGTGCTGTTTTGTTGGCAAAAGGGGGTTGTACAAAGTATTACCATCAGGGGTGCTAATAATTGTGGCACACATGATTTGATGTAAAAGAATTATTTCTTAATGTGGGATTTTTTCCCACTGAATAAATGCACTTGAATAAAGGTCGGATTTTCCTCTTTTTTCATTGTGGTCCTATATTATTTAGAAAAAAACTGAATTTATTAGAAGCTAAAGAAAACATCTTAACCAGGGGTGCCAATAATTATGGAGGGCAATGTATATATATATAAAACTCAGTGGTTTTCACGTGGTATTTTGTACTTACTCCTGAACTCATGCGTCATTAGGGAATGTGTTTTGTTTAATTATTCCAGTATAAAAGCAGAATAGAGCTTCCCAAACCCCACGATAAATGAGCTCTAACCATAAAGTGCATTGCATAAGCAGTGCTAAAGGGGCACTCAGTCCGATGAGTGATGTGGACTTAGCATAATCGAGTGCAACTTCCTCTAAAAACGTTAGCTTTCATTCAGTATTTCATTCATCACACCATTAGCTTTCATTCAGCATTAGCCACATTAGCAGCTATGAGAGTCATGCCCTTTTAAAGCAATATGTGGAGAGCATATCAACGGTGTCACTGTATCTTAGCCAAACCATTATTCGCTCAATATTTAAGCAGAATGATGTTCATTTTTTGCAGCAGTTGTGCATATTAGAGTATTGGCATCCGCGGAGGCCTTGTTTCGCTTGACTGCATTCTCAAGTCAGATACCTGTCCTATTTAGCCGCAGCCTCATGTTAAAAACAGAAGCCACCTCACTATAGAGCAGAATACTTTGACAGCGGAAAATTCCCTGCGGGAGTCATTAGTTGGTTGTCCCTCCATAGCAACTTACACAATATGTTGGGTTATAGTGCAAACATGGCACTGTGATGTTATGATGGGGCTGGATGCGGGCCACACCAAACATGTAGCTCAAAACAAATGCAGTTGATAGAGAGAGACAAATTATATCTAGTTTTGTTACGAGTTCTTCTAAGTTGTTTTCTAGATTTGTGTATATCTATGCATTTATTTGATAGATGATTTGATGGAAATATTCAAATATATTTTCAGGTGTGAAGTCAAATAGTCCATGTGTTGCCAATAGCCACATTAGCAGCTATGAGAGTCATGCTCTTTTAAAGCAATATGTAGAGAGCGTATCAACGGTGTCACTGCTTCTTAGCTAAACCAAAAAGTAACACATCCAATATTATCATACTCAATATTCTAATAATAGCTCCAAGCAGACCGTTAATGCATCCTGAATGCTGAGTAGACCTGAACTGCTGAGAAATGTAAGACATTAGCATTAGCACGAAGTTTCAGGAACACTGAGCACAAGTCTACAGCTGCCCAAATTTAGCTAGCAATTTAGCTAGATTTTGCAAATCTAATTTTACATTTGTGGACCAGGCAGCGGGTAGACCAACATGCTGACCCTGAAACCAGCCCAGGGCTACTAATTGCATGTTTAGCTCTCCTACATGTCCTGTTCTCTGAGGTAGAATTAAATAATTCACTAACTCAGCATGAGGCTGCATAACACTGACAACACACCGCTGCTACAGACTGTGTATGGCAAGTTTCAGTGTATTCACAGTAGAAAAGGTCCAAATGTATGCAGCAAATCACACTCTTTGGGATAATTGGGACTCTAGAGGCCACTGACTCCAGTCAGAGTCATATATTTTGAAACTCCTGTTGGTAGCCTTAATGGTGTCAACCTTTTAAACTCTAAATGTATATATTTTTTTATTTGGTTGAATGTTACATCAATTAAATAATAAGCATTCATCTAGCAAAACCTGAGTATATTATGTATTAATAATTATTTTAGCACACAAATCCATAACTAGATTTTTTTTTTAAGTTTTTGATCCAGTTTTAGGTTGGGGCTTTACTTATCCTGCCTTTACAGTAGTTATAATCGTGTTTAATGATGGCATCTTACTATTGCACTTTCTTATCACATATGCGCTGTCACAACAAAGAAAACAGACTCTTATGTAATAAAACATATTAATACAAAACATGAGTTGCAATGACAGTGAAGAGTTTAAGCATAGTCATAAACTTGTTACCTTTTAATGTTGGCATGCAAATAAAATGATTATTTGTGTTCATTGACAATCCTAAATATGTATATTCACTGGCTCAGCCCCTAACCCTAATCTATGTTTGGCCCCTGCAAATTTCTGTGAGTTTACAATAGACAGACTGTGTTGGAGAATCATTGTTTTTTTGAGGTTGAGGGGATTTTCATCAAACTATTCAGATCTTGATGTTTTCTTTTTGTGTGAGCTACATATGCCCTTTAAGCTTAGAGGGGATATGTGTGTTCGCTTACAATGCAGCAGTACCTTTGGAGCAAAACCTCTCCATGTCGTTTCATTTGATCCCAGGATGCATCATGGCATCTCTGAAATCGACCTTGCGAATCTCCGTTCTGCTTCAGGAATTCATTTAAGCTCCTGATTTCCACATTTGATACCGACACAGAATAAATATGGTCCAGCGAGACTTTGCCTGCAGGCATGGTAGCAGCAATGAAATCTAATAGCCATATACACATGATTACACACACACACACATACTTGCACACACTTATTTGTCATTAAGGTTTTATGTGGTGAGGGCATGTGCGTCAAGGTCATACTATCAAAGTTGCTGCTGTGCTTGCTGTTGTTTACTTATAGGCTGACACTTGTGTAAAGGAACTGAGTTGTATAGTAACATGAATTGAATTACTAATATTTGAAAAATGAGGTGGAGAATATGCAGTCAGTGCCTCCTGTGCTTTGTTATTTATATGTATTTGATTGAACATACCTTCACCAGTGCTATAGCATGATTCTGAGAAGATATTTTCATGGTGACAATATTATGCATGTTGGATGTGTGTGTAAAAGTGTGTGTGGTGGTTGGGGGGCACTGAAGAATGTGCTCCATATCTATACTTGATTGTGTGAGCATGTGTGCATGTCTGAGGCAGTAAATTCTTCCTCACTTTTCCCATAAGAGTCTTCAAGTGATTGATGACATTGTTTCAAATCCAAGGTATGTGATGCACTGGCTGGCTTTTTCAGCATGAATGTGGCACCGGTAAATGGAAAAAAACATCAGAGTAATGGAGTCACAGTTCAAAGTAACTGTTTTCTTTGACTAAGATGTCAAGTCAAAGTAAACTTTGTCATCTCTGCTATATACTGTACAGATACATAGAGTGTGTGATGCACTGCAATTACAAGTAGAAGTAAATGTCATAGAACTATAGGTAATTGGATCTCTAAAAGCAGCAAATGGTATATTTCAAAACAGACAGTTAAAATATTAACTGATATAACATTTATAAAAGCTTATGTCATTACTTGACATCAATAAATATGATATTTGTGTGTTGTAGTTTTCAACAACATGGCAAGTCCATCACTTAATAATTTTAAGAAGCCTTAGGCTAAGAAAGTTAATCTAATAGCCAGTTTCTCCGCTTTTATCACTTTCTTTGACTTACAATCTTTTCATGCTGAGTTAAAAAATATTCAAATAAAGTTGAAATTGTGAAAGGAGCCCTTCTTTTGCCAGGATCCCGAAAAAACAATAGGCATATAATACAAAAATGTACTGAGTATCTGCACCTTTTCTTAATGTTATGTCAAAGATGAACATCCAGCCCTGGAGGTCATGCCCTATGAGGGTTGTAGGGTGGTTATGAATTAGTGCCTAGTCTGTTTGACCCCCTAAAAATGGCAAGTTAGGGAAGGCAGAACTACAGTGCCTTGAAAAAGTATTCGTACACCTTGAACTTTCACACATTTTGACACCTTACAGCCACAAACTTAAATGTTTTTCATTGAGATTTTCTGTGATAGACCAACACAAAGTAGCACATAATTGTGAAGTGGTACGAAAATGATAAATGGTTTTCAAAATTTTAAGCAAATAAAAATCTGAAAAGTGTGGCGTGCATTTGTATTCAGCCCAGCTCTGTCAATACTTTGTAGAGCCACCTTTCGCTGTAATTACAGCTGCAAGTCTTTTGGGGTATGTCTCTACCAGCTTTGCACATCTAGAGAATGAAATTTTTGCTCATTCTTCATAGCAAAATAGCTCAAGCTCAGCCAGATTGGATGGAGAGCGTCTGTGAACAGCAATTTTCAAGTCTTGCCACAGATGCTCAATGGGATTTAGGTCTGGACTTTGACTGGGCCATTCTAACACATGAATATTCTTTGATCTAAACCATTCCATTGAAGCTCTTGCTGTATGTTTAGGGTCATTGTCTTGCTGGAAGGTGAATCTCCTTCCCAGTCTCAAGTCCTTTGCAGCTTCCAACAGGTTTTCTTCCAGGATTGCCCTGTATTTAGCTCCATCCATCTTCCCCTCAACTCTGACCAGCTTCCCTGTCCCTGCTGAAGAAAAGCATCCCCACAGTATGATGCTGCCACCACAATGTTTCACAGTGGGGATGGTGTGTTCAGGGTGATGAGCAGTGTTACTTTTCCGCCACACGTAGCGCTTCAACTTTGGTCTCGTCTGACCAGAGCACCTTCTTCCACATGTTTGTTGTGTCTCCTTCATGGCTCCTAGCAAACTGCAAATGGGACTTTTTATGTCTTTTTGTCAACAATGGCTTTCTTCTTGCCACTCTTCCATATAGGCCAGATTTGTGGAGTACACGACTTACAGTTGTCCTGTGGACAGATTCTCCCACCTGAGCTGTGGATTTCTGCAGCTCCTCCAGAGTGACCATGGGCCTCTTGGAAGCTTCTCTGACCAGTGCTGTCCTTGCTCAGTCTGTCAGTTTAGGTGGACGGCCAAGTCTTGGTAGGTTTGCAGTTGCAGCATACTTTTTCCATTTTTGGATGATGGATTGAACAGTGCTCCTTGAGATGTTCAAAGCTTGGGATATTTTTTTAATAACCTAACCCTGCTTTAAACTTATCTACAACTTTATCCCTGACCTGTCTGGTGAGCTCCTTGGTCTTTGTGATGCTGTTTGTTCACTAATGTTCTCTAACAAACCACTGAGGCGTTCACAGAACAGGTGTATTTATAATGAGACTAAATTACACATTTTGAAAACCATGTACCATTTTCGTACCACTTCATAATTATGTGCTACTTTGTGTTGGTCTATCACAGAAAATCTCAATGAAAAACATTTAAGTTTGTGGTTATAAGGTGTCAAAATGTGTAGAAGTTCAAGGGGGTATGAATACTTTTTCAAGGCACTGTAACTAAGGGACTACAAAGATAAGGGCCAAGGGAGGTAAATGATGCCAAGAGTTTAAATAGTTCCTGACCAGAAAATGAGAGCGAAAGCATAGGCAGACAAACAGTGTCAATGTTAGAGGCAGTCATAGACTGAGACTAGCAGGACTTCAGGTTGTGGAAAGTGTGAAAAGGAAACAATGAAGAGGGTCAAGGAAAGCTGATAATGATGGAGAAGAGACCATGGAAGAAAGCAAGATGAAAAGGGGGGTTGAGGTGATGAAATAGGGGTTCAAGATGAAGGTGTGGGGGTAAGATGAAAAAGGCAAGGGTGGGGATGAAAAAGAGGCTGAGACATGAAAAGGCGAAGAGCAGCGCTACAAGGAGAAGAGGAGGAGAAATGGGGATGGGAAGCTCAAACAGGATAAAAAGAAGAAGGACTGGGATAAAAAGGTGAGAGAAGGCAAGGAAAGAGGAGAGGAAAGGGATGAAGGAGAAAAGGATGGGATAAAAAGGAAATGGAACAGGGTAGGTGTGTAGTGATACATGAGATGCATCTCTGTGGGTCAAGCCAGAATTATATATGGAGGCCGTTGCAGGGACAGGACAGAACATAACAGGCCATATAAAGAGAAATGTGGCCACCAGCACAAAGCTTTTAGTTAGTGAAAAAGCAATTGGGAGAAGTTCTGGACTGCAATCAGGGCTTTGAGCAGTGAGAGATGGCATGTAATGTTACTGTTATGATGTAATCACAGAGCCAGGCTTATGTAGCATCAATTGACTAAACCACTTCATGTAATGGCCTGAGGCCTAAGTTGTGTACCATCTTGAAAACTGGCATGAATGATGGAAAAATAACACTCTCTCGGGATTTAAGTGAGAAAATGATCTCTTGTATCCACCCAAAAACCTCTGTAAGTCATTCTACAGTCTGATTCACTGGGCAATGAGGGCAGGAAATGAAAAAGGAGGCATGTAGAACTGTGCCAAAGGAAGGGGGAATCCATCTGGAAGCCAACACTGGAGCAATAAGGACACAGCAGTTATCCAGAATGATCTGACAATTACAAAATTGTAGAATTTCACACAGGAAACCTTAAAATGATAAATGTTCCAAAAAGTAAAGTTACGCCATCATATCTATTGATGTCACTTAATTGACACACACAACACTCTCCCACCCATGTAAAAAAGTCTTACGATTTAGCAAGCAATGAGGGTGAATTACAGTGATGTGCATCCAGAGAAAAACGCTGGCAGCAAGAGAGCACAGGCCTAACTTTGGAAAGGGGAAGGTAGACAAAGCAAATTTGGTGAAAAACAATGGATGGACTGTGGAAACACAACAGAAGGGAGGACTTGTTTATGTTGGATTCTGACTAGGAAAAATGGGAAATTTGCTGCATGACATTTTTATTTGACATAACACTGAAATGATGTCCGCAATTTCATTTTATTTAAATAACTAGGCACATAAAGTCCTGACATGAAAATCAAAATTTTGAAGTCAGAGCCAGTTGACACTTTTTTTTAACAGTGGATCTAAGTGATGACAGGTATTTAAACATCCTGAAACACCTGAACACTTTCTTTTACTAGAGACCAGAAAGAAATCGACAGAACCTTTTTCTTTTAACCCAACGGAAACAGCAGGTATGGATGGGAGGCAATTTGAGATAGGATGTGAAGTGAAACAGATCTATAACTAGGACAAACCACTAAGCCCCACAGTTCTGTCAATCATGAGGATGATTTGACTATGAAGCCGAATCCGCTTTCCTAGGTGTTTGGTTGTTATGGCAACTGGAACCGTCCTTTTCTCATACATTTTGTACAGGACAGAGTCGTGATGCAGAGCTGTCTGGGAATAAGGAGTACTC